>CM049389.1:4880500-5188000 GCA_026937815.1 Etheostoma perlongum | reverse complement strand
CGGTAACATTAGGTGATAGCTCGGCCAGGCGCTTGTACTGGTAAGTTAAATAGTTTGCTGATTTTCTGTTCTGCCGTACATGCAAATGAATGGTGGCAGTACCTGGAAAATCTGCAACTTTCCTTCTTTAGCGTTTAGCTTAGCACAGTGCCATTGCAACCATATGCAACACTGGCTTTGCCACGTCATCCTTCTCAGCTCAACCCTCAACAAAAATTGTCACATCCGGTTGCCAAAAAACAAGATAGCGATGCCTGTATTGCCAAACTCGAGACTTCAAAACTGCAGTCCATATAACCAATGGGTGACGGGCACATCCTCTATTTTTACGGTGGTACTGATCCAATATTGGATCTCTTTCCCCACATTTAATCTGTATACCTTACTACATGGAGCTCATTGGCCCACCATTATTGTATGAATTTAGCTGCAAGCACAAACGCTATTATTTTACATTACATTGACAAAGAAGTTAATGTGGCTTATGTAATGGCTGAACAGCATTCCCTTAAGGTAGTTATTGGAGCCAATACTGATCCGATTGGTGCATCCCTAATCAGATTGTACCTTTCAGTCTGTGGTACAAACCAATAAACAAGGACTTGACCACCACACAAATTAGCCAAATTGTAACTGATTTTAGTAACTCATAAGTGTATAGTTCAAATAGTCAACACCAAAGACAACCGACATTGCTTATTTCCTCTCACTGCTTCGTCTCCTTTTGGCTTCTCCATCCTCCCAGTCTCTTCGCTTTGTTTTGCTTTTTCTTTGGACAAATAAAGTCTGTTTGGGACCTTCCTCTTTCCATCTCCAGAGCCTTAAATATCTGTGCCAAGGAAAGGTAATATTCTCCCTTTGCTTTTTTGAAAATCTATTATCACTCCTTTTTCCTCATCCCATCTTGTGATCTCTCTGTCTCTTTCTCCTTTTGTCTCTCTCATCCCGTTACTGTGTCACTGGGCACACCTGCTTCATCCAGCTGTCAATTACAGCACAGAATTACCGACTGGCACACAATTAGGGTCCGCCTCACGCACTGGCCCACACTGGTAATGAGTTTCCCCAGTCATTGATCAAAGTCACAATCACACTCTAGTCCAGAGTTTCCCAATTAATTTTAGCGTCTATGTTGAGCCGCCTGAGTCTCTCTGTCTCTCTCTCTCTCTCTCTGTCTCTCTCTCTATGTATGTACATACATACATACATACATACATACATACATACATACATACAGTGAGGAAAATAGGTATTTTAACACCCTGCTATTTTGAAAGTTCTCCCACTTAGAAATCATGGAGGGGTCTGAAATTATCATTGTAGATGCACGTCCACTGTGAGAGACATAGAGAAATGAGATTCAGCCATAATCTAAATCCAGAAATCACAATATATGATTTTTTTAAACTATTTATTTGTATGATACAACTGCAAATAAGTATTTGAACACCTGAGATAATCAATGTTAATATTTGGTACAGTAGCCTTTGTTTGCAATTACAGAAGTCAAACGTTTCCTGTAGTTTTTCACCAGGTTTGCACACACTGCAGAAGGGATTTTGGCCCACTCCTCCACACAGATCTTCTCTAGATCAGTCAGGTTTCTGGGCTGTTGCTGAGAAACACGGAGTTTGAGCTCCCTCCAAAGATTCTCTATTGGGTTTAGGTCTGGAGACTGGCTAGGCCACGCCAGAACCTTGATCTGCTTCTTACAGAGCCACTCCTTGGTTATCCTTGCTGTGTGCTTTGGGTCATTGTCATGTTGGAAGACCCAGCCTCGACCCATCTTCAATGCTCTAACTGAGGGAAGGAGGTTGTTCCCCAAAATCATATACATCAATACATGGCCCCATCCTCTCCTTAATACAGTGCAGTCGTCCTGTCCCATGTGCAGAAAAACACTCCCAAAGCATGATGCTACCCCCCATGCTTCACAGTAGGGATGGTGTTCTTGGGATGGTACTCATCATTCTTCTTCCTCCAAACACGGTTAGTGGAATTATGACCAAAAAATTCTATTTTGGTCTCATCTGACCACATGACTTTCTCCCATGACTCCTCTGGATCATCCAAATGGTCATTGGCAAACTTAAGACGGACCTTGACATGTGCTGGTTTAAGCAGGGGAACCTTCGGTGCCATGCATGATTTCAAACCATGACGTCTTTGTGTATTACCAACAGTAACCTTGGAAACGGTGGTCCCAGGTCTTTTCAGGTCATTGACCAGCTCCTCCCGTGTAGTTCTGGGCTGATTTCTCACCTTTCTTAGGATCATTGAGACCCCACGAGGTGAGATCTTGCATGGAGCCCCAGTCCGAGGGAGATTGACAGTCATGTTTAGCTTCTTCCATTTTATAATGATTGCTCCAACAGTGGACCTTTTTTCACCAAGCTGCTTGGCAATTTCCCCGTAGCCCTTTCCAGCCTTGTGGAGGTGTACAATTTTGTCTTTGGACAGCTCTTTGGTCTTGGCCATGTTAGTAGTAGTAGATTCTTACTGATTGTATGGGGTGGACAGGTGTCTTTATGCAGCTAACAAGCTCAAACAGGTGCATCTAATTTAGGAGAATAAATGGAGTGGAGGTGGACATTTTGAAAGCAGACTAACAGGTCGTTGAGGGTCAGAATTGTAGCTGATAGACAGGTGTTCAAATACTTATTTGCAGCTGTATCATACAAATAGTTAAAAATAATACATTGTGATTTCTATATATTTGTTACATTGTCTCTCACAGTGGACATGCACCTACGATGACAATTTCAGACCCCTCCGTGATTTCTAATATATATATATATATATATATATATATATATATATATATATATATATATATATATATATATATATATATATATATATATATATATACACACACACACGTGCACCATGGCACGTATGTGGGGTTAGGCTATGACTGTTTTTAAAGTGGGCTTTTATCTGTAGAGGTAATTCAGATTTGCTTGTGAGAAGTTGTTTCCCACAATTTGGAGGTTAGAGAAGAGGGCAGCTTGCATGCTCATCCAAGGAGCCAATGAGGTAACTGCAAGGAGATGTAAAACTGATCCAATTCTTCCACATTTTTAAAAATGGACTGTCAACACAATAGTATTTTAAAAGCACATAAATTGCAGCTGCAGAGGACATATTTGCCATTGTACTGGAGTAAATGTCTATACATTTTCTTTTTTTCTTTTTTTTTTTCCTGATCCATCAAACTCATCAAACTTCTTAGGCTGTTGCTGCAGCTCATTTAATAGAACTCTCATCTGAAAAGGGGCTGCATGTACATCTACTTCTCATTAAGCAAGTGTCAAGTCTTGAGTAGTGGGCTTCCTGGCAAATAATAGAGGAATGACATTGCTTGTTTGTTTCCCCTTAGATGTGAAATGCACTGAAGCACAAGTAAAATAGGTGGTGGGAGGGGTGGAGTGAAGACGAGTAAAAGAACAAGCCGAGCATGGCAGCACACAGTGTTCAAAGCCGCTAGGCACAGGTTTCTGTGACTGACAACCTGCTGTAGATGGGAACCCCCCCAGTCACACTTTTGCTGTCTCAATAAAATTGCCTCAGTGATATTGAGACCGTCTGCAGTCTTATTCTTCTTTGCTATATTCCCTTGAGCGGTTATATTGTGCTCTGTTCTTCTGTTTTCAGTTATTCTAATTAATCTAGCATATATTTGTCAAATATAGAAAACGTCAAATGTTTGAGTTTGAAACAAGGACTCATTCCAACTAAGATAGCAATCTTGTGGTGAAGACAAGATAATGAATTAATTTTGGTTCATGGCTCAGTAGTTATGAGAACTAGTTTGAGTAATGAGAAGAGGAAGCTGTGATAATGGGAATCTAAATGATTACACTGTGTGTGTGTGTGTGTGTGTGTGTGTTTGCTTGGGTATAGAACGATGGGGACTTGCATGAGAGGCAGCAGTAGCTCAGTCCGTAGGGACTTGGCTTGGGAACTGTCGGTTTAAGTCCCTGTACGGACCAAGTACGGCGTGTGGACTGGTAGCTAGTTCCTGTCCTAGGCTCCTCCTTGGGAGTTTGGTGCCTTTGACAAGGCACCAAACTTCCAACTGCTCGGGTCCGCTTCATTGGCATATCAGAGCGGTTGCCTGCCAATTGGAAGGTTGGTGGTTCAATCCCCGGCCCTGCAGTCCCATGTCGAAGTGTCCTTGGGCAAGACACTGAACCCCGAGTTGCCCCCGATGCTGTGTCATCGGAGCGTGAATGTGTGTGCATGTTTATCTGATGAGCAGATGGCACCTTGTACGGCAGCCTCGGCCACAGTGTATGAATGTGTGTGAATGGTGAATGGTTCCTGTACTATGTAAAAGCGCTTTGAGTATAAAATACAGCACATTTACATTTACATTTACCTAAGTGGGAGTTTGAGCGGCATTGATGGTTAAATAATAATTCAAATGTAAGTATCTTTAGTGTGTGCTGTACATTTGTTATCTCCGTTAATGTTTTACATCAATGTAAAGCTTAACGCTTTAAAGCTTGTACAAATTGCTATAATAATTAGGTAGTTACACCCCGAGCTAACGTTAGCTAACTGAACCTATAATTTAAAAAAAATTTAAAAACATCTTTTTGTTGTGTTAACTGTCTTTTAACAGGGACTAACGGAGGTGGTCACCAAGGTAGCCAAAGTCAAAGACCAGCAGGGAGACATAGGCCAAAGAGATGTTGAAGATTGGCATTCTAACAATAAATGCTTTAAATTAACTGGTTTGTCTGTGTCATTACGTTTTTGGGCGTGTGTATATAATATAAACTGTTTTCCAATGTCTATTTTTCCATCAAATTGGGACCTGGACAGAGGAAACTTCAAACAATAATTATATTCAGATGCTATCTGTTTTTATAACTCGTAAGGTGTACATGTTTTAAAAAAGGAAAGTAGCAGTTAAAATTAGCTCGTAGTTTACTGCATACATGTAACATCTTATTTTACAGGTCAAGAAATGCAAAATATGATCAGCAACTACAACAAGGTATACCTTGTTGTAGTTGCTGATAGCATTTATAAGTATATAATATAAACTCTACCAGCTAATGAGCTACCACAGGCAGGTATGACATGCAGTAAACTGCAAGTGAGAAAGATTAAATAGTACTGTAGACACACAAGCGTCAATCAACATATGAAAAGTCATAACACCATTGATAAACACCCGCTAACACAGTAAAGGTTGGTGTTAGTGTGTTAAATGTTGTAAAGAGTTGTCCGTTACGTTCATGATGAAGAAAACTACACAGTGGACTTTAACTGTATGCGTAAATGTACTTGTGATAAAACTGTAATCTTACCAGGACAGCTTGAATGACTAACCTAAAACTTTCTCCTTGTCTGCAGTCTGGAAGCAACACCATCATCGGCAGCTGTGTCTGATTGCCCTTCATGTTGAATATATTTGTCTGTACAGTTTATAGTAATGTTTGAATAAATGTTATAGTAAAGATACATGTAAACCTTACGAGTTATTACAACAGATAGCATCTGAATAATTCCAGGTCACAATTTAACGGAAAAAAACAGTTTATATTATATACACACGTCCAAGAACTTAATGACACAGACAAACCAGTTAATTTAAAGCATTTATTGTTAGAATGCCAATCTTTAATATAGCAAATAATGTATTCAACATCTCTTTGGCCTATGTCTCCCTGCTGGTCTTTGACTTTGGCATCCTTGGTGACCGCCTGTTAGTCCCTGTTAAAAGACAGTTAACACAACAAAAAGATGTTTACGTTATGAATGCTATAACATTACGTTATTACGTGGGAAAGTACTCATACATGTTAGCCTTCGTTGAACGTTGCTAGGGAAATTAACACAGTGCAGTGTTACCTCCCGTCTACAGATACAACCAGTGATAAACACACCAACTTTCTAAATCTTACGCATATACGGTAACTGCATATGAAAAAAGATGAACATGCCACCGGACATTAAACTTTACAAAGACAGCAACCTAGCTAGCTAACAGCCGAATGTTAAATTATAGGTTCAGTTAGCTAACGTTAGCTCGGGGTGTATCTTAAGGTGACCAGATTTCTTAGACAAAATCCGGGGACATTTTCAGCTCAGAAGCGTAAATATAAAATATTTACGCATTACGTATTTATCTGACAGCTTTGGCTTTATTGCGTCAGGCTTGTTTCTGCAACAGCTCATTGAGTATCGGATACAATAAAAACTATTGAGGACATATTTCCCTTTGACATTGATATATTTCACAAGATCTCGGTTTTCTCATGTGGAAAACTACAATGTAAGTTAATAGGAAAATTGTCCAGCTTGTATTTACCTTAATAAAAGTGCTTGTTATGCTACTGACAGACTCAGATTAATAATCTAAGTGTCTGACAACATTATGGAAAGGATTTCTAATAAACTCGACCTTAAAACATAAAAGTCAGAAATTGCGTTCTCTAAACCCACCAGACTCCATATAAATAATCACTACTTTTAGCATGTATAGAGTAGCATATCTCCACCAGACTCCATGTAAATAATCACTACTTTTAGTGTGTATAGAGCAGCATATCTCTACCAGACTCGATGTAAATAATCATTCCTTTTAGCATGTATAGAGTAGCATATCTCCACCAGACTCCATGTAAATAATCACTACTTTTAGCGTGTATAGAGCAGCATATCTCCACCAGACTTGATGTAAATAATCACTACTTTTAGCGTGTATAGAGCAGCATATCTCCACCAGACTCCATGTAAATAATCACTAGGTGAGAGCCGGGACGATTGAAACGCGGGACGGATGAAACATTCCAGTTTTCTCCGAGTACAATGATGATAGACAAACTTCCTTAAGTCTGAACATAGAGCATGTTAACCTCCTCCTATCAGCCAAATATCTTCCTGTTATTTCCTTTTATCACAGAGTTACAGCCGATTAACAAGTTTTGATGGTCAAAAGTAAACTTCATTAGCGGTTAAATTTTTTCGATTATTAACGAGGGTTTTTCATTTAAAGGTTTGACTACATGCTCATTCAGTAGACCAGTTAGTGTTGTCCACAATCCCAGACTTTCATATTGCATGCTTGTTTACATGAGAAGCAAAACAGGCTGTAATGTCATATGTCTGTCAGGACGGTTGAAACAGCTGTTTCAACTGTCCCCGACCTGGCTGGAACTCCATGGATTTTAAGTAAATGCACAAATATCTGTGCTTATACAATTATTTATGGAGGTGAGAGATGGAAAAGCAGTTTTAGAAAGATGAAAATATATTTGAGCCCACCAGGCAGGGGGGGTCGAGTTTTCCCATGTTACCCTATGGAGACTGACGGGCAGGGGCGCGTTATTTTTATGTCCAGTGGTCTAATCCAGGGGTTCCCAAAACTTTCAGCCCACGACCCCCAATGTAACGGTGCAAGTGACTTGCGACCCCCCCACTATAAACGTATATAAACATTGTGCCCAACCGCGCACGCACTATAGGCGTATCCAAACACGAGCATATTGACCACACAAAATAACACAACAGCCATAACATTATTCTACAGTAATTTACTCATTACTTTAATCTGAACTTAACATCCCCTAATGAGATGGATGTGCAATATGTTTGGAGCACAGCAAGTGAAATCTTGGTTTAATGTTGGCTCAACCCTACTCCGACCTTGAGGTAAACGTCGCGGGACATCAGGGCGCTACAGGACGCCGGCCATGTGGGAACTGTGGCTCTTCCTCACACCCGTCACGTGCGCCAGCATGCCCGGCCATGGGACAGCGGTGCCAGCGCTGCGGTAAGATGAATCACTTTTCTAGAGTGTGCCGCTCTGCACCGGCCTCTGCAAGTCCCCGGACCCGCTCGTTCCGCCCACCTAGCCCAACCACCATCCACTCTGTGGGTTCCAGCACCAAACCATTTACATGGTGTACGGTCGAACTGGACGGCGTTTGCCTGCCACTGCTTCTGGACACTGCGGCCTCCAGGTCCCTACTCAACGAGTCCACTGTCCGGCGGCTTTTTCCTCGACAGACAATCAGGGCGGACGCAGAGGAGCTGTACGGCTATGGACATGCAAAGATCGGCATGGTAGGCACCGCCACTTTTGCTGTTCGCTACGGCTCCAGGGCCCTCCCAGCATTCACCTTTCAAGTTTCACGCCAAGGCGCCAACCTTTTGGGGTTTGACTTGTTCTGCGCTCTGGGTTTCTCCATCACAGACAACGTGGATGCCACCATTCTGACAGTGGCCACGCCCTGGCAGCAACGCTGGCCGTCTGTTTTCACTGGGCTGGGCTGTCTTACCGCTTTAAACCACCAGCCGCTCATCAACCAGGAGGTGCCCCCAGTAATCCAGCCCTTGCGTCGGCTGCCCCTCGCCCTACGAGATGATGTCACGTCCGAGCTGCAGAAACTGTTAGACGCTGGCATCATTGAGCAGGTCGACGCCTCGCCCTGGGTCTCTAACCTGGTGGTGGCCAGGAAGAAATCAGGCGGCCTGCGCCCCTGCATTGACCTCAGGCAGGTAAATAAGGCAGTGATCCCTGACAAATTCCCACTGCCTACGGTGGAGGAGCTGTCTGCCAAGTTCTACGGCTCAACGGTCTTCTCCAAGCTTGACCTTCGCCAGGGCTACCTACAGGTCCCCTTACACCCGGACAGTCGCAACCTCACTGCCTTCGTAACCCACATGGGGGTCTTCCGTTACACCCGCATGCCCTTCGGCCTCAGCTCCGCCCCTAGCTGTTTCCAAAAGATCATGGCCACCATCTTCGCAGCCATCCCAGGGGTGGTCGTGTACCTCGATGACATTGTGGTGCACGGAGAGACGTCAGCCTCACACGACGAGTGCCTTTCCAGGGTGCTAGACAACATCAGCAGCCACAACCTGACAGTGAACGAGGAGAAGTGCATTTTTGCTGCATCTGCCATCGAGTTTGTGGGGTTCCGCCTGACAAGTGACGGCCTGAGCCCGCTCCACTCAAACGTCGATGCCGTCCTGCGTCTGCCCGAGCCTTCCTGCCCTGCGCAGCTGTCATCATTTCTCGGGATGACGGCCTACTATCTACGCTTCCTTCCTCACTACTCAGAGACCACTGCACCGCTGCGTGCTCTCCTCAAGAAGGACACACCCTGGTCTTGGACCCCTGCATGCTCTGCCGCTGTCCGCCAGCTCAAATCCCAACTCACTTCCCCGCCTGTTCTCGCCCACTTTGACCTGATGAGCCCTACGTTTGTGACTTGTGACGCATCCAACACTGTCGGCGCCGTCCTGTCCCAACTCCAGCAAGGGACAGAGCGCCCAGTGGCATTTGCCTCGAGGTCTCTCACTCCAGCTGAGCGCAAGTACTCGGTCGGGGAACGGGAAGCACTGGCCTGTGTCTGGGCATGTGAAAGATGGCACATGTACCTGTACGGGCGGCACTTTACCCTGCGGACAGATCATGCTGGCCACAACTGGGTCTGGGCATAAGCCGCTGTGCCTCTATCGCTGGTCCGAGAGGCTGCAGGCGTACGACTTCACCACACAGTTTACGCCCGACACGGAGAACGTCGTGGCAGACTTGCTTTCCAGAGCCACACCTGATCCTGCGCCAGACACCGTCCAGGACCCCTCAGAACCAGAGCTGATTCTCATGTTATTCTCATGTGATTCTTAAGAATGGGCTCAGAGCACACCTGGCAGATGGCCTCCCTTTCTCATCGGCACTGCAGAGCACTTTACTCCACTACAGAGCAACACCGCACACCACAACAGGCAGTTCTCCAGCTCTCCTGATGCTAGGACGCGAGCTGCACCTTCCCCTGGATCGTCTGCGCCCTCCAACAAGAAACTCGTCAGCAGTGACATCGTCTCTGGGGAACAGAGTGGCAGAAAAGCAACGGCGCATGAAGCAGCGGTTCGACAGAGGGCGTCGAGCGAGAGCCCCTGCACTCATGGTGGGGGACTGGGTCCGGGATCCGTCGACCCAATCGGTCCCACAAACTGCTCTCATTTTGGTCTGCGCCACGGCAGATCACAGCACAGCTAGGGTCGGCTACTTTCCGCTTCGCTGACGGTTCACGTTGGCACGCCAGCCGCCTTAGAAAAGTGGCCCCACCATCTGATGCTAATCAGGCGGCTGCAGTCGGGTGGCGCCATGCGAATGTGGACTGGGGCGTTGAGGTCCCGGCTGCGCATCCACCTGAGCCTGAGGTAGCGCCCGAACCCCTGCAGCCCGGACCTCGTCCCACTCGGGTCCACCAGAGGTCATCTTACCTCAAGGACTATGTGACATTTTAGTTAGAGCATAGCTTGTCACGTGGCAGAATAACCCACAAGGCTATGCAGGCAAGCCGGTAGTCCACCCGGTTTAGCCAGACAGGTTGGTTGGTTGATAATGTTCATTTGCACTGGTTCAGGTTCTTAAAAGGGGGGGGTAAATGTAGCATACGGCTGCATGCCAGTTTGTAGAGAGTCACGACAGCGTGACGTCAGTGTTACGTCAGCCGTAAAAGAAGAGAGTTGTTCAGGTGTAAAAGTGGCGGTTGATGATAATAAAAGTTAAGTTAACTCACAGTCGTGGTCCGCGCGTTCTTCAACGTAACAATAGGATTGTGGGTGATTTTGGAACGCGAAGGATACAAATGGGACCGAAGGATACACACATGCATCCTTCTCTGTCTATGGGAAATTTTCTGAATGAAGGACTCAGTCCTTGGAAGAATTCGGAGGATGCTCGACATTGGAACGGTCCTTAGGCGGACGTTGATGACGTTGATGACGTGGCATCCTCCAAATTCTGGCTTTGGAGGATCCTTCCTTGACATTGGGAAACACCTCCAGTCTAGGCTACCCATCGCTAGTCTAGGCAGGCAAAGCAAAAGCTGAACAAAATGTGTTTAAAATTGCCTGTCATTGGTACAGAGTCAAAAAAATAAACACGAACACTAAAGTACAAGGAAAATGTGTCGTGTGAAAAGCACAGCATTCTTTAAACAAATGTAATGAAGCAAGTAATCTTATTGTACAAACACTTGTTGGTTTTAACAATACCATGAAGGATTTAACTCAGTCTGTCAAGTGCACGCAAACATTTAGTGAAGATATATATTATAATGTCAAAGCCCTTCTTTAGGTTGCCTCACTACGACACTGTATTGATATCCCTTTAACCATTTTTATCTGGGTGTTATCCGAAATATGCAGAAATGTATTTAACACTAAACCATAACAATAGTTATACAGATAATTACTTGCAAAAACATAACCCTACTATGGCTTTTTTTCTGTAGATTAATTTGAATCATATGTAGTGAACACGCCATTATGTATTCTTAAAGTTGGACATGAGAGAAAGATGTGAAGAAGTCTGAAGAGTTCCTCCTAAAATAGTTATCATTGAATGATTTCTATTTGAAAAACTGAGTTTTTCAAATAGAAATCAAGTGCACAAGTGTAATACAAGTGTACTATCAAGCAGACAAAAACCTGTAGCTACAGATTTCAAATTCAAAAACCGAAAAACGCGAGCACCAAATGTCAGTTTTAGCACAATTTTAAGTGATTACATGGTTTAGCCCCCCCTCCTCACACACTCACACATGCTCACCACATTTGCTGTTTTGATTTTGTTGTAGTTTGTAACAAGTGAATATGTTTATTGATTGAAGAACTATTGATTGACAGTTGATAATTTGTAAGTTACATAAATTCTATTATAAATAGCAGTTGTTTGTGATTATTTCTATTTGTTGTAATAACTGCTGGTTGAACAAGTCAGTGCACCCTTCCTTCGTTCCTTTCAAAGATACCAGATAAATTAATCAAATGAATTAAGATCTATATTTTAAAGGTAACACCACCTATGAGACTGTTTCACAGTTCAGTTATTGGTCCCTGATTCCAGGCGAGGTGAGAAGTGCCTCAACTTTACAGCTAATCAGCCAAAATACTAAACAAATAGTTAACTTCTGTCTTCATGGTATCATGGCCCTACATATTAATGTTCTGTACTTTCTGTTCTGATTTTTATAAATTATTTATTATAAATACACTAAAAAAAGCACATTGTAGCTGAGTTTTCTTTGCTGTTTGTGATTAACCTGATGAATACTAAAAATATACAGACTAAAAAAATCTGTATGAACTGATTATATTGAGTATTATAGTTTATTAAATCTATTAAACAATTGCGTTGTCAAGGTATTCAGAGTTGTGTTAATATATTTAATGTTTTGTTAAAATTTAAAAAAATTATTCATTAACTATTTTTTGCTTGAACCCCTGCTGCCCAAAAATGTCTCTGCATGTGCTGGTGACACAATGAGTTATGGTATATTAAATTAATTGGTTTCAGTGGCACTTGTCTAACCTCAACCACGATGGTTGGGCATACATGTCTTTTAACGGGCACACGTAAACATGAGCACATCTCCCCTATTTTAGCTTCACTACACTGGCTCCCTATTCAATTTAAGATCCATTTTAAAATTCTGTTATTTGCTTTTAAATCACTAAATGGTCTTGCCCCGCCATACCTCTCTGAGCTTCTACACTCTTATAAACCCGTCCGCGCTCTCAGGTCAGATGATCAGCTGCTCCTGACTGTGCCTAAAACTAAGCGTAAGCTCAGAGGGGACCGTGCCTTTGCTGTGTTTGCCCCTAAACTATGGAACGATCTGCCTTTGCATGTAAAACAGGCCTCTTCTTTATCTGATTTTAAGGCCCTTCTTAAAACTCATCTTTTCTCTTTGGCTTTTGACACATAGTACAGATGTCGACTTCATTTACTTGTTCTTATTTGTTACTTGTGTGTGTTTTAATTGTATGGTTGTTGATTATAAATGTGTTTTTGTTTGTGTTTCTGTACAGCACTTTGGTCAACTTTGGTTGTTGTAAAGTGCTTAACAAATAAAGTTGGTATGGTATGTACACATGTATAAACATACATTGCAAACACACATTAAGCATCTCAGTTGAGGTGTAGACTCAGTAGATATTTCCTTAATGGAAATGCTCATTGCAGAAAAAATAACTGTAAAACCATTCTGCGCTCTGTTAAACAATTTTACAGTGTCAGCACAAATGCAGCAGTCTCTCTTCACTCTGCAATGACATTTATGGCCAATGATGACTGATTGCATTTCTCCCCCTCAAAGTACTCTGAGCCTTTTGAAAGTAACCCAGCTGCACAATTAATTTCCTCATAGTCATCATTTCAAGTGCAGTGACTTGCTGGCAAAATAAAAACTCAAATGAAGAGAGCGTAATTTTAGTAGTTTGCCGTGTGGCTGATTTTGCTGCTGTAACACCGTAATTTCCCATTTTTCTTGGGATCAATAAATATCTATCATCTATCTATCTTATCAGTGCTAGCTAAATGTCCCTAAATTATAATTAAAATATTTAAAAATTTGTGTTTTCTATAGATGTGGAAGTGTGAGCTTGTGTAGGCTTTCATTTCTCTGTACGTCTCTACATGCGTAACGTCTACATCTGACTACTTTTCTCATTATTGAATCGATCAATGTCATCTCAAATGAATGGTCCAGTTATGTTGTGACTTTTGTAGCACCAACAGTGTAATTGCCTCAGAGCATTCTAAAGAATATCAATGTACAGCATGCATTTAGTGGACCAACTGAGGTAGCCACAGTGGCTCAAAAGTGTGAATGTCTTTTCCATTTCTTCTGTTGCCATTCCTGTTAAAGGCAAGGAATGCTCAAGCAGATATGGACAAAAAGTATGATGAAAAGACACTGATTAACCTGTCATGTTCCAGACAGGTATCCATTAGGCTCTTTAATCAAAGTGTATATGGCATGAAATTGACATTTTCAAACCACCATAATGCCTCAGAAGCATTGACCGAACTGATACTGCCCTATACGCCTGTCCACTTGTAGCTGTACTTTCATTTGCTGTCTTCACGCATCATAGCTTCTGAAAGATCTTTTTGTTCTCCCATTTTGCATAAAACAAAAAATAAACTTTTATTTTCTCGTCTTAGGCATGTTGAAAGGAGACACACATCATAGGATCAACACACAAGGAGGGACCATGTAGTGTCAACCCTCAACTCTTGTCCTAATTATGAGACATTACATTGATTTATTTGTGGTAGCAATTGACCACCAACTATTGATATTCAAATGTTTTTAATGTTAAAAATAGGTACAATCTTATTTAATTATATAACTGCACACAGCGCAATGCTTTGCTCAGCCCCTCGTCTCTCTTTGTGAAGCATATTCAGAGTTGGACCTGTCAGTGACTAGCCCTGCCTCCTTTCCGTGCACGATTGCTTGAACTCAGTAGCAGAAATGGAATAAAGGGACACTTAAAAAAGTGACATGAAAATACAATGGCTTTAATTTGTTTATCAACTTAATACATTCAATCGCACCTTGGACACCCATGGTGCATTCAGGTGCACTTCAACAAACTCAAGCTGTTGTAAAATGCTCTTCTCCCAACTAGTAGTGTAACAGCAATTGAGTGGTGAAACGAGTTATTTTAAATCAATATTGAAATTTTTCTCTAGCAATTAATAAGCCAATTTTTATTTGTTTTTTTGTTTTTCTTTCAAATAGAGTTTGCCGTTATCCAGAATGGGAGCCAAAGGGCTTTCTTGAAGTCAGCAGGTCGGGTCATACATTCAGTAATGTCCACAATTTCTCCCTTTGCTTTCACTACCACTTATTCTTCTCCTCTCTCACTCCTCTCTTCTGCTGTGGCTGTGTTCTTAAGTCACAGGGAGAGATAGAGAGAACATGGTTGTTTTGATGTAGGATTTGATAGATTTGTTTGCTGCTGCATTCATTTGCTCTGTATCAGGGAGCTGACGGGCCGTAAAATGAAAATTTGCCTTAGATTTTCAGCATGACTGTTTAGGGGCAAATGTGAAATAACTGCCCATGCATTTCAGATACATATTTTGTGTGTGTGTGTGTGTGTGTGTTGCATGGCAATTAATAGTAAGGATTGTAAGGTTTTGACTGACTAGAAACTTTTTTTTACAAATCCCTTAAACAGGACTGTTATTGTTTAAGAGGTTGTGATACTGTGATGAGAAGTCTCCAATTTCACTTATTTTGTTGCTCTTGTAAAGGCACCTAATGATTAAAAAGTGACAGTTATGGATAGAGTCCTGCTTTTCAGGTAATTAGATTAAATTAAAATGCATGTGACTTGTGTGGCCCACAATCTAATTAAAATGAATGTGATGCAAACAGCAGGAAGCAATTTATTGTTAGAAAACAAGTTGAAGGAGAGAAAGTCAAATGGCAGGCATTCATTTTGTAAGGATAAACAAGATGTCTTGTTACCAGAGTGAAATTATGTTGAATATGAATATGTCTATAGTGGTGATGCTGGTGCACACTATGGGACTTCTCAGTATCTTGGCCAAAAAAGTGAAACCTGGACATACATTCAATTTTGTGGTAACTTTACAATGCACAAAAGACAAAACACTTGCTTCTTTATTATGGACAGTGGTAATGGTCTTGATCACTAAGGTGATTCCACTTTGTTCATGTGCAGTTGACGCACGAGTTAAAACCAAAGCAGGGCTGGTCGCGCCACAAGGAAGGTGCTTGTGGAGAGTCTGACACCCCATTGCTCTTTCCCCTCATGTGCCCAGCCGGTGTCACAGAGCCCGTTGGATGATGGAGCACTCTCATTCCGAGTTGAGAGAGTGCTGAAGGTGAGAGTCGGCCAGAGACCTAGTTCTTTAATCCTGGCCGGCTCCTGCCACCTTGTTCAGCAAGATAAATTGACTTTTGACACAGTCCGATCACACACTGGCTCAGCTTTGATATACAAACACTTATTTGTTTGCACTTTCCCATTTCCTGAAACCAGCATGTGGCCATCGGTGAGAGTCTCAACCAATAAAGATATTGCCATTAAATGGGGTGTGGTAAATCTTAGGTAAACCATGAATTTCCTAGTACAGACATGACAGGGATGTTCCACAACACATTTTTAAATGCACAACTATGCATATTTTACATTGTATATGTCCCTCTCGGTAACACTTTATAACCATCATTTTACTGTTAAAAACAATTCAATTATAATTAATAAAATATTAGTAGTGCTGTAAATTAAGTTTGTTACACACATTATATCCCTCATACTATATTAGGTATTGAGCAATGATTAAAAAATGTTTGTAAGCCTTTAAGAAACCATTTTTAAAACATCTGTAAACATTACATTGACGGACCAGATATTCCTAGCACTAAGGGTTACTAGTTGGTTTGTAAACCGTCTATAAACAGTGTCTGGATGGTTATTATAAACATGACATGATTACATCTTCTTGGTTGTCTAAATATATCCAACGTTTATTTTGATAAGCAGTACAAAATAATACACGCCAAATTGTAGTGTTATAATGGACATTGTTGTTGACTGTTGATGTCAAAGACTTCTGGCTAACCTTAGTAGCTAGCTAGTATCTAGCCAGTTGCATGACATAATTACATGACCTTGGTTGTCGAAATACATCCACTTTTGATACATCTATTTTAATAAGCATTACTAATTAATACATGCCAAACCAAAGTGTTACAATGAACAATGTCGTTGCCTGTTGATATCAATAGCGCTAGTTTGTGTTGTTGTAGAAATTTCATGTCCAGCTCCTACAAGTATTGCTAGTTTGTTCTCTTAATACATCCATGGTATAACTAGCTATGTAGCAAACTCATAAATTCAGTTTCATTGTATAAAACATTCCCTTACGGTAAACATTGTGTTTTCATTGTTCCTCGTTAACATGCGTATCAAAATAAATGATTAATGTATTTAGACAAGCAAGGAGACGTAATCTTGTCGAGCTACTAGCTAGTGGACCGATTACCAACGCGGATTCAGGTGCCTTATTTAGGTGCCACTTAAATGCCTTCTCTTCTCTCTGGTGCTCCAAAAACGGTCGTTAGAGGGAACTGAAACATCGCTGCATGGGACGCTAGTCAACACTACGCTTAGCAGCAGGTAACGTTAGCCTACCGTTAGCTAGCAGCTGGAGTAAACACGGTTAAAATGCTGTAGCTGCCGTTGTCTGAAAAACACACTCATCCTCACCAGCCTCGTGGGGCATTCGACACTATTGTAAAATACCATTTCCCATTCAGTTGTTAATTTGCCATTTTGTGCTGCTTTTTTTTTTTTTTTTTTTTTATCAACTTTTTATTTTTTTATATTCAGGCACCGTTTTAAAAGTATCGTATCAAGTTGATAAGAGCATTAAAATGAGAAGAAATAACAGGACAAAAAGAAATCAAGGGACATTAAGAAGAAAATGTGCGATTAATCACGAGTTAACTGTTTAAAAAGATTAAATATTTTAAATGTTTGACAGCACTAAAATTTATAAAAATATTTTTGAAAGCATTTAGTTCAGTGTTTTTTTCACATCTGCCTAAGACTTTTGCTCAGTACTGTAAAAACATATGTACTGTATGAACATCATTTTTTTATATAATTTAATGAAGAGCAAAAAATGTATTATTGCTTTACCAAGTACTTACTAACCAATAACTATGAAGCACAGCAGTTACAACTTTACAATATCATCCAGATAATGTTTATAGATGGTTTACAAAGTATTTAACTATTTAACAAGATATTATAGTAATCTGTTGCAACTTTATAATAACTATCCAGACACTGTTTATAGACGGTTTACAAGCCAACTAGTAACTCTTAACCCTTAACTGGTCCGTCTATGTAATGTTTATAGATGTTTTTTTAAAAAATGTTTTCTTGAAGGCTTACAAACATTACTTGATACCTAATATAGTATGAGGGATATATGTGTAACAACAAACTTAATTGTTAACAGTAAAATGAGGATTAACTAAAGATTAATTATCAATTTATAATCTAATGGTTATTATGAAGTATTACCTCACTCTCTTTCCAAGAGCCAACACAAGTGCTAAAAATTGTTTTTAAAAGCAATTATGTAGTCCATTGACTTAAAAACAATCTGTTCTTTGTTACAATGTGCAAACTTTCTTTCATGACAGTCGCAACTGCTGGTTTGCGTTGTTGAAGTCCAGGTGTGCTCCAGACAGGCAAACCATGGGGGGTGATTAGAAAGGATGTCAACAGCTGGGTCTACAAGTAAGATGGGAGCTTGAGAACATCCTAAATGACATTTCCGGCAGGAAGGCTCAAAGTATATTTCATGCAGTATTCGCTCGGAGGTATTTATAGAATTTGACTGGAAATCAAAAATCATATAGCCTATGTTAATACACCTTATAATTCCTGATGTAAAATAACCTTTTTGTGGCATTATGTTGGAGAAACTGGAACAATAGGGAACAACGCATATCTTTGGGGATTGGCCAATATTTAAAGCGTTCTGGACAAGTGTTAAAGGATGAATTGACAGAAAATAGTGGATGTCTCCTTAGGTCATAATTTCAGTAATGCTCTGTACCAAAAAAAAAAAAAAAAGATGGCACATAGAGGTATAGATTGCGGATACTTTTATATATATTGCCAAGAAAATGGCAACAGTTAAATGAAAGTATGAAAAATCAACAAGCATTCTCTTTATACAAAGAGTTTACACTATTTGTTTAACCAAGTGGGATAGGTTGTTGTAACTGTGGTATTATACTGGAGTACCACCAAAAGTCATATTATGTTTATCTGTCTATTACCCTGCGTTTCTGTACGTGTCCCATTCATGTCAGTTTCTTTCTTTTTGTAATTTTTTTTCATGAGGTCCTATGTCAGGGAATGTTTTGTCAAAGCACAACAGATGCACGCAGACCTTGTACGAGAGACCTACAAAGGATGAAGGAGGTAAGAGGAAAAATGTGTTTTACAGGAACTCATTAGCTACGCTAAAAATTACTAAAAGAAAGGAGCTGACATCATCTAGTGTCCTGTTTGTTTTGGAATGTGCTCTGGTAAATAAATCTAATGTGGCGTGGCAGCAAGTAAGTATATAAAATCAATTTTTACTCAAGCACCTTGTGATAGGTTGTAAGGTCCAAAGAACAGCTCTCACGCCTACATTCCCCTGGGAACTGTAAGAGTCAACACCACCCGTAATCTTTCTCCCAGTGTCCATATGGTTGGGTTAAAATAATAGCTATTATGTAAAACAAGTAAGGGAATGTGTGCCATGAGTTCATTATTGAATTAAAAGTATGAAGTAGTGAATTAAATTAGATTTTTAACATGAGGCATTTGGTTTCTTACTTTTTCTCACAAGTTATTCATGTTTTAATTTTACTTTTGTCCTCATACATGTTATGTGTCCTCATACATGGCAAATAAAGCTGATTCTGATGTATTGTCCCCGCACAACAGGAACAAGTGGAGAATTATGTATCCACTATATCAAAACCTAAGAGAAATGGACATTGCAACCAGGCAGACATTGCAGTCACATTGCAAACCTTCTAAAGCGCACGTAGTCAATATTATTAAAAAAAGGGCTTTCCACATATGTAGTACAACACAATGTATAAAGCAACCTCTGAGGCTTTTACTTTATGCAATTCCTGTTAGTCAAGGGCCCTTTGTCTCATTATTGGTTTTAATTAGTTTAAAGTTTGCTGATATTTTGTAAAGACTTTGTTTAATCTGAGTTACTCCAGCTATGAAAAGCCCCCCTCCCCCTGTGCCATCAGAAAGAATGAGAAATTATATTGTTCCCCTTACCGCAAGTCAGCTTCCCATTTGATTGCTTATCTCTTTTATTAGCTTGATATTACTGGCATGTCTTCTTGGCTTTCATTATCCATTTTTATGCTGCAATATTCTCTTGGAATTGTTATCATAGGCGAGTTCATCTTGTCGCGTTGTTTATGCGTGATTGATTTGTGGTTTGCTGATCTCGCCCGCCGCCCCTTGCTCAGTGCCGACGTGGTGGGTCGACAAGGTTGCTCATTCACAGATGATAGACATCATTATTAGGAGAAGAGAATGCTTTGAAACCTTAAGTGCGTGCATTTATCTGGAGCACGACATCTTACAGGCCAACACCTGACATGACCAAACATATCCATCACAGGTCGGCAGACAACCCAAGTTCAGCACGTTTGCCCTCTGTCAGCCTGAAGGACGGAGCAGGGCGGAAGATGACAGCAAGAGACTAAGAAAAGCAGGTTATTTTCCATGACGGGACTCTGCTCGGTGTAGGTCATGCCCCCTTTGTATAGACCAATAGCATTACCATTTTTCAGCATTTTCTGTTAGAGGTCAATGTTTGCTGGATTCTCAGTAGGCTAGATTTTTTTTGCCTTAACGTCTTTGAATCTGAAAACATAAATGAGGTAGTTTTTCAGTAATGTTTTAATGTAGCAAGCAAAAGTAGATGACTTAGAAAATACTCATTATGGATTCTGTTGGATAAAAGCCATGTTTACCCAGCGGCCCTAGTTTGAGTCTTTATGGACGTATGCTTGTGTAATGACGTTTTTGCCTAGTGATGGCACATGTCATTAATGCTTGCAAAGATGATGCCTTAGAGTACTCGCATTAAACCAAATGTGTGGATACTTCTTGTTTTCTCTAAGACCCATCATTCTCTGCTCCCGCTGTGTGTAATGGCACTTGGCATCAGTGCTCAATGACAAAGTGATTTATTTATCTATAACTATTTAGTCTTTTCAAATGTGTGGCTTTTCCTCAGCCAAGGCTATAGTTATCACAATGGTCCTTCTCCAGTCAGACTGAAGTGCACGCACAGACATTCTTACATGCTTGGCTTCTGTAGCTGCTGAGAGGGTTTGCTTACCAAAGGCATAGCCTTTCAGGCTCTGTCTCATTCTGGAGCTCTGTAATCTTGTTGGTACTACAGAGGCTCTATAAATATCATGCAAACCCCTAACAAGCTCACAAGTGAAATACATTTTAGTTAGGGCAGGTGGCTTACAATTGGGAATAGTACATTGTGAATGCAGTATTTAGATACTCTTCTTTCTCATTACTTAGTAGGTCTGATGGCTTTTACCATTATTATTATTATTAAACGTGAATCAGTGTAAAGTAATACTTTCCAAATGAGGGCTATTCTGGGCTATTTAAAATTTCAACATTTGACATGGCAGTTCCCTCATCTTTATTG
Source organism: Etheostoma perlongum (assembly GCA_026937815.1). NCBI lineage: Eukaryota > Metazoa > Chordata > Actinopteri > Perciformes > Percidae > Etheostoma > Etheostoma perlongum. Next base: position 5,166,915 of record CM049389.1, on the reverse strand, counting down.
GCCAGCGAAATGATCTTTTCCCAGAGTTTTAATTATTCATACATATTAAAATTTAAACCCACTGGGTCTTTATGCAGTTGTACTGCTTTGAAATAAAGGTCATTAACATTAGATGATATTAGCTTAACTGTTCAGATATACTTTATATCTTTGTCTTGTGGTGCATAAAATGTACCCAGTGTTTTTTCACAGGATGAAAATCTATTTGTGGTTGGTTACTACGTTTTTTGCTTAATCTGGATGTTTGAAAGTTATGCAAATCTGGAATGTACACATCAGCCAATTTGCCTTTTAAACAATTCACAATGTGATATAAAGACAAGGAACATTATTTTTAATGCAATCCCTTTGAATGGCTAAACTACAACCCAGATCCGTGTATCCGTGTAATATTGGAATTTTTTTTTTTTTGACTCAAGGAAAACTTACTGTACTTGAACCTGCCGCTATTGTTGAAATTCTGTTCTCCATCTCTAAGCTTGCGTAATAAGCGGCGGTCACTGTTGAGAGAATTAACATGTGAAATGAAATAGGGCAGTGTGATGCTTGATTTATTTATTTTTTATTTATTTTTTTCCCGTGGAATTTTGGCAAATTGATTATTCATGCTTGGCTGCCATTTTACATTAGAGCCCTGATGCCCTGAAGATGATTACTTACATGTGCTCAACTGATCTATATTTGAAGTTTAATTAGCATTTCAGAACCATTAGCCTCTTTGACATCTAAAAAGAATGGGAGCTGGTGGGGCCGTCTTGGCAGTAATAATTGGTCATTGTTGATTTGCTGCTGTCCAAACATTTGGCATGACTATTTGTGTAAAGATTAGGGGATTGGTCAGCATAATAGCAGTACATAATAGATATTTAACACCAGTCAAAGGCAAATATACACTCTGTAACAGTTCCAAAATAATTGACCAGATCAATGTTTGTATTTGACATCTTGGTGTTTTTTACCGTTCACTGTGAGCTGATTAGATAAAAAGTGGCACAAAATAGGCTCTTCCTACCGTTTGGGTGAACATCAAACATCCATGACAAAACCAAGACCTGTGAGAACCTTTAACTGTCCTGATCCTGTTTTGTGGATATGGATTTGGACTGTGCATCACAAACTTTGGCCATTGGCTACATCACAGGTACGACAACAGTGTGGACATTTTAGGGATTACGTAAATAAAAAGTCAGTACTCAAAATTAAAAAAAGTGCATGTCTCTCACTTAGTTCAATATTCCAGTGTGGGTGGGGTTGAGTGCTGGGCTATGCTGTTCTATCATTGCAGTGAGAAATTATCAATATCATCACAGCCCTGGAGCAGATTCACTTTATTAGATACAGTGTGATGGTTCACAGGGTTCTCCGTGTGTGCATTTCAAAGATGACTCACAAATCTTTGTGGGTTTTGATTGGTGAAAACCATGATTGACTTTTCAGGGTGTGATCGATGAGAGCCCTCACTGCTGATGGTTCAAAATGCCTCTCCTTCAGTATTGATAAGCACTCATTGGGAAGAAAAAAGTCTAGTTGGATTGCAGGCAGCATCTGCAACTCTCAGGTAATGGAACTGTCATTCTTCCTCTTACAGATAAAAATCACCTCCCCCTTTCCTCCTTCCTTTCTGCCATATTAAAAGGGTTATAAACTCAGCAAGGTGGTGACACCATTACTGAAATAACTTGACTGTTGCTCCTGCGGACTCAGACAACTGCTTGAACAACCCAAATTATTTAATTGTAGGACAATGCCAAAATCAACCTTCTCACCAGCGTATCAACTGGTGTTTGTTTTGTGCTTAATGGCATCTTTACTCATCTGTTTGCAGTTGACTAAATGTGCTCCTACCATGCATGTTAAATATAAATTTGAACAGGTCAGCATTTGCACTAATGCTTTTGTAGCTCTTTTTTTTTAAATTACTAACAATAAAGCAAGGTTGACATTGACTTTAGCTGGTTTGTATATGCACAATATACTGCAATTGGAAATTGACAGTTTCCTGTAAAGAACATTGCTTCTTGCTACAATGATAGTTATGGAGTGGTAAGGGCTTTTCTACCGTCTTCATAGCAGCTCTAAATTGGATTTAAAGGGTGAGAGGTTTAGGTAACTAAACTGCTCTGATTTCCTTGGCCCAGTTGTTAACAAAGTCTAATCTGGATCACAAAAATCCAGATTTAAAAATCACATGTTTTTCTATCCAGGATCAGCTAATCCAATTTAGATACACACTTTTCAAGATTATCAATCAGGCTCAGCAGTGCTCTAAATGGGACTACATATCACAATGTAGGCTACTAGCAATGTAAAGAACAGGTTGAATAGCCAGCATGTGGTCACTTGAAGAGACAGAAAACATCATGGGGGATGCAATTGTTTTGCTTATGTCATTGCAATTAATATAACATAATAAATTTAAAGTATAACATTTTTGTTTTATATTGACAGCTATTTTGGAGATTGTTTTAGCCCACTATTAAAAGTGTACTTGGGGAAAAAAACACCACGTACCAAATGTTTGATCACATCAAAACCAAAGATGGATTACATTATTTCTTTTTAACAACCAATTTTCAAGTTTTGATCCAATCTGATGAACAGCTGGGCCCATGTGTGGTACTGTATTTGTTTTTTTCCTACTGTCATTTTATTTTGAGAGCAGCTAAGATTTGTGGGATTTTCAGGGAGTTCACTGATTGTTTGTCTGAAATATGTAAGAGAAAGGAAGAAAGGAAGGAAGAAGTAGAAATAGAAACAGAGTAGGAGTTGAGAAGAGACGTCTCCAGAGATTCTATTAGGGGGATTAATGCCAGGTAAACAGTTGTTAGAGCAGAAGACATATAGAATGAAGGATTGAAAGGGAATGACTATAGCAAACAATAGAGAAGAGCAAATGGTCAAGGACTCCACATGAAGCGAGCAGTGTCCCAGTGGACTGAACGTGTGCTTTTGCTTTCACCCCAGTGACAGTATGACCAACAAGATGTGTTTGATACAAGTCTGCAATTACAGTATTTGATATCTCAACATTTTGGGGCATCTTTGATATTATACAGTTTAATAACTTGGAAAGGCCATAAGCTGCAAGCCTCTAATTAGGTTTTCATGATTTGTTTGTTTTCCGTTTACAACAATCTACTAAGTAACCACCTTGTTATTGTCAGTGCTGCATATTCAGGTGAGCGTTTTTCATAAATCAGGTTATCTGATTTGGCACCTGGCTTGATCAGTTGGTGCAACATGCTGCCGACATTTCTGATAAATAAACCTGGAAAAACTATCCCTCCCATCTGCCTCTACATATGTCATCTGATGTAACTCACTGGGATGGGAGCTTACGCCTTACTGAGTCAGAATCAGCACATGCTTGGCTGCCAGGTGGTTGTAATACATTCACTCAGAGGCTAATGTGTGGATCCTTTTATTAAAGAGAATGCTAATTAATTTCAGGTTTTAGAGCTCAGATGCGCTTTTCAATAGAGGAACGGAAAGAAATGGGGAATTAAAATTTACTTTGTGTACTTTTTTGACAATAGTAGGAATAGGTGAAATAGTGAATAACATTGCTTTTACCTATATGTCAGGACTGGTGGTTACCAGTGGATCGCATGTGATTAAGATCATCAGTCTTCTGGACTCACAGCCCACTGCTCCGAAGCCACACAGCTAGCACACGATAATGTCTTCCATAGGTTCCCCTGGAACTCCCAAAAGAAGTTTTTCTCTGCCGTTTTTTCACAATAGAACCAGGCTGGTTGAAGTTAACAGAATACGGCGGCTATAACCAGCGCTAACGTTTCCTAATGTCAGCTATCCTAGCTAATGTTCTGTGTGTGAACAACAACAACAACAGCAGAGAGAAACAGACTTGCTTGAAGTTTGGGAGTTCCAGGGAAACTTGTGAAAGCCCTTGTTTTAGAGATACGATAAAGCCATAGGCTTTTTGTGGTCAAGCAGTCGTGCAGTAGAGGAGTTGGCTGTGGTGCTATTCACAGACATTTAATATTAACAAACATGTATAAGATAAAATACAAAGTCATTAACTTTACCTACTACCACAAAAAAATCTAATTATGTAGGAAATACTGCATTACTAACTAAATCAAGTAGTAATGTCATGTGTATCTTGATAGTTCAACAGAACTTTATTTTAAGTTTGGAAAATTTTGGTTCACCACTGAGAATTGTCAGTCTGTTTCTCAACATACAGGTGATAAATAAGTTATCACTTAATTATGGAACTGTATATGTGATGAATAATAGTTCAAATCAGGAATTTAATAATATTCCATACATTTTGCCCTATCTGCACTTGCTGACATTTTTAAAACTATAGTGTAAGCACAAACATTCTACATTGAGAGTCAAAAGTCAGAGCATGTCTTAACCCTCAGGAACTAAAAGGGGTCGTATACGATAAAAACGGCACCTCTGATTTCTATTTCAATCATTTAATAACCATAAAAGAGAGAAACTTAAAGATTTTTGCGGTCCCGGAGGTCTCTTCGGGGTCTATTTAGCCTTTACAGGTGATTCTAACCTGCCTGGAACTTGTGCCTTTTTTCGGGATCGTCGAGCATTAAATCCAAACTGTTACATCCAAGATTTATCCACTTGATGTCCATAATTTATCACGTTTTCGCTCATTTCTGCTGTTAGCTCCATGCTCCGTGACTCCAGTAGATCTCCCATGGTGCATTGCGAGTTTGACCGATGGGAAGGCATTATAAGACACATTATGCCTTATATGGGCGAGAGCAAGCGTATACAGTCGGAAAAGATAGCAATCCTCCAAGTCAAACTAGTCTAATGTGATCAAAGATAGTATATAGCAGACAAGAGAGATAACTACCATTTTACAGAGAATGGTGTCACTGTTTTGAGATTTGGCATGTATTTCGGCCTTTTTTGAAGAAACGTAAATAGTTTGTACTGTATATGAGTTATGTTTATTTTTGCATATAGAACTGTTTTAGACAACACAAACACTTGTGTAGCATTGCTAGGGGTTTAATATCAATACATTTTACATTATTATTATTTTGATTATTGGCAAAAGTAAATGTCATGAGGGCAAAAGCTTCTGGACCTTTTTTGAAAAAAAGTATGTATTTTGTCAACTGTAGAAGTTATGTTTATTTGTTCACAGTGTGATTCCCAAGACATATGAGAAGTGTTTTTAGAGAGGAGATTGGCTTAGCTTGTACTGCTCTGTGTGTGATATCAATACATATCTGTGAGATTCATGTTCCGTTTTATTTGTCTTTACTGTAGTACTCACTGCGGCACAGATATTCTACTACATAAAGGCCTGTTCACACCGGGACGAATTTCGCGCGCGCGATATTCGCCGACGTTTAACGCGTCGTGACTAAACAAAGGGCGTCAATGAGAGTGTGCACACCGACGGGAAAAACGCCACGCGTAAAAGCGTCATTTTTTAAAAAACGCCTCGCGTCAAAAACTATCCGACCAATGAAATCGGCCCTTTTGCTCACGTGTCTTGTGCTTCTGAAGTTACAGTAAAACACAACTTGGGGGCGCTCAAGCACAAAACTTACCGCAAAACGTCTTACCGAGCACACAAATGAAGAAGACATACGCCACCATCATCACTGCCACTTTTCTGGCGTCTTTCCTCATTCAAGAGAAAAATAATTTCATCATCGCTGGAGCTGGAGCTTGAGCTACTGGTGCTTACGATATACATGTTTTCTTTGTCTGATTTAGAAGAAATGTTCTAAATACTTGCTCTCTTCTTCTCTGCTCTTCTTCTGAGTTGCAAGCGAGTATCAGAAGCGCAAAGTTGCGCAGCGCCACCCTATGTACGGGGGTATTTCTGTTTTACATTAAGCGCCATCTAGTGACAGATAATGAATTTGCATGTTCATTCGGCTCATCGTCAGCGAAAATCGCTTGGGTGTGAACACAAAAAACTCGTCGAAAAACGCTGACGAATAACGCCCGCTGATATTCGTCCCGGTGTGTACGGGTCTTAAGGCAAATAACCCATTTTGTCCTGAAAAAAGTGATGTTCATATCTTGACTGTAGACAACAGTGATGTTCTACAAGCTTTTTTAGAAAATAAAACCGGACGGACAATGAACTGTAAAAAATGACCTTAGGTCTCTGAGGGTTAGCCCCTCATGTAAACCACAGCATAAAGTGTTCTCAGTATTAATATTTCTGATTATTCAGTTTACAGATTTCCTCCCAACTTCGATTATATTAAATATCAGCTGACACAACTTTCCTTACGAGGTAAATTCTGATATTCCTTTTTCATGTTCATCCATTGCTTTTCAATTATATCCCTATTTTCCACATCCCCTCAGGGGATGGGGAGGACTCCATTATGTGTCCCCTCACACAAAGAAACCTCCATTTTCCTCCAGACTTTCAATATGTCTTAAACTATGATGGCCTACACCACTTTATTTCTTTTCTGTATGGGAAACGGGGATGATAAAAGTGCAGAGGAAATCCTTTCCTTTTTCATTATTTATTTTCACAATATGTGCTCATCACCTATTATCTACAGTACTGGCAGTTATTATATACATTTTTGAATAAACAAGAGATAACTGAAATCCCCCATCACTTTCCGCAACCTTGGCCCAGACCTGGAGCTTTAGATAATGAATGCAATTAAGGGCTTGCTGCATTAAACCTGCTGGTAAACAGTGGGTTTAGAGCTGCACAATGTTAGACTTATTGTCTGTCTTTAGGGCAGAAAAAGGGGAGATAGCAGAATGTACACATGAAGGAAAATATAAAATAGAAATGGCTCCTACCAACAGGTAAGGCAAGTTTTAGAAAAAACTGATTTTGCCTTAAAAGAGTAAGGACATTGGGAATTAATTTGAGTATAGGGCCCACCTGTAAAGAGTTTGAATTATTTCATATTAATCAGGGATGCATAGTAGTGAATTTGTCACTTCTGTTAATTATCTATTAATTTATCAGATGCCTGTGCAGATTTGTCATTTCATCTAAATATCACCATGTGTCTAGTTTCCATCAGCTTTGATAAAATACTATGGTTAAATTGATGCTTAGGTAAAATTCAGATGTCTTAAAACGACACAGCTTTATTGGTACTTGTCCTGATTAATTTCTAAAATAGTGCCTGCTGTTGCACAAGGAAATTGTGACTCAAATTTTTTCAATGTAAATGCACAACACTTAATATCACAACGATTTGAATATTAGACTTGCACAAAGTTCAATAATAAACCAATCTTAAATGAGAATGGACTGCATCCCTTTAAATGTACACTGACCATCTCAGTGCATTATTTAGCACCAGGGCCTTAAATTAACACCCAGACAGTGTGCAACAACAGCAAGGTTTGTGAGTAGCTGTTTTACAAAAGCAGTACACAACAAATGTACTGCAGTGAGTTGTGTCTGCTCCTCTTTTGTTCACTCAGAGAAGCAGTCAGTATATAACTGTCTATGAAAACAGAAATCTATTCATAAAGATATAAAAAATAAATACATATTCTAAGAGTCATTACTTATACAATTGTTAATACCTTAATATACTCAACTGCACTTAAATGTTTAACAAGTTTAAGAATGATGCTTGTGCATTTTCTGTACGTCACCTTTATGAGGCTAGGAGAAATTGTTTGGTTAAACGCCTGTGTGGCTAGTCGATTTTAAAGTCCACCTGCTGTGAAAGCCCCCAAAGGTATCTATTCTGTCTCAAAAACTGTGCAGCCACTTAAGTTGCTCCAGATTTCTTTAGTTTATGACATGCCTTCTGCCTTCTTGACAGCAATAAGTTAACTTGTATGTGAACATTTTCAGAAGAAGACAAATAACACAACAGTTTAAGCCTTGGGCTAGACAGACCAAGCTCAACAATCATAGTCGGAGTTTAGCAGGAAAGCACAGTTTGCGTTTTTGAGATGGCAGTGCAGCTTTAGAAAGGTGTGTGAAATCCATATGGTTGGCATGTGACTCTAGTGGCACACAACGCTATTATTATCTGCCATGGATAAGTAGTCCTGTGGCAATTTTCACAATTGAGTTTACCAACAAGGTCTATTGAGAGTGAGTACTTGTAAATCACATAGTGTGACCTAGAATCCAGCAGTAATGCCATAATGCACTGCCATGCAGAACAAATATATATTTGTACTTGGTAGTCGTATCAATGTAGTGACAATCATTTCTTGATGGGTTGTATCCCCTTTTTGAACCCACATTTATTTTTGCCTTCAGGTCCACTACTACTCCAGATAATTTAGACCGTAACACATCCCTTGAGCAGTGATATCTGAAGCAATTTGTGTTTGTGTGAAAGGAAACTTTCTTGCATTGTAAAGTTTTCCAAAAATGATTTTAATTTCAAGTGGGTTTCTTGCATCTTGAAATCTACCACCAAGGGATTATTTAAACTTACTCTAATAGCAGCTTCAGTCTCATTTTGAAAAGGGCTTGTCGTGTCTCAATGTGCGTGCACACAGACACATGCACACTCTTATTAACAGCCATTTGAGTTAAAACATAAGTTAAAAGAACTGCCCTGTAACCCACGACACATCAGGAAGTGATAATTGGCCAGCACTATTGTGATATTAGATTATGACTTTACTCTGAAACCTCCCCCCGAACAAGAATTATAGTGCAGGCTGGGAGCAGTCAGACCTTATTAAAATAAGAGGTTGTAGCTATGAATTCCATGTGTCAGAGTGGGGTGCTAAACGTTGTATTGACTAGGCTATGTTAAATCACAGCAGAGCTACTGTAACTGACTACCTTCTGCAATCCATTTGGTAGACACTGGTGCATAAAAGAATAGATGATGTTTTTATAGTAACTATGATAGTTATTCAGAATGGTTGGACCCATAAACCACAGTCATCGGAAGTAGAAGCAACGTTTTTTTTTTTGGCACCTGTCCTAAAATGAATTTGGAATTGAAGATATGAAGCAGTAATATAAAAATTGATTTGGTGTAGCAAGGTTTTACCTGCCCCATGGTACACAGTGCAAGACAACTTCCACTGGCTAATGTAGCCCGAGCAGAGATGAGGAGCTGGCTGCAGAGGTCTGTGAAGCTGCGTTCTTTCTAACACCCCTAGTTCTTTTAAATTTTATTTCAAAACTTTGTCTTCAACCCCATCTGATGCTGACTCTAGTGGCATCACTTGAGGCAATTCATTCTCGGCACCTTTTATTTACATATGCAGTAGTACCCCCTAGACCTGTAACAAGACATTGATCTGTAAAATCAATGGAGTTCCCCTTTAATATTTTCTCAATGTCCATATAACCTTTAATCTATACTTACCTTTAATAATATACTTAGTAGTATACAGAATACAAAACTAAACTTAAGTAAAAGGACATCTGTGCTCAAAATCCATATTCAGACTTTTCTCTGTATGGATGCCAACGCTGAAGATGATTATTATAGCTCTGAAAATCCATCCATCCATCTTCATCCGCTTATCCGGAGTCGGGTCGCGGGGGCAGCAGCTCCAGTAGGGGACCCCAAACTTCCCTTTCCCGAGCCACATCAACCAGCTCCGACTGGGGGATCCCGAGGCGTTCCCAGGCCAGGTTGGAGATATAATCTCTCCACCTCTCCAGCTCTGAAAATATTGCATATAAATACAGTGCTCTCAAATATCTATGAATTGTAAATGGTCTAAAAGGATCTGCATGCAGGTACGCATTTACCTATGTGCCGAAAGGCAGACTGAGGAAGATCTGCAGGAGGGCTAAATAAAAGCCATATTATTAGCCACCAAAAAACAATCAAATTAAACCAAATGACACCTTTTCAGAAAGCCGGCGAGGGGTCTGTCAGCCTGATGGAATCCTCATTTCTCTGGACCATTTGGCAGCGAGTTGCACCCCTCTCTCCCTCGTTCTGCCTTAATGGCCACGCTGACAGTGACATGATATTCCACATAAAAGGAGCCAAAGGGAGCGAGACTGGGTGCAAAACTTCCATTAACGTGATCAGAAGTTGTGTTGCTTCAAGGCGTTGTCAGGATTGCCCATTACCCCCTTGTCTGTATTCTCCAGTTTAAATTGTGCTAATGCTGTTACTGTGATATGTGCTCAGCGCATGTTGCTGTGAGGTGTGCCTGTTTTTTTCATATAAAAGTGTGATGTATCCAAACAATTGAGGCTATAGGCCCTGCACTAATGATCATGAAACTCAAATGGATGAGCATGTTTTTTACTCATGACACCCTATATGGACTTCTTGATTAAATGGCTTTTTTAAAATTAATTTTAATTACACAAACTTTAAGAAACCCCTCCGCCTCCCCAAAAAATGTTACGTTATGTTGTTGCATTGCAGGAGTGCATAGTTCTATGCCTGTACATCATGACACTTGTTTGCATAAAAAACGTGCAAGTTTGTGTGTATCCAAGTGTACTAGATGCTCTCCAAACACCCCAGCTCCTCCCCTCGGCCTTGTTCCATCGGCAGGCTAATTATAGCCGTCAATCACTGCTGTCTCCCCACAGTTTTTTACCCAGCAGCCCCTTTGTGCCCTTGCCCGCTGCCACCCACGCTGCTTAGAGCCAGATTAGCTACAGCAAGGCTCACGAGTTGAGCTGCATATGAGAGACAGAGTGAGAAGAAGAGAGATGATTCAAAGTCTGTTGATGGGCTCACTGCTTGCTTTGATGGAGATGATTGTCTAGCTCCAATTTGGAGAACTGATGATATTCTGTTGAGCTTGACTAAATTAATGTTTGGCCTTAACTATAAAGATACAGACCTAGAGGTAGCTTTGGTAATGTAAAAAAAAAAAAAGTCTTTCCATTTGGCACATTATGCATTTCTGTCTTTGGCACCGTTTCCGATCTTATTTCCCTCTATCAGTTTTACTTACACACATACACACAGATCATTAACTTTTTCCTTTGTGCTGTGCTTTAAATGTTAGATCAAGTTAGCAAAAGACCTCAATAACATCAATCAACATTGAACACTTTGATTGCACAACCTAGGCAACAGAAGTACCTCATTATGGGCTTCTGCAGGGATGAGCCTGTACTTGCCTGCTGAAATGTCATCTCCTCCCTCTTACCCCCACTGTGCTTTTCTGTATATTTTTACATTTTCTATACCTAGGGGGCAGTGTTGTCTTTCCTTGTCCCAACTCACAACTACTGTTGAAGGGATATACACGGTTGTGGCTGAATTTCCTGTCCCTCTTACCATCTTTGTTGCCCATTTCTGTTGAAGTGAGTTTTCCCTCACCCTAACAGCATTTAAAATATGTGGGTAGAAGGGCTCCTCTGAGTTGAAATGTGAAAAACGGGAGAAGAGCAATTGTAGGCAAAAACATGAATATTGAAAATGTATACCAAATCTTAACTGCTGTCACATAGCATTGGAATGAAATAAACCATTAAAATGCTAAGAGTCCTGTTTTTAGGGGTACAGAAAACAGCCAGACATATGAAAACTTATTTTTAGACATCCAAAGAAAAGCTAGAACTTGAAGGTTCGGGAATAAGGGATGGCCACAATTACATAAAACTTTTTTGAAAAGTCTAAACACAGTTGCGCTTATTTTCATGTCATTTGAACGATGAATTGCTTCAGTCCTCCCTTGCCCCAGAGAGAGCAAGATGAAGGTCCAAGAACTGGCTCTCCATCTTTAATCATAGCAACAACCATTACGACTGCTGGAACAGAACTGATCTGAAAACTGCAGCTTGCTATCTGCGCCATGCAGTGGCTCCACTGTGGATAACATTACTTGATAAACACCTTTCACTATCAGAGCCGAGTGCAGTGCAGTACTTGGCGCCCAAGAAAGTTGGATTTAAGAATGTAAAATTGTGGACAGATTCTCTGACAAACTCAAATGTGATCTGTAATTTTTATGATCATAAATTACACAAATCTAAATGCATTAAACACATACTCTTTTCCTGCCTGTCCCACAGTTTATAAATTCACTCTTCCAAGCAAAATACCAGTCAGGCATTTATCTGATAGAAGGGCTCTAATGATTGAATGGTGCCAATCTGGTGGGGTAACATACAAAAGACCCAACATTATTTGCCTGAAATTTACAATAGGCTATTTCCAAATATGGCTTTTACATGACCATGCATATCTCAATACTCCGTGAAAGAAGCCAGCTCCTAAGTGTGATTGGTTCTTCAACTTGGCCAACCAAGGAGACCATTTTACTATTCTCACTGGCTAGCTCACAGCAGGCTCAAGACCTTGTGTGAATGAATGGAGGCAAATGTAAGTGATGTGTTACTTACCTGCTGGGCAAACAACTTCTACCATCAGCAATTCTACTTGGCTCTACTTGTACCTGCTGTGAAATTAACTATGCATTCAATTTCTATCAGACAAGAAAGTGATCCCTGCTGTCCACGTGCTTTGACTGCATAAAACTTGCAAAGGTGTGCAAATAAGCAAACTTTTCAATTGGAAGGGAATATTTGCCTTCATGTTAGGTATAATATTAATTCTCAGGTAGATGAACACAATACATCAGTCCATGGGAGAGAGGGGGGGGGGGAAAGCTGTGATTGTATGTATTATCCAATCCTTACCAGCCCTGGGTAACATCAACCTTTTTAATCCTAGCCTGCATTGCCTGCAGCCATATGAATCACATCTCTTGCACTCTTTATGGCTCAGAGCCTTTTTTTCAGAGTATTGATGATGTCACCACACTGCAGATATTTTTACAGTGACTTTGCAGGTGTGTGTGCACGCTTGTCTAAGATTGTGTCAGAAATCTGTCATCTGGACCGCACCACCAAAGTAAGGCTCTTCTCTCTTGCAGGGCTGACAAGTAGTATGAGCTGATTATGTCCTTAGTATCCAGATACGAGCTGAGAGAAACAGAAATTGTAAAATTTAAAGTATAATTGGATAACATATACTTTTTACTTTTTACTTGTAACATTGTGTGAGATATGTCTTAGTGATGTTAAGATAATTGGGTGTGATCGTATCTCTTTCAGAAGCTTAGTAATCCAGCCTTGAACTGCATGTGTGTCTTTTTGGAGTCACTTAAAAATACATATATCCATAATGATAAATGCAACACTGAATGGCCCAATCCCAGTCCGGACTCACAGACTTTGGTGCGCGTTCTCGTGAAATTTGTAAGGGCTTAGGGTTGAACCAATGTTGAATTTCAAAAGGCTTGAGTATACACTTACTGAGCCCTTTCTGTGAGTCTGCACTGATGCAGACTTCACCAAAGGGAATTACCCATAGTTTGAGCGTTGTGATATTTACCCCGGCCATAGGAAATCCGGAAGTTACAAAGGTAAACAACCGCACAACCACGGAACACAACAGACCTGTTGTCCAGCTTGTAAAACAGTTTGAATACATTTTGAATCAGGCAGCCGTCTACTGTGCCTTGGTCTTGTGGAAAGCAACAAACGTAACGTGATCTTGTGAAATGCTGTCCCGATCCCATTTATACCTATCTGTGGCCACACACACACACACACACACACACACACACACACACACTCACTCACTCACTCACTCACTCACTCACTCACTCACCCACTCAGCACCTGAGATCAATTAAGTCTGTGAGCCTTTAGTCCTTAGGGCTTACTTTGGGATTGGGCCAATGTCTTTGTGATTACACATTTTTTTGTGTTCAAAACATCTATTGTTGTTGGCTGTCCACTGTCACAATACCACGTTAAGTGTTACAGTAAAATGTCAGTGAGATTAAAGGCTTCAGTAAAGAGGGAAGAATGAGATAAAATTGGAAAGGTGTTTACATGTACAGTTAGTATAAAAGTGAGTTGTGAATGAGCAATTGAGAATATATCTACACAATCTATTATAAACTAGTAAGAGGAGCAAGAGAGGTATTAGAAGCAATGCAATACACATAATCCTATTTTCCATTATTGGCAGTATAAATTTAATTTTTTTTTTTTTAATTTTTTTTTTTTTTTACCTTAAGCGGGAAACCGTATCTGGAATGGAAGAAGAGAGTAAGACTATAATTCAATTTATGTACAATGTGATTAATATGATAAAAAAAGAAAGGTCAGAGTCAAAGTATAGGCTAATCCAAAAAAAGTGAAAACATGGGGGGTGTTCTGAAGACAGACGGTTACCTGTGAAACAGGGGTGCTCTGTAAACACCCCCATTAGCAATTAGTGCTTTCCACCCATAGACCGTAACGGTCTATGCTTCCACCTGATGAAATTAACACGGCAAAAAAAATCGACCAATCAGAATTTTGGTCGAGCCAGAACATATCGACCAATAAATCGACCAGTCGACTGGGAGGTTACAGCCCTACTCAATACTCTTTTAAAACCACTTCCTTTTTTTCAAAATGCTATAAAATTAAATAAGACCCCTAAAATTAATGAAAGTAGAGATTTTGACATGCCACGTGAAATCAGTCATGTCATTTTGGGTAGTGACAAAAAACATTAATATAGGACATGAGGGTTAATAATCTGGCTTCGATACTATCCAAGCCAGGACCGTTACACTATTTTAGATTATTATTGGATTCTGTACCTCAACAGGTGTAATAGTCCTAAAACAAAATATGCTGTTAAACAGTGAATTATTAGGTTGTAAATTACCACAAATAGATGATTCAGGCACTACAGAAGAGGCTGATGAGGAGTGCTTATTAAAGGCTTGGGCCATTAACATTTGTTCTTGTAAGATTCCATGATTAATTTTAATTTGCTTAGGTACAGATTTGTTAGAGGCATTAGTTATTGTTTTGACCTTAGACCAGAATTGTTTAGGATTTTTGAAGTCTTCAATAAGAGATTCTTTGTAATATTTAGATTTGGCATTTCTCGTCATAGTTTCGCTTAGATTTTGTTACCTCCTGTATTCATCCCAATAAGCAATGTCCTTAGACTTCTGAAATGTGGCCCAGGCAGCATCTCTCTGCCTGAAAAGTCTAAGTCAGCGCTTATCCAGGGAAGGTACCTACCTTTTACTTTAATAGCTTTCAGAGGAGCATGTTTGTCAATAACGTATTCAGTTCAGAATGCAAAAAAATCCCACATGTTGGACAATAAGTCGGCCTCCGCCAGGGCTGCGCTTTGTCACCAAACCTGTTTGTAATATTTATGGACTGGCTATTGAGACTTACTCGGGGGTGGGGAGGGGTTGCAGTTTGGTGGGCTGGGGATCACATCGCTGCTTTTTTCAAATGATGTGGTCCTGATGGCATCATCGGCCTGTGACCTTCAGCACTCACTGATAACGATCCCAGTTAATTGAAAATTAAATCATCAATAAATTGATCTAGATTCAGTTTTTTGTATTGTCTAATAGTAATAGCAAAGCTCTCGATCTACCGGGCAATTTTCGTTCCTACCCTCACCTATGGTCATGAAGGCTGGGTCGTGACCGAAAGAACGAGATCCAGGGTACAAGCGGCTGAAATGGGTCTCCTCAGGAGGGTGGCTGGCGTCTCCCTTAGAGATAGGGTGAGAAGCTCAGTCATCCGAGAGGAGCTCGGAGTAGAGCCGCTGCTCCTTCGCGTCGAAAGGAGCCAGTTGAGGTGGTTCGGGCATCTGGTAAGGATGCTTCCTGGGCGCCTCCCTAGGGAGGTGTTCCAGGCGCGTCCAGCTGGGAGGAGGCCTCGGGGAAGACCCAGGACTAGGTGGAGAGATTATATCTCCAACCTGGCCTGGGAAAGCCTCGGGGTCCCCCAGTCCGAGCTAGTTGATGTGGCTCGGGAAAGGGAAGTTTGGGGTTCTCTACTGGAGCTGCTGCTTTTTTATTGTGGTGGTGCATGCGCTTAACTCTGAATAAACCTATTTTGAGTTGATTGAACCAACTTTAATCAGCTGTTCTGGAATCAAATCTTTCAATCTCAAGGTAAATCAACGCACAGTTCAGTGTTAGACTCAGAGTTTGTTAAACCTCCTTCCTGAAACGGGCCCCAGGAGAGACACCACAATGTTGTCTAGTTGTGTCAGACGTGTGTGACCCTGTTATGTATCCATAGGCTAATAAATGAACCAGGGTTGAGCCCCTGAAGGTAAACGTGGATTTACCCAGATGAACCATAAAGAAGCTCAGCCATGGTGTGTGTGTGCTCTTGCGAAAAGGGACATTTTTCTGTAGAGGGTTTGTTCTTCAGCTTTTCTTACATCTCTCAATCCTTTATCTGTCTTTGTCTCAGTTTTTTTTCTGTCTGCAGGCTCTAGTGAACACAAGCAGCTTTTGCCAGGGGATTTGTGGATGTGTATGAATCGAGACTGAGACTTGGGAGCACTGGGCGTGCTTTTTGTTAATAGAATATGCATGGTTGGGTCTCCCTGGGGCTGTTAGCGATGAGAGGAGAATGAAAATGTTAATGTTTGTGGAGCTGTCGTAGATTGTCAAAGACCTCTTCAATTTACTTACGTACCCGATAACCGTCAATAGGTGGAAGAGTGAATTGCTTTAGAGGTAGAATGCATACATTTCAATAAATTGGTTCAACTTCAAAACTAAGTTACATTACCACAAACACTTATACTTTAACACTAGAAGTGCCGGGATTCCATAACTAATCTAATTGCGATATTAATGCATGTATTCCATGTTGATATCACTAGGGCTGTAACCTCCTAGTCGACTAGTTGATTTATTGGTCGATACGTTCTGGCTCGACCAAAATTCTGATTGGTCGATTTTTTGCCGTGTTATTTCATCAGGTGGAAGCATAGACCGTTACGGTCTATGGGTGGAAAGCACTTATTGCTAATGGTGTTTTCAGAGTACCCCTGTTTCACAGGTAACAGGCACACCCCCCTTGTCTTCACTTTTTTTTAGATTAGCCCAACCCACTGGGGACAGATTGAAGATAGAACTAGAAAGCCTTGGTTTAGTGGTTTGCTGAATATTTATTTAATTGTGAGTGTTTAATTTACAGTCAGTCCTCCTCTACCATGACAAAGACATCGGCGTTGTGGCAGCAATTTACAAAAATAGATAACGGGAAAAAGTTGAATGCAAAGTTTGCAAGCAACAGTTTGCATATCACAGCTGGACCACAAACATGGCGTATCACCTAAAAACAGTAAGCTAACTTTTCTGCGTTAGGTTGCCCTGTCTGTTTTGAGTAGGCTATATGAACATATCAGAATTGGCATATTTCATAGTCTAATAATCGTTTTATAACTACCGGATGTTAACACCCACCCGCAAGGAATTGTCGACGGTATGTTCCCAGACACATCCAGACCCCGCTGGATGTTAAGCCTCTACCATCCAAACCCAAAGCCAAACGCAATAATATCATAACGTTGCAGGATATGAGGCCCATTGCGGAGGGCAGGTTATAAGAACTATCACGGAAGGAATTGTCGACTTTATTGCTCAGGATATGAGGCCCATTGCTGTTATGGAGGGCTGAGGTTATAAGAACTTGTTAATATACAGCGCCAGCACGCCACACCATCATGGACTAATATACAGCGCAGGCACGCCACACCATCACAGACTAACCGGAAAAGGTGAGGGACCCAAAGAGAAAGTTTCAGAGTTCATGCAACACCGCGAGGCACTGAGCTCAACCACAGATATGTTTAAATATGATGTATATATTAAAGTGGACGTGCCTTTTGTGTTTAAAAGTAAAAGCTTTAAATTAACAGTCTATTGCACATGCGCTCTGTGCATGTCCTTGACATGCACAGATCTGGTCAAGGTTACAAAAAAATGTCAGATGCAGTGGCTGTCAGAGCCGACAGAACCCTTCCTAGAGTGTCATTTCAGTGCAAAATAATTAGGTCAACGTTTAATATACTGCAAATAGCCTACCAGGACAAGTACCTCTCCTCAGTGCAAGGGGCATGTACAGTTAATTAATCTAACGTTTATTTTTCCTCCTGCCCCCCCCCACATATTTATTAAAAAAAACAAAAACTGTGCCCAAGTCGATTTTTAGTCGAAATTTCAGGACTTTAGTCAACCAAGATTTTCTTTGGTTGATTACAGCCCTAGATATCACCACAATGTGCAACTTAAGAAGTTAAATTATACACTTGAGTAGCCTGCGTGTTTCAATAATTTATATAATGGCATAGTAAACCGTAAATTAATTCATAATCAACATTCATATCTGAAAAATATGGTATGGAAATTCATTGAACAAGTATCTTATTTGAACATTTATAACCTAACCTAACCTGGCACTGCCTCAGTTTAGGTGTCTGATGTGGTGCCCTGTGTGCTTAAACCCAATTGAGCATCTCTGGAGACCTGAAAATGACTGTCTTTTCCTTCTCTAAACTTTTGGCAGAGGATACCCAAATCCAGATCCTCCTTTCCCAAAACGTTGCTGCAAAACTTCCTAAATACTCAAAGGAATAATTTCACTGCTGGTGCAAAAATTTCTAAATTTCTGTTTTTTCTGTCAAGAGGATGTGAGTGTACATTCCAGTCAAATGTTTTTTGAGGATGTATAAAGTTAATATGTAGACGTACTGTCAACCACTGGCCATCTTAGCTGATGTGGTGCCCTGTGTACCGGACAATTTCACTGCTGGTGCACTCTTTCCAGTCAGTTCGAGGATGTATAAAGTTATATGTAGACGTAGTCAACCACTGGCCATCTAGCTACGTGTACCGCGTCTTTCACAGAGCGAGCGCCCGGCGCTGTCTTCTGATTCAGAACAGAGTACATTCACATTGTATTTATTGTGGTAGCCTACGTTACCGTCTCTGGCTTTGCCTTCGACCGCTTATGACGTTTCTCTGACAGAGACGTTGATAGTTACTAAGCAACCAATATGCATTTTCAGTTACCTGCAACCTGACCAGCTTCACTGCAACAGTTAAGGCATGAGTGCATTTGGGAGGGACAGTAGTCTTTGGGTGAGGGGAGCACATTTCCAGGTCAATCTTTTTCACCAAGTTATACATGGTGGTCCATTGTCCTGTTGCTCATTGTCTTCAGCTCCAAGATAAGCCTGCATGGACACAGTGGACGTCTGCAGTCATAATTTTACTTTTTGTTCATGCTGTAATAATCTTTATCAAAAGTGACCCAGGCAGATATGCAAGCAGTATTGGGTTCCTCCAATATTTAGTACTTGCTGTAAATAAACATGTCACATCAGGAAGATATTATTACCTTTGACCACCATGGTGGAGGAGTAAGGTAAACATAAACCACTGTTTAATGACCATGTCAGGCTGCCAAAAACCATAAATCAGCACAAGGCCAACACTAAAACTGGGATTCACTGGTACTGCATCATTATATATATTTTTTGTTTGTTGTGCCCTGTTTTTCTTTTCTTTAGTGCTGTACACTTTGGGAGACCGACAAGGGGAGACACTGTGATGAGATTTAGTTTGGGGAAACTGGAGGTCCATATGGCTAACCACTAGATCACCTCTGTATTTTTGCTAAGTAGAACAAATAGAAAAATAAAGTGAGATCATTGTTGTTTTACTCTGAGGTCACCCACACTTGTCCTTTCCATAGGGCAAGCTCCTTTCATTGGGTCCTGCCTGTGAATAATCCCAGGCCCAAAGTGGAGTCAAAATGTCAAGGTTTCAACCACAATGCTGTTGGATGCAGTATGAATCATTTTTCCCTAATACAAAACCCCAGAAACAACAAAACGCATGTGGTCACTGACACCCAACTGATATCTTTCCCATACTTTGGTTTTCTAGTTAAGCTTAATCACCGCCTTCAGTTATTCACAGTAGAGAATAGGTGGTCTGTGGTTTCTCTTAACTCGCCCTTTCTTTCAGCTAGTGTCAGAAGCAGTTCATATTGGTGCGGCAAAAATGGGATAAAGTATTTCAGCAAATATCCATCTTGACAGTCCATAGATCAGAGAGGGAGGGAGCACTTCAATGCGTGTTCACCAGAGTGAGCGGAAGTGTCACAAAGGATGTTTTCCATGCTCCTTCCTCTTTTTACCTCAATTTATTATTGTTGAACAGGTTTTTCTATCAGTAAATGTCTTGGAATGTAACAGTGTGTGGCTTTTTTAAGCATTCTTTCAAGTTACATTTAGTTTTTTCCCTACCAGCAATCTGCTTTTACTTTTGTGTAGACTATGTTCATTTTATTTAAGATTTGACATGAAACCAACAAAATATCCTTAGCTGTCCATTGAGCATGCTGTTAATTCATATTGGATTAGAAACATGATTTGTGTCGGATTGTTCACTTTAGTGAAATTAAATTATGGAGAAAAATGTTTTACTTACAAAGCAAATTGTTCTTGCATGGTTAAGTATATGATCTAACATACGAGTTTCCACGTCTTAATTTAACTTCAGGACATTATTAGCTTTTTGTTGTTGTTCACAGTAACCTTTTATGCAGCCATTAGATGATATGTATTCTGTAGTTTATTATACACATACCCATTATACACATTTCATCACCTACAGAAGTAACACATCAAATGAAAAGGGGTGTGTGTGTGTGTGTGTGTGTGTGTGTGTGTGTGTGTGTGTGGGGAGTGTAAAAATTGCTGTTCATTGCTGTTATAAGCAGACTTACTGTATTTATTCACATTTTATATAGTTTGCCTTAAATGTACTGTATAATTTAAGTAAGTAAGACTTAAAGAAATAAAAGAACACAAAATGGGTTGGTAGAGGTGGTAGTTTTCCATTGTCACAGAGATTAACGTCTGTGGTCTACACAAAATCATGTCAGTTTAGATTTAATCCAATGGTAACTTCCCTACATTTGAAGGCTGTCTTGTTTTTGTTTAACGCACTTAATACACTTTGAGACTGCAGACATTGAAGCAGTCAAACTATGAGCTGCTGGATATGTCTGACCTGCTGACCACATACACCATGGCAACTTCCAAACCTCAGGAGCTTGCCGAAATTCACGAGGGGCGGCGTTGAAACTGTATTAAGATGAAGAGTAAAATACTTAGTTTAGAAGTTTCTATGGACATTGTCCTCCTTTTTCCTGCCATGAAGATGTGTAGCAACTCTAAAGAGGACTTCATCACTTTCAGGTGATGAAGTATGTCATCATGTTAACTCGTCTTGTAGATAACTCAACAAAGTAAATGTTTTCAGCATGTAGTTCCACAAACAATAAATCAATCGGGGTGGGCTGATGTAACTTGGCCTCTCTTTTCTCTCACTCAATCGCTCATATATTAACACACAAACAGCATAGACACAGACAGCAATTCTCCTGAACTGGGTTTTAAGCAACCATTTGTCAAAAAAAAGCCATCCTACAGGAGGAGGAGATGTGGAGAATGACTTAGAGATGGTAAACAACGTCACGTAGACACCTTTTTGTAAATGGCCACTTTTCCGAGTCATTAAAGAGAATCCAATAGTCCAGAACTCATAATGGAAGCAAACATCTCCCCATGCATCTCTCTTCCTAATCATCACTGTTTGTCTGATGGCTCTTAGAAATTATTGATATCTGGAGGGCTAAGTTGTACCAAACCCAGAATACAATCATCATCATAATTATTCTTCGATTAAAAGACATAAGCATTGGTCCACAAGAAAAATTGACGTGAAAACTGAAATGATTGTAATACCAGCTGTGGCTGGTTGACCTACCATACTGCCAGTTCAGATGGGTTTTGCTGCAAAAGATTACAAGGTAAAATGTATCGCTCAGATTTCTGTAGCCAGTATTGGTAGAATTGAAAAAATTCTGACTGCATGCTGGGTTTGCCTTATTTTACTACAAACAAAACGGATGGTATCACAGTTATTTGAAACACAATTAAAAATACAATAATTCCATACATTTTGTGAACTACTAAAATAAAGAAAACAATATTAATAAGTACTAAGAAAATATATTGTACTTAAGCATATTTGTAGCTACATTTACTCTAGGAGCACAGCTCTAGGTATGACAGGGTTGGTTGGTTGGTTGGTCTGTCCACCACTTTGATCCAGTCCAAAATCATTCAAAAACAGGGCCTGTTGGATGTGTTTCCATGACATTTGGTCATTCTTTACTTTTCATCTAACACTGGATTTATGACCAAATATCTGTAAAACTGACATTCCCAGTAGCCTCAGCTGTAGGTTTACGTTTTTGGGTTTAGTGCTAATTACTTAAATTAGCATGCTAAAATGATAAACTAAGATATTGATGTTCGCAGGGTCATTGAAAGCATGTTAGCATGACATTATCCTTGAGGTCAAAACACTGCAGTGACTAACTATAGCCTCACAGACCCACTAGCAGAGCTGTACACTCTTGTTTAGTTCATTTTGGCAACCTGGTGGAGCTTTCACATCGTGGTGGGTGTGCAATTATATTTTATGGTGTGTTGCTATTTTGTGTTAAATGTCTAAATAATTGACAAAGTGAAGGTATAAGCCAACTAGAATTTATTCATTGTTTAGTTTTTTGTGTGTATATTTTACCTTTTCTAAATGGAAAAACCCTACATGTCCACATGCAGTTTCATTAATACTCAGAAAGCATTATGCAGCATAATAACTTCAGTTAAAGGACATACCAACTGACTTGGTTAGCACTACTGTCAATGCTTTCCAGAGAAGGAAAGGCACTTTTGTCCTTGTTTTAATGAATTGTCAACAATGTTTTTACATGCAACTTCTTTACTTATAAGACTGAATAATCTTAAGAAACAGCAGAGTGAGTTGTGACTTAACTCAATTTATATGTAAATGTAATATTTCCTGTGTAATGAGCTTATTGTATTATGTCGACATTGGGCTGGTTTTGTTTAGTGCCAATCAGAATGGCAACTGCAATTGTATCATTATATTGTATTCATTTTCTTTAAGATGAACAGAAATTTGTATTTTGCTCAATGCGTTGGCCTTTAATCTGTGAATAAGTATACAATGGCAAACAGAGCAATGAGAGCATGAAGAGGGTGTCTACTTAAGTGGATGCAAAATGTATTCATATGTGCATATATGTTAACTCTAAAACGGTCTATTGAAACGTATTGCCATACTGCTTATTGAACATTCAGTTTAAGTAGACTGTTTGTGTGTCTGTGTTAAAGTCTCATGTCAGCTCTTTATTGGGTACTTAATGAATAGTAGGGAATATTCTGCTAAATAAGTCCCAGTATGTGTTTGTACATCACTTAATGCTGTGAATGGTAGATTGTCTTGTTCATTATTTAACAGGGGAATGTATACAGGTTTGTGTGCGGGTTGTCCATGTATTATTGGTTATTTATTCAGTCCATAATTAATTATTGAAATGTTCTCAGCAATAGTCCTGTGGTGCAGTACTGCTGATACTTTATCCTCTGGTATTTGAGCAGTTTGGTGTGTTAACTAGCCTGATCTTGGTACGTTGTCTTTTATGAGAGGAGGTTAACTCAGGCAACACCGTAAATGTTTTTAATCCAGCAGCCTGGCAACACCGCTTCATGTTAGCTCTAAAGCAAAGCAATTAAGCTCATTACTGTGTCTGCATTCTGCTTGCCAACACAGAAAGCACAGAAAATGCCACAGAGCTATGTCATTTTCTGTGGTAATTTTCTCACTTTGTACCAAAGTTAAACTGGAGATTGGCAGTGTCAGCAAAATGCATGGACACATTTAACCATGACCACTTAACAACCTAGCTACCTGGGGATCTGAAAGCATTGCATTCAAAAATGTTGTTGCATAGAGCTGTGGGCTTGGGTCAGATTCAGCTTTCATTCATTTTCAAATTGACTTGAGTTCTCTCTCTGACTGCACTAAAGCTCTTAGGGCTCCAGACTACGACCAAAATGGTTGAATATGCCAGTGCACGATGATCATTATCGTTGGTGCCCTTATCGGCACTTAATTAATTTAGCTGTTACCGTGTTACAAAAATGAAGCGCTCTATTGCTGATAACGAGAGGTTCTGACTCAGACACCACTGATGATGAAAGGGCAGGCAGCGAAAGACTAAACCTCTAAGCCAGTGGAGGACAAAAATGATCATTTTCAGCCACAATGGCTAACGCAGTACCTGTGGTTGTGGTACGAGTGGAAAGTTATGCAGTGTTTTGTAGGCAACGTGGCCCGGCCATTGCAGGCAACTCTAAACTTGTTTCCCAGTCAACACAGTTTAAGCGTGAAACTGTTAGACAACCAGAGTAAAAAACACAAAAGACATTTTCCAGAGCAGTGCAGAACTCGTGTGAGTGAACCAGAGCATCATGTCATAGCATAGCTCCATTTCACCCTCAAACCAATCGCTCTGGAAGCTGTGATTCACTCCTTACTTGAGCGGTTGCTTGTGTAACTCCAGTCATGAAACCATAAACATCCCTGACAATAACTGGCATGTTGGTTTACAATGCAAACAAGAACCGTTTACAGAGACTCATTTAGTTGTTATCAACAGCAGTGACACTAGATGTTTGGTTATTTTTCTGCCAACAACACTGTAAACAGTTGGTACTGATTTAAGGAGGACATTTGGAGATTTATCTTGTGGGAACTTTAGTGTGGTATTTAAGGAAGCATTGCTGAAAGAGGTAGAGGAAGACAGAGAGAGGCTAAAATAGTACTGGAGAGTGAGAATGAGGCAGGGAGAGAGGTGTACAGACAGACATGGTCAACAAACCCTTAGTTGCCTCTTCACCTGACATTGTGTCAAGATACAGACAGCATGGAGGAGGCAGTGGATGGAGGGGTGGAGGGATAGCAGTCAAAGGAAAGGAAAGGAAGCCCAGGCCAGGCCCTGATAACGGAGAGCTGTCGGGGCTCAGGAGAGGAGTGGGAGACATTAGCCAAATCCGGACGGATCACAAGCCTCTGGATGCAATCCAGTTTTGCGGGGCTGCGATAAGGAGGCTGATTATGTGTCACCCATCAATTCGCCCGCCTCCCGCCGCTGTCTCCCTAGCCATAAATCCACTCATGAGAAGCTCTGCTCTTCGGCAATCACCCCCCTCTACTTCCTCCCTCTTGCCGTCCCTCTGCTCACTTCTGTCTGCACTATCCTCTCAGTGGTTTGCTGCAGAGAGAAAGTGAAGAAGGGGATTAAGGAAGTCTGCAAGGGACTGCAAAGATTGGGTCCTAAGTAATAGAGATTTAATTGATAGAGCCTTTCTGAGAGTTAATCTTTTTGATGGGCTGGAGTGCAGTGTGAGGATGTGTTGATAATGTTTAATTCAAAGAATCTTAAAGCAATTAATAAAAACGCTAGGATCCGTAAAATTGCTTTAAAAGTCTAATTTGTGACAGATTATAATACATTAACAAATATAATGAAATGTACTATTACTATATATATATATATATATATATATATATATATATATATATATATGTATATATATAATATATATATATATAAACAGCATATGTATATCTAATGTAATATACATATAGTATAGGTCTGTAAATCTTAAAATCTGGTACTATCATGGGGAAAGAATCTGTAACCAGTATTTGGTGTATTGAAAAATATATTTGCCTTTTTGCCTCCAGCTATATAGATGTAGATGTATTTATTTGATTAGGACATTGCACATTAAGCAACATTTGTAAATGCGCCAGTGTTTTCAATTTTCAACTGTAGTCTTACCTAGCATGCATGTCTTTATGGTGGGAAGAAACCGGAGCACTCGGAGGAAACCCACGCAAACACGGGGAGAACATACAAACTCCACAATGGGTTAAAACTAGTTTATTAGATAATCTGTTATTCCCCAACACTGATTAGGAAAATGTTGATGGATCTTGTTTTTTTTCAGTTTTCAATGATATAAAAGTAAATTATGCTGGCAAAGATATCTGTGCCAGCATAATATTTTCTTCCACACGCACACCAAAGTTTTTCTTAAATAGTCACTTCAAAGTGGCATCCGCAAATTATGGCCAGTTAAATGCTTTTAGCACTTATTAATTACATTAGGAAACCAAATTGGGCAGCCGAGGTTTGATTTATTACTCAGCTAACTAGTTTTGTCACTCTGGGAATATGCAGATGGGGGCGGATGTTAGGATGTTCACAGAGAGAAAGATGGAGAGAGACAGCATGGCCAAACTTGACCTGACCTTTCCACACATCTCCATCCTAACCTGCATTTAAAGTAACAGAGTCCTTTTGACCCCCTCAGGGTGATGATTACACACTCGAGAGATGATTAAGGGTAGAGTGATGAATAGTGTAACCTATATTTTGGCACTCATGCGTCAGCCACTTAATCGCTACTCTCTCATAGTTTAAAAGGTCTTACAGTGCTACATTCATGACAGTTTGTAACATTAGATTGCAGTAAATGAGCACAAGAGATTTATAAGCTCAGTTTGTTGTACCATAGTTAAGCAGCAAACTAGTTGTAATCAAACCAGTTAAAATCGAGGGCATATTCTAACCAATAACTCTTTCCTATAAACAAGTTTCTACTTCATTTACTCAGGCAATCTTGTGCATCGGGGATTACTTTTGTATAACCATTTAAAAGGTGTTTCACATAAAAAGTGAGTTTTGCTCAGTCACTTAACAGATTATTTTTCCGCTGTTTAAAATGCATTCTTTTCCCTAGAATCAATATATTTATTTTTTCCCCCCAAATTATCCACCTAAATTATTTCTATTTATACTGTACCTCTAATAGCAACTAAATCATATAATGTACGTTTCGAGCAAAACAGACCGAAAGCAGAAAAGGCAGAAAATGCATATTATTTACTTCTTTACAAATTAAATAAACACATGATGACACTGACACATGATGTGCATTCTTCTTAGAAAACAGTTAATTTTCATAAATGTCTATGATGTGATGACATATTGTCTCTAAACGTGTTTTATTCAACTTTTTGTTTTTTGTTAAAGAAGGAAAAGAAAAACAAGCATACCGTCCCAGCCCTAGTGTCGTTAGGGCTATACTTATAATAACAGACACAACACTAATGTTGGTGCCACAAATAAAATTGACGTTTCCATTTTTTTTCTGCTTCTTTCTAAAGCTAGCTAGACCACGAGGTAGGCTTGCTGCGGTAGTTGGTGTTTCTGGTGGTAATACAGTGGATGGGCATACACCGATTACATTACGTGGCGTTCGTCCCCACTATTTTGTTTATACAGAAAGAAAAACCTTAGTTCCTTGTCGCATATCAGTGCCCGCTAAGATACTACTTCTTAAAGTCTGACATGAATTGAAAGTGTCTGCTCAGTACAGATGCAGCACCAAGTAGCAGGAGTCATGTAGAGTAAGTAGTTATCGACAAAAGCGCGTATTTGGCAATATTTAATAGGAATCTGATAACGTTAATGAGGCAAACTCTGGCAGCCTCGCAGCCATTATGCTGAGCATAGCTGAAGCATAGAGGCCAGAGATCAAAGTAAGCGGTCTGCATATATTGAGCATCCCTGACGAATATATTTCTTGTTAAATTTCCGGCGTAATCTGTAATACCAGTGTTTTTACTAGTTTAATAACAGGTGGGAAAATGTCCTCCCTGTGGCTTCCCTGTGAGGTTGAGATGAAGGCATTGCATTAGGGCAAGGAGCGCTGAGCATGGTCAGTGGCAGTCACTTTCTCAAACAATAGATAGCATTTTATACATTTTATCAGCAGGAATGTGAAGTGAAAAATCATTAAATTTAAATTACCTGTAAGAATGTACATGCTCTACTAATTTGTACAAATCGCTGGGCCTTTAATGGGAGTGATGCAGGAGTGGGTCATTTCACATATCATATTATTTGTGTGCCTACAAAAAAAAGTCCAAGAAAGTCAAACTGATGTGATTATCATAAATGCTGTGCCCATTCAATGACTGTCCGACTGCTGACCTATTCATCCTGTGTTGTGGTTAGTGGCTCACTACAGAAATTAAATCAACATTTACAGACATAAAGTTTTTTTAATGTATACTGTATGTATTTCTTTTCAGATTTGTATATGCTATATGCATTAAACACTAGATGTATTAGAGAATATTGGTGTGGATAATGGGGAATAGTAAAGTGCTGATCAGTTTTCAGAGCTCCCACTACTAGCCCAAAACCCAAGGCATAATGCAATAAATGTGTCATCCTATCTCTTTCAATGGACCCTTGCATCCCTTTTCAGTTTTGCTTTGATAAATGGATGTCAAGCTCTGCCCACACCCATTTCTCTCTTCAAATGCTGCCTCATGTGCAGCCCCCAGTCATTGCTGTTCAGTCTAATAACTCTTACCATGTTTAAGCAAGGCGTGTGTCTAATAGACTGCTCTCAAATCACACATCAGGGGACGCTGGAGTGAGCTGAATGTCACAGTGCATTTATCTTCTTCTTGCCCCCGACCAACCCGTCTACGCTGGTGCCATTATTTAACCTAAGAGAGGTCAAATCCTCCCTGTAAGGCTTGAACAGAGCATGAATTAAGTTAAAATGTGTATCCATCCATTTAAGTAGCCATTGGCTGCTTTTAAATCTCTTGGAGCGCTACCATCCTGCATTGCTTTATGGGTGTCACAAACTGGCTGATGGCGGGTGTGCCTGGCGGCATTCGAGTCCCTCACCTGCTGGAGAAGGAGGTTGAAGGGCAAGACTAGGATAGGTGGCTGGGATGCTGCCAGTTCAGCACTTGGCATGCTATGAGGAGGGTAATGAGCCTTAGAGAGGGATCTTCCCCTCTTTTCCTCTGCATTTTGTGCCCCATTTTAGATTTGTGAGAGTTCATCCGCTTGTGCTGAATCTCTTGATTTCTCTTTCTCTGTATTTCACTTTCTGTCAGTTTTAATTTCTTTTCTTTAATTTTTTCTCACAGTTTCTCGGTTGGTTTGTGATAATCATAAGCCAACACGTTAGGGTTTCTTCACTTTTTGGCATTTAGCTGATTATATTGCACATAGACCAACCTAAAATGAGTAACAGCAGAACAAACATAGCTTGGAGCATTGCATCTATCAATAACAGTCTAAACAATAGACGTGACACTATTTTTTGGGAATAACCCTAAAATGGGCATATTTTAAAGGGCAACTATTATTAAAGCATTTTCAGGATAATGGTTGTATTTTGGGTTTGTACTAGAACATGTTTCCATGCTTTAATGGAAACATACTGTCCATGGCTGATGCACCTGTATTCACCCTCTGTATGAGACGCTCTGTAAGCGTCTGTCCCTTTAATCCCTCCTCCCGACAAAGTCCAGTCAGCTCTGACTCCTGACCTGCCCACCTGGAGCAGATTAATTTTTTGAGACCTACCGCCGGTTACTGCGTTGCGCAACTCTAAGGATCATCCAGCACTTCATCATCATCATCTACCACATCCTCCCTCCCAAACTCCTCACTATCTTCCACCTCAATGTCACTGCCCTCGCTGTCAAAATCCTCCTCTGTCGGAGCCATTTTCTCGCTCGTCTCTCAAAAAATCATAAACAAACGCACGTGTATGTCTGGTTGATTGACATGATTTTCAGCAAACTACAGTACATTTTAGTGGTCACATGGCTTTAAATGGCCAACAAGACCCGCCTCATGTGTATTTGAACCAATGACAGTGCGTTCTCTCGCGTCATGAAAAGACTGACGTATACAAAATGCTGTGCCACACAGCAACGGAGGTTCAAAGTTACGCAACGCAGTAACCGGCGGTAGATGTGTCGTCGCGAAGCATCCGGTACAAACGGGTTAAATAATTTACCTCATTATTTGTTTTTGCCATGTTTAACATGAAAATCCAACAACTGTAGATATGACAAAAAAACACAGAAAAACATAATATGTCACCTTTAAAGACTGAAAAAGACTGCATTAAAAACGGATATCTTTTTTTAATGAGACAGATGAGCAGATCAGATAAAAAATAAAATGGATTGTCTTTGGTATGACTGGAGTGTAGAGTTCAGTCAACCAGCAGTTTGTTACATTGAGCATAGAGCAGCCTGAGAAACCAAAGGGTTGCGTGTCATTGTTTCGTTATCAACGATAAACTGAATTTCATTGTTAAAAATTCAACAGGCTTCCAAGACAATCTATGTAGAACATTTTTCTGCATGTTGGCTTCCCAGTGAAAGAATTATGCTGCAGGCTAGCTGTTTGCAGCCAACTGGACAGCTAAATTTGGATTTTTCCAACAATGGAACCACGATCCACAGCTGTGTGACCATATTGCACAGAAGACATGGCAAGACATGCCTTATTTCATATTCCCCCAACCATCTGTGATGTATAAATAAAGCTTCAGTTTTCTGACATTCAAACAACCAAGAACTTTGTAAAGACAAATTGAGAACATGTTCTACACTTTGGTTGGTAGTTAGTGACCTTGAAAGCTGTGCAAGTCTGATCCTATGCATTAGGGCTGAACAATTTTTAGGGTAAAAAATCCAACAGCAATTTTTCTTTTTTCACAGATTTAAACATGTCATGGAACATTAAAACATGAAATGCCATCAAAGCTGTTCTATATTTATGTGCAAGGATGAGAACATGGATATGAATTCCCAGCAATACGTGTTTTTCTTTTAATAAGCATGGAACATTGCGTCAAACACAGAACATCTATCACGAAAGCTAAAGTTATAATAAAAACAATTCTAACAAGAAATATCAGTACTTTCCTATGATCATAAAATGAAAAATCCACCAAAGAGAGGGGATTTCTGTAAACCATCTGTGATATGTAACATTATTCCAGCATTTATTTAATGGATAAAACCGTAAATATAATAAAAGTATGAATTACATTTTTAACAACACACATTCAACTAAATATTGCACATTTGATTAATTGCGGTATTCACAATTAGAAAATCACATTCTTTTAAATCGCGATTTTGATTTGAAAACGATTAATTGTTCATGCCTACGAAGTGTGGAATGCGTTTAATCAGTGTTACTCACTTTATCTTTTTAGAGTTGAGGTAATGC
Source organism: Etheostoma perlongum (assembly GCA_026937815.1). Classification (NCBI taxonomy): domain Eukaryota; kingdom Metazoa; phylum Chordata; class Actinopteri; order Perciformes; family Percidae; genus Etheostoma; species Etheostoma perlongum. The sequence continues at coordinate 5,136,122 of CM049389.1, read as the reverse complement.
ATCATATTGCGAGTCATGACTATCCAGATATGTTTAGTTTTGCAATATTGTATTGTTTGATCCACTATAAATGTCATAGATTGTTAAAGACTATTAAAGTTGCACCTGAAAAACTGTTATAATATTTTGTATGTGGTGTCCTATTTAATTGCTTATGTTAGTCATGAGCTTCTTAAACACCGTTGCTAGCCATTAAAAAAGATCATGTTTAGCTCTGCTTTGTTGGATAACAAGCAGTTCCTGAGCCAGTGACACTAAAGCATCATCCGTTTAGATCTGCCAGAGTAAGCCGTCACAGTGGATCTTAGCTCTGACCAAAAGCCTAGCAGAGCACCAAATAACTGCCACACAATGGTCAAACCAGATTATGCCCATCCAATCAGAGCTTTTACCACCACCAGTTTGAAAGCAGGTCTTCAGAAAATGCTTTCAAGCTTGGCCAGAGAGATGTTTTCCAACCTTTTGGGAGGTTGTTAATGGTATTTCAAGGGATCCTCTTGGTCCCTTTGGTGTGATGAATTGCTATGAGGGTCCTTTCCAAGGATATTAATATATATCTTTGTCAGTGACCTATGAAGGTCCAGCTTGACTTAACAATGATCTATTTTTAAAAAAGTGTGGGTATAGAGGTGTATGTGAATCAATACTATCACCTGGGAAAATTAATACAACCTTTAGCTGAACAGAGGGGATATATATATATATATATATATATATATATATATATATATATATATATATAAAATATATAATATATAAAATATATAATCTTGATTGCTTTGCGACAGCACTATGAACAGAGAATGGGGGGAAAAAAAGGAATTCAAATGGAGTAAATGCCATATTGGCATATGTATGTCAGCTTTCCCAAATGTGTTTTTGTTTTGGCATTTGCAAAAGATCTGGCAAGCTTCCATCCTGCAAATGGCCCTATTATTTTTGCTTTGCAGCCTCCGGTTACTCTGAATAAGCAGAATTTATCTATGTCAAACAGCCCTGTCTGTGTTGTTCCCTATCTTACCTCTTTACTTGTGATAGCTATACTGCCACCCACATTAACAGACATCCCATCAACCGCAGCTCTTTAAAAACAATCCTCTTGTCGAATGTCTTCCTTGACTCTGCAGAATGTTGCTGTATTTAACCTTAAGTTTTGGATGTATTTTTTTTTTTTTGAGCCTTGGTTGGAAATACCGGGATATTTATGGGTGGATAATATTTTAGCAAATAGTCTTGTTATGATTATAGGAATGCAATTCATAACCCTTCTATATTACTTTCTTTGCCCTAAAAAATAATTGTGACCCACATGGGTCTGAACCTGTATTGAACTTACACTCAGTTTGAGCGCCTGTCTCTTTAAGCCCCATCTCCTGCTTGGTGTGTGCAAATGATGCAATGCAATATAGATGGACAGGCTAAGTGCCTCTCAATATTGGAATTTGTGATTGTTAAAGATATTTAAATGTAAGGGTGTCACATTTTGATTTTTAAATTGAAAATGATCGAAATGAATTCACAATTGAATATTGAATAAAAAATATATTGAACCGGCTATACTGCGTATTGCCATGAACATGAAGAACATGAAGGAATAAAAATACAGTTGTCAGGGGATAAAAAGTAGTTATCTGTGTGGGATATGTTCAACTGTTTCAAAATAGTTTCACACTAATTCTTCAGAGAAGACTAAGGACGTAGCTGTTTTATTTTTGCTTATTTGGGAACTCGAATGCCACCTTTGAAGAAACTAGATTGCAGATTTATGTCCAATTGACTATAAGTAATAACATTATTATTTAGAAATGTTTTAAATTTGATAATGCAGTGTTATAAATTGCAAACAAAGGTCAGATATATTGCATAAATAGTTAGTCTAAAAATGGCATAGCAACCTGTGCTTAAAAAAAAAGAAAAGAATAGAATCGTGACCTTAGAATTATAAATGTAATCGAATCGAGGATTTGGAGAATCGTGACACCCCTATTTAAATGACATCTGTCCCGTCAAGATAATTGTTTGGTTGGCAGGAGTGTGTGTTTGCCCATTGCTCAGATTTCAGATACAAGGTCTATACCACCTAAACGTTGTAATTACAAAGATGCACTTAGTGTAATTTGGCAATACTTAGTATTTCAAAGTAAGCCATAATATATTTTTTAATATCCTACCCCCATATCATTGAGCTGAGCTGTGTACATTTCAGTTTTTACCAATGCAGTGCCTGACGGGATAGATAGATCAAAGCTAATGTCTATTTCATAAACACTATCTAAGTGATATTCCACTTAAAATTTTTATATTTTCAGATAAAACAAGTATTTTTCCATGCTTGGTTTGGTTGATGTCTAACCATTATGAAGAAAAGCGAAACCACCTAGTGTAGCCAAACCAAACTTGCATGCACGTATGACTCATTCATTCTTCCTCCCACACAGTTCAGCTGAGGTAAGGACGAGTCAGGTCAAATACTTGCACACAAACCTCAGAATTAAACAAAGGAACATTCTCTTTGTTTCCTGCTCTGTCAACCCTTTTCAAATGTGCACAAGCTTTATAGAACTTAACCCAAACTGTATTTCTCACTCGCATCATTGAGAATGTGCACACAAGTAAAAATTTAGTTCACAGGATCAAAGTTGACCAAGGGATTGTTTATTTTTCACAAATCAATATTAATATTCAAAGGCATACTGATAATACTGCAGTTTTTAATAAGGTTTAAGATGAGGTGGTCCCTTGAAGCTAGAAAAGTATATAGTTAAATGTTACTAACCACCGTAGAGACTTAATTACTTCATCAGCCTTGGCCGGCATGTCTTCATTCACTAAACCTTGTGAGAAGTGGGCAATATGGATAAAACATGTAGTTTTATTTTGCGCTATTGATGTATATTATGATCAGTTGAGAAACTGACAGGAATGTCTGACCTTGGATCAGCCAGCCAATTAAACACCTGTCAAATCAAGATACTTAATTACATTGATGCAAATACTTTTAATAAAATCGTTTTATTGCAATACATCACTTGTACTTATTGACAGTCAAAATTGCCAACAATGATCTAAAACACAATACTAGAGATCAGGGGTAGCCACCAGGGTATAAACGCTATGGCAAACTCATATTTGTATAGTTTTACCCGGCGGCCAACAACAGCTCTGTCTGCATTTTTCATGGATGTGAGAAAAGGACCTTTGATGAGAACTGAGGGTTGTCAGTCTCACATGGGTGTTTCTGTAGAGGCAGAGGTCCCTGGTGTGTCAGTGGCATTGATGTCTGCTGCTGGAAAGCAACAGAAACTGCATGATGTGGATAAAGAAGGGCTGGGATAAGATGTTCACATGGTCTGAGCTAGGATTAAACACCCTGGAACCAATTGTTAACTCTTAGGTTTTGACTGCACCTCCCAGAGGAAATTCTTAAGCATCTTTCCAGTCGAACCTTGGAGTTCATACTCCTTACTCTTTCCAGTTTTCATCTATCCATTCTCCTCCACATTTTCACTGTCATTCTTACCTGCAAAGTAAAGGATTTGTAGGTCAATGTGATGTTTCAGAACCTCAATGTACATATGGTCCAGTTTCTCCAGGATGGATCTCAGCAAGGTCAACATTGGCACTGGCCTTCATGTAGACTTATGGCGTTTTTCCACTGTGTGGTACATACTCGACTCGCCTAGACTCATCTCGCCTTTTTTGGTTTTCCATTATGAAAAAAAAGTCCCTGTTACCTGCTAACAGGTACTTTATTTAGTACCACCTCAGTCGAGGTTCCAAGCGAGCTGAGGTGATACTAAAAGGTGAGGTGAAAACCTGCAGACTGGTGAGTGTTCTGAGAGAATCGTCACTAATCACTGCGTCATTATTGCTAGCCACAGACGGGGGTGTCCTGAACAAACCTGCCGTGTGTGTGTGTGTGTGTGAGATTTCTGGATTTTCTTTTTTAGATTATGTCTCTCACAGTGGACATGCACCGACAATGACAATTTCAGACCCCTCCATGATTTCTAAGTGGGAGAACTTGCAAAATAGCAGGGTGTTCAAATTTTCCTCACTGTGTGTATCTATATATATATATATATATATATATATATATATATATATATATATATTTTTATTTATTTATTTATGTATTTATTTTTTTTTTTTTTTTTTGCTGCCTTTAGCTTCTTTTGAAACTAAATTTGTCTTCCGGCAAAGAGCCACATGTCGAGAATAAAAAACAACACACCTTTGACGTTCTTTGTGTGTGTCACGGAAGGTCACGGCGGTTTACTGCTCTGATGACCAGCCACGGCTCTCTTTTCTCTATATATATATATATTTATTTATTTATTATATATATATATATATATATATATATATATATATATTTTGGCAAGTATCACAGCTTGGAAACGCTTCTTGTAGCCAGCCATGAGTCTCAAGCCCATTCATCCTTCCAAAAGTCTTCCAGTTCTTTGAGATTTCTGGGCTGTCTGTCACGCACTGCTCTTTTAAGGTCTATCCATAGATTTTCAATTATTTTGAGGTCAGGACATTGTAAAGGCCATGGCATAACTTTCAGTTTACACCTCTTGATGTAATCCACCGTGGATTTTGAGGTGTGTTTAGGATCATTATTAGAAACTCTGCAGGGTGCCCAAACTTTTGCAGGCGCCATTTTTTAGTTTTGTGTTATTTTGAAAGTGTAAATGATGGCAATAAAATCTAACTTTTTGTGACATATTATACAAATGTCTAATCTGTCATTTGATGCCTTTTGGAGATTTTCCCATCTTTTCTTGGCTTCTTTATGCGCAATTTTTTTACCTGGGGTGCCCAAACATTCGAGCCCCACTGTGTGTGTGTGTGTGTGTGTGTGTGTGTGTGTGTGTGTGTGTGTGTGTATGAAATTGACATGGTAATCCAGTTAATTTAAATATTGTATATATTATATTAGTACATATTCACTAATAAGTGTATTGATATCAGGATTTGTGTGTTTTGCGTACCTTAAATTGGCATGCGCTGCTGTGTAATGACCCTCATCGTAAATCACTCCTGTATTACCTAGCTGAAGTGGAGTCTGCCCCTTTTTGTGGAAACGCCATTGTTATTCACTTAGTTAGTGAACTCCGTGGTAGCACAATAGTGTCACATGCTAGAGACTTGATTTAAAATGTGTGAACACAAAAGCAGTTGCCTAAAAGCTAAACTGTAAAATTGTAAGAAGTGACTTGGTTTCTAGTCCTGGTTTGGTGTTTAAGGTTAGGGTACGTCTCCATGGAATGAATTTAGGTCAATGGGATGGTCTCATAAGTGAATTTAGTTTGTATTATGTGCTGTATATTTGTTTGTGTCACAAAATAATCATACATACCACAGTGGTCAGTGTGTTATGTTTGCTGCAAAGACAAAATAAATCACCTGATTAATGCAGCGTTATCACGTCTCTCGGCCATTTTTCACTGCAGAAGGCTGCTACCAACCAGGCTAAAGCTAATATAGTTAGCCTGAAGAAACAAGGCGTCTGTCCCAACTAACGTTACAGTTCGGAGCCCCTGCACTGGAAATGTAAAACCGATCTACAACAGCAGTCTGTTTTACACTGATTTAAGTGTTCTTGGATACAGTTTGTCGCTAGTGTGACATGCAGGCTCTGCATGCACACCAAACCATCAATCACAATCAATGTTTATCAATTTATCTAACAAACAAGCAGGCCCTGCTAGTCGACCACAACCTGAAATTTAGAAGAGTGGAGTTTTCACAGCGCTTACTTGCTTTGGTGTTTGTAAAGCATTGAAGTTCTACAACATAAGAAAAAGTCCTTTTTCATTTTTATTTTCTGTGTAGTTGCACTCCCTTACAAAATCACCCCAGTAGTCGAGAATGATTTATTTCCAAATAGTTATTCATGCCATCTTGTGAAAATTAATTTTTCTTCATATTGCAATATATTGCATGAGAAAAAATCACCATGTCTGTTTTGTTTTTTTTCCTGATATTGTGCAGTCCTAACCCATTCAGTTATATTTATGCCTTTCTTTCCTCCAAACCAACTTTCCCTTGGGTAGTTCCTCCTTCACAAAATGTACAGTTCTACTGGAGGATTGATAGCCAATACCACACTCTCTGACCACTTTCCCAGGACTCCTCTTTTACTTTGCATGGTTCCCTGCCTTTCACTGAGCGAGTTGAGAAGAGATTTTGCAATTATTTTAGGAAAACTGACAATTTGTGACCCTTACAATAGACCATAAATTATGTGAGCATACCTCAATCTCTCTCTCTTACTCATTTCTTTTCTCCAACTCTAGCCTCAAATGGTAGTACTTGAATCAAGTGGTCACTGGACAGGGAGTTCCCTGTGTCTGTATTTGCCATAATGAATAGGTCCTTTAACATTGTATTTTCTTTTATTCGTAAAACCACCTTTCATCATTCTTGTTAAACCTGCATCCTTTGGACTTACCCTAACTCTGCAAACGATTCTTATGATTTTTTTCCTATTCCTTAATTTATATAAACTGTGCAAAACAGCAGATGTGTCATATCCCAAAAGTGCAACTGAAATAATGAATCTTAAAAAATACATTTTTAGTTCTAAGGCCAGATGGTTACATTTTAATGAATTATTTAAAATGTAATAACTTACAAAAACTTTTTTTCACCAGTCGTTAAATGACAAAACAAAAAACACTAGATGGCTAAAGGGGTATTTTACATGAACAACATTGAACGCAACACAATGTTATGGAGCCGGCCCCAAACGCAGCATGCAGCGTCCATGCTGTCTCAAAGTCCCTGTGTTTCTTTGGCGGTAGACTGTTGTACGTCCTGGTGCACGAATCCTTTCCAGTGAAATACAGTCATACTTTACACTGTTTAGCTGTCAGCCTTTAAATCATGTTTAAGCCAGCTAACATTACTAGCTAACGGTAGGCTAAAGGCCTGTTCACACCGGGACGAATTTCGCGCGCGATATTCGCAGACGTTTAACGCGTCGTGACTAAACAAAGGGCGTCAATGAGTGTGTGCACACCGACGCGAAAAACGCCACGCGTAATTTTTTTTAAAAACGCCTCGGGTGTGTTTTTTTGGTTTGACGCGCCGCGTCAAAAACTATCCGACCAATGAAATCGGCCCTTTTGCTCACGTGTCTTGTGCTTCTTGGGGGCGCTCAAGCACAAAACGGTCTTACCGAGCACACAAACGAAGAAGACATACGCCACCGTCATCACTGCCACAAGACGAGGAAGAGGCAAAGCACGATGTCCAAAATAAATGTTGAGCTGCTTATGAAAATAATTTCATCATCGCTGGAGCTGGAGCTTGAGCTACTGGTGCTTACAATATCCATGTTTTCTTTGTCTGATTTAGAAGAAATGTTCTAAATACTTGCTCTCTTCTTCTCTGCTCTTCTTCTGAGTCGCAAGTCACTTGTACCGTTACTTTGGGGGTCGTGGGCTGAAAGTTTTGGGAACCCCTGCTGTAAAGCCATGCCTGTTTGGATCTCTCCTCTTACACTCTGCGCAGCCCCTCCCCCATTCACTCACACACGGCTCCCAGCAACATGGAGACACAGCGGCAACAGCGCCGGTCCACACTTCTGACATTTGTCCACAGTTTTAATTGTTACTAACACAGTTGTATATTGTTAATCAGGAGAGGCAAAGTTGTATTTATACCAATGTTTCCGCTAGCAACTCTGCTATTGCGGCCGCCACGGCAAAAAACAGTTATTGAATGCAACTAAATTCAGGTCGTAGAGTAATAGCGTGTGAGACGGAGCCTGCAGGACCTGCAAGAGATGTGAACCATGGCCAGAATATCATAGTTCATAAAAATGAAGTACAGTGACGACAGACATTTTACTTCACACACACCAGGTGTATATACCAAGTGTAACTCTGTTGACCCGCCATTCGACCCGTGCTGGACCCATTCATAATGAGCCGTCACTCTGTGAGTTGCATACGCTTAAATCCATTGCCCCCCCGCCCTCCCACCCCCGCTCTTTTAATCAGTCTATTATTGCTGTTGAAAAGGGAAGGAGCTTTCTCAGAGATACATTTTTTGTTAAATATATGCTAGGCTATTTATTTCGGATCATTTTCATTTACATGTGGTGCAGCTGTATATTTTCAGTCTGGGAAGGAAACCCTGTCCTTTAATTTTATTTTAATCCCAATCTGTTTTAATAAGAGCTTGTGAAAAGTGGCTTTGACCTTAAACTAGAAAGAGGTGCATTTTAGTCCTGGACTAGTAGATGCTCTCTAGCACAATATAGATATGAAAATAGTTCTAAATGATCTCAATATTGATAAAAAAATAATCATGATTATCATTTTGGCCATAATCGTGCAGCCCTATTGGATAGATTCTGTTGAAATTGTGGAATTGCATAGCTATATTTAAGAATGTTGTAAATACTGTGTGGATGATTACCTTAAGGAGCCTGCTGTGGAACCACCTACATAGGGTGGATTTGATGCCTATCTTTGGATGTCACCCTGGAGAATACATTGTTTCCATTTCCCTGAGAGTTAATGATATACTTATGCTATGCACATTTGCCTTGCTGTTTGTAATTGTAGTGTTTGCAAGAGCCCACATGATGTTCCTCCCCCACTTCAATCTTAAAAGCTGAAAATTCAATACAGTAAACGTGTCTACTTCCAAATTAGTAAATTATCATTTCAAAACTTGAGAGAATGTAGAACTTTTAAAACTTTTGCCTGGACTGTGGGCTCACTTAATTTTGTGCTTTTGTAATTGCATACATTTAAGTTGTTGGTTTGTCTATAGTTGGCTCTGCTAACCCTCTTGGTGTTTGTCATTGTATGCTGATTTGTTGACTCCTAGAATGCATCATCTTCCAAAAGCTACATTCTGTTTTCTCCAGCTACAAAGTTATTTTAAAGTCCAGTATTCTTAATTGTGATAGTTATAGCACGCTTTGGTGGCAGGATGGCTCGGGGGCCAGGCTGCATTCACACAGTATGGTTCCAAAGGATTTCCACACCAAAATTGTCGTTCTCACTGTGCTGTTCGACTGCTCATTTAAGCTGCTTATAACAAAAAACCTTTTACATTTAGCTGATAAATGCAATGCTTATGGTCCGCACTCTTGTGGTGATTTTAAATTCAGTGTGGACAGCTTTAATCACAATCTAGTAATAAAAGCTGCATGATGTGAGGGCAATTAGGCAAAACAGGGCACCAAGCAAGCAGTTGCCAAGTGAATTATGTTGACCTGGCAGTGCAAACAAATAATTGATAAGCAAACACCTCTAATACAGATCCCCCTCAAGTATGTTGCAGTTTTGGCATCTCTGTTCTAGAAAGCTATGACAAATGACTAGTTCCCTGACCTGCACTGTCCTGGTTCCCCATAGTTCAGGGTTCGTCGAAATACTGCCGTCTTGCTTCTGCCAATCACAAGACTGAAACCAATGTGTTTTGCCATTGCCGTCTGACTGCTGTTACACAGCTAAGGAATAATGCACAAGCTCTACTTGTGACTGGCTGAATTTAGGAAAGTTTTCAATTGTTTGGTCTACAGAATGGTTAATTGGAAAGAGTGTAAATGACAAACAATTAGTGAAACATAATATTACAGCCAGCAATTTTATTTCAATAAAACTTTGCATGTTCACCATGCCTCTGAAGTTCTGCTTTTATGGTTCAGAGCTGCATTTGAATGTCAGTTCAATTCGTGCTGAGGTTGAAAAGAGGCCATCAGAGAACTGTCAAAAACTCCACACACCATCACTTCTCTCTCCACAAAATGAACACATTCATATAATATTATACAGTAGGAAACCATTCAAAGTAGAGCCCGGCTGTTAAAGGATTTTTAAGGCCGTTACAAATATTTAATAATATTTATATTTAATAGTTAATTAAAAATCCGACATTCTGATAGATCAGCCGATATACAGTATATTTAAAAAAAAAATCCAGAAACGCGTAACAAAACAGATTTCCATAACATTAGTTATTTGTAGTTATTTGAGTTCTCACTAAAATAATAATTTGTTTTATTAACACAACAGTACATCACCATATATTAAAGTTCTGATAAATAAAATGTATAAAAATACAAACTTAAGGTATGAAACTTAAGTCTTTTGAACAAAAAACATCAACAGGGCTGTTGTAGAGCGCCTTCTGGTGGACAAAATATACAACGCCATACATAGATGTCGACACGATAGTTTGGGAAATGCCTAATATCGGCCAATAATATCGGTCGGGCTCTTATTAAAAGAAAGGTGTGATCAAGGCTATATATTTCTCATGTGGACCTATTTAGGTGTATGTCTTTTAGGGTTGCATCGATCCAACTTTTTCACCCGAGACCAATACCTGGGCTTTGGGTGTTGACTGATACTGAGCAGTGAGCACCCTACCAACCCAATACCAGTGTTTAATTAACAAGCTTCATGCTTCGTTTGTATTTATTCAAACCAATTACAATAGTCTTGGTCGGCGCTAAGCCCCGGATGCAGCAATGGTGCCCTTGCTAAATAGATAGCGGAGGTTACGGAGCCCACGCTGTACATCCGGTTAGCCAGACTAGTGTCAGCCTGATGGCCAGTATCAGTATGGCATCCCTAATCTTTCTTATACTATCATTTGTATGTATGATGGCATAAGATTAATTCTTAACCTACTGTTAATGTTTTGAACTCACATTTGAGTTTGATTTGACTCAAATCTTTTGTGGTGACAACACATTCCTTACACATTTACCATGACCAAACTGTTTGAATCTAATTCATGGTGCTTTGGTAATGCTGCAAACTATTCCTAATCCCTGACATAAACCATAGTGTGTTTTATTTTTGGTCACAAAAAATGGGCCATTGAAATGAGCGCTGAAAATGTCAACATTATAAATATCATTTTTTTTTCTTCATGGTTGACGGGAAGACAACACAAGGGTTAAAAGTTAATTCATGGTGAACTTCATAAGAATCACAACAATTGTGGTCATAAAGGTAAAATGAGTCACTGATATAGCATTGGTTGTGATATGCATGCTTAGTTGCATTATGTACAGTAACACATGCATACAAAACCAACCAACCTCCCAGAAATATGTAAATATGTATTGTACAGCTTATCTCAAATTTGAATTTTCTAGACTCACAACAGATCATTCATTGGTTGACTACACACCATTTGTAACTGCATGCTACTTTGAAATGACCTTCTCTCCAGTCCTCTGAACTGATGTTTTAATGATGCATGAAATGTGCAGATTAGCAGTGTTAGTTTTATTTCAGTGCTCTGTGCCAGCCTTAGAATTGGTCATAGGTGCTTCTATGTCATATTTATGAGACTCAAGCTGTCTATTCAAAGAGAGAGGACCTTTTGTACTCTTCACATGGGAACAGGTCAGCAAATGTCAATTCTAGTGATTTATATTTCATGTCAGAATTGAAATGTCTCACCCATCCATCATACCCGCTCTAAAAAAGTGTCATGGAGGAAATACATTTTAGATATTCTTTCTGTAAGACATTTTGAATACAGTTGTATCAGTTGTGTGAAACACATTTTATGTTGCATAAATTGTCTAAGGAAGTGTCTCCACACCTGACTTCTTAGGGGTTTGAACAAAAGTGAAAATAATTTAAATTCATTTACGCAAATTCGAAGTAGAATTAGTCTTCGGGCAATATCAACACTTGACAAAATGAATTTTAGTTAAGTCATACATTTTCCTTCAAATTCAAATGATTCATATTAAGGGTTCATATTGCTATGGTCTCTTGCTCATCAATTTTTCTTTAGCAAATTACCTTTACATGTCATGCTATTGCTGTGATTTGATTATAATTTTTAATTAGCTTTAACTAGAGCCCTGAGAGAGCCCTTCTTGCATCCTCAATGGAAAACCGTGTGTAAGGCAGCCCTGAAAGGCTTCCCTGGGCGTCTTAACAAAAAACCCAACATGTGGCCTGTTGGGTTGATCAGTGTCTAATGCAGAAGGGAAACACCAAAAGGGCTGTGAGTCATTTTGGGATGAACAATTTTAATTTCAGTAAAGTGATGGATGAATGGATGGATAGTTAAACCTGAACCAGACTGCTGTTATTTTTTTTTAGAAGATAACATTCATGTGTCACTGACTGTTAACATTTTTAATATTTACCAATGTGTGAATTCAACAAACTGCAACATTTCATGTTGGGCAGCTGGATCCAAACGTGACCCTGTGAGTGAAAGACGTCTCTAATGCTGGCAGAGTATTGGCACCTGCTTAATGGATGTGTGGTAAATGACTCTCATTCTCCAGTGTTTGTCAGCATTAACTGTGATCCTCTCTGCTGAGAGTAATGCTGCAAAACTGTCTGGGTGACAGCCTGCAGTGATTTGTCGCGTTCCAAACACAGCGTCATGACACTGCAATAATGGACCTGTGTTTTACTCAACAAATGGCACAATGACTGCCACAATGCAAGAAATTGGCTTCATTTTTATTCAAGCAGCAGGGCTGTTGATGGCAGAGCACCAGGGCAAGGAAGGTGCAAGTGTGCCACCATCAACAAAAGATGGACCCATATTGATGATGAATTAATGGTGAGGAATGGAACACTATCGGAGTGTATGCACCTGAAGGGCCTAACTCCTCTGAACAGCTGTCAATACCTGCTCAATAAGACACAGAGGACATTGGCCTGGAACTAGAGTTATTGCTCAGAGTTTAGAAGTTCTGTTATGGCCTTACGGTCCCCGATATCTAAGCTTTTTTTAAGGACAGCAACAATGGCACACTATATAATAATATAATGTATAATAATAATAATAATAATAATAATACATTTTATTTGTAGAGCACATTGAAAAATTAGTCCCAAAGTACTACAGGAGTTTAAGAACATGATAAAGCAGAAGCAAACCAAAGAAATAAAGAAACAAATGAAGAGAGGATTTAAGTGAAAGGTTGCTTAAAAAAGGTTTTTAGGCCCTGAGTCAGTGGTTTGTGGAGGCCTCAGGGGGTCTGGGAGGGATGCCTGTCCCCAGAACACACTGTAAAAAACGCTTGTAAGAAACACTTTGAAACGTCAACAAGAAGTAACGTCACCCAACATTGCTTAGAGCACCTTTTAATATTATATCACAGTGAATGGTGTTTGCGTGAAGTTTTGCAACCACACTACTTTATCGGTATTGCCGTGACTTACTGTGACTTGAACAAAACTGCAGAGCCGACGTAGTTTGCTCCGTCTGCACCTGTGTTGGAGCTCTGCTCTGTCAACATGCAGAAAGGACAGAAAAGCTTTTACTTCTCTCTCTTCTCTCAGGCATGTTTGGTTTTACGTTAACCAATACTCGGTAGTACCAACGTGATTTGGTCGGTACCGGTAAAAGTACAGGGTTCGGTACCCAACCTTAGTAAGTATCTATCATTTTGTATGAGACTAGAAGCCAGTAACTCTTTAAATGCACTGATGCATACAGTTTGAGTTCTACGTTGGTAAGATTACTTCTACCAAGCCTTTTGGGAAACGTCCCAAAGGGAAACAACCCTTGCTGCCAAGGCAACAGAACCAACACATATAATTATTGCCAAACTAATCATGTTGAGAGTAGGCCTGCACGATATTGGAAAAATCTGACATTGCAATATTTTTTTTTCCCTGCAATATATTTTGCAATAAGAAAAAAGTAATTTTTAAAAGACTACATAAATAGCTCCATTTGGAAATAATAAATCATTCTCAACTACTGCGGTGATTTTGTAGAGGAGTGCATCTACATAGAAGAAAAAAATGAAAAGGATCTTTTCTAATGTGAACCATTCTTTGTTGAACTTTAATGCTTAAAAACACCAAATCAAGTAAGCTATGACTAACGTTACTCTTCTGAAGTGGTTTTGGAGAAGGAAATTAGGTAGAAATACGCTGGTTGACTAGCATGACACCATTGGATTCAAATAATAATCAATCCAAGCTAACGTGAATAACAGTGACTGCATGTTGCTTTCTCTAAATTCCAGGTTGTGGTCGACTAGCAGGGCCAGCTCGTTAGTTTAATAAATTGGATCAGACCTGCACGTCACGCGCACTAGCAACAAACCCTGGGTATCCAAGAACAATTAAATCAGTGGAAATTAGATCAGACACAGACTTCTGTAGTAGATTAGTTAGTGTTACGTTTCTAGTGTCGCGGCTCCGAAACGTAACGTTAGTTGGGACAGACGGACCCCTTGGATCTGTTGGCTAACTATATTAGCTTTAGCCTAGCTGGTAGCAGCTTTCTGCTTGTTTCTTAAAGCTAACTATATTAGCTTTAGCCTGGCTGGTAGCAGCTTTCTGCTTGTTTCTTAAAGCTAACTATATTAGCTTTAGCCTGGCTGGTAGCAGCTTTCTGCTTGTTTCTTTAGGCTAACTATATTAGCTTTAGCCTGGCTGGTAGCAGCTTTCTGCTTGTTTCTTAAAGCTAACTATATTAGCTTTAGCCTAGCTGGTAGCAGCTTTCTGCTTGTTTCTTTAGGCTAACTATATTAACTTTAGCCTGGCTGGTAGCAGCTTTCTGCGGGGGGGAAATGGCCGGGAGACGTTGTGATTATGTTGCATTAATCAGGTGATTTATGAACATAAAACGCTGACTACTGTAGCTTCACTGACTACACATTGAAACTATGCGCACCACCGTGTCAGCTGCTGCCTACCGTACTTTTCTACACACAGAGAGCCTCACTTCCCATAACAATAACCCCCGTTGGATTAACGTCATATAGACAGGCTGTCCACATGGCAACCTGTCTTAAAGGGGAAGGGTCAGATGGTAATAATCATGTAAAAGGAGAATGGTAAAAGTTTAATTTTCTATCAAGCAGCAGAAAAGAATTAGCGTCAGCATCGCAACATCCTGCAATGTGACTATCGCGCATGCGCACGTCGCGATATCAATGCTGAAACACTATCGTTCAGCCCTAGTTGAGAGTTGTGTTGAGAGCGAACCAACTGTGAGCTCTGAAAATGATGTCCATGCATCTATAAACCAGCTAATCATATTGCAGATGGACTCCTAATATATGACAAGGTGGTGTGTTGTCCTCATGAGCTTAATCAATGAAATGGAGTGAAAACTTTGTCAACATCAGCGAATCTCTGTTCAGTGAATCCAACGGTGTGCCAGTCAGGACACACAAAACGTCCCAGGTGCCAATCCTACAGATGTTTATCTTGCCATGACACACATCTTCCTTCACACATACACAGTTGCAGTCTTTGTAGACATGAGGAAAAAGCAGTTATTTAATTAAATAATCATAGTAATGATTAACAGCCTGTGAAATGAACAAGTAACAGGGTGGATAGCAGAAAGGAAAAGTGCCTTTAATATGTCTCTCTGCTCTGACCATTACACATTACACTGACCAAAATTATAAACGCAACACTTTTTTTCCCCATGATTCATGAGTTGAACTGAAATATCAAAGTCTTTTTCCACGTACACCAAAGGCCTATTTCTCTCAAATATTTTCACAAATCTGTCTCGATTCAGAGCATCCCAAACTCACCGGACGGGTGACATGTCCGTGCATTCTCATACATGAGGTGATGGTCGTGGATGAATGGCACAACAATGTGCCTCAGGTTTAAATAAAAAATAATTTAATCACAAAATGGGCCTCAGAACCTCGTCACGGTATCACATTCAAAACGGCATCAATAAAGTGTATCTGTGTCCGTTCATAACATATGCCTGGCCATGCCATAACCCCACCGCCAATTCTCTGAAACGCCTTTGGAGACGGCTAATGGTAGAGAAATGAACATTCAATTCATGGGGAACAGCTCTGGTGGACATTCCTGCAGTCAACATGCCAATTGCTCCCTCAAAACTTGCGACATCTGTGACATTGTGCTGTGTGATCAAACTGCACATTTTAGAGTGGCCTTTTATTGTGGCCAGCCTAAGGCACACCTGGGCAATAAGCATGCTGTCTAATCAGCATCTTGATATGCCACACTTCACAGATTTAGACGGTGAACAATATTTGTGTACATAAAAATGTCTTAGACATTTGAGTTTAGCTCATTAAAAATGTGGGCAAAAACAGAAGCGTTTATAATTTTAAGTGTAGGTGATGGGTGATATTTTTCTTGGTCTTCCAGATCTTGCTTTAACTTCCACTGTTCCTGATGACCGCCATTTCTTAAATACATTCCAAACAGAGGATATTGGCATCTGAAAACCCTTTGCTATCTTCTTATAGCCTTCTCCTGCTTTGTGAGCGTCAGCTATTTTCAGTTTCAGTTTTCTAGACAACTGCTTGGAAGAAGCCATGGTGCTGATCGTTGGGGCAAGGTCAAATGAGTCTGGGCATTTGAAACCTTAAGATTGACATCACCTGGTCTTTCCAGACGATGATTGAGAACAATCCATGACACTGTCAGGTCTTTCACTGTACCAATACTGATATAAATGCTAATGTATTTTTAAACTAATGCGTTTGTCATACAATACAATGATCAGTTAAAATCTGCTCAGGTCATCATGAGTTTGCTTTCTTTCAGAAATCTTCAAGATGTTTTGTTTGCAGTTGTCAAACAAAAAGCCACTGACATGAGGTTTTTAGAACTGCAGAGAAGCTCAAGCTTGTATTTGACAACCCAAGCAAGCCGTCACAAGTGTATATTGTGTACAGGCATTGTAGAAGTAAACATATTGGCCGGCTGGATGTATGGGCTTGGATGCCAGATGCTTTGCAAGCACCCAGAACATTGTGCTTATGTGCCCTCTGTGGAGGCAAGATAGTGAGTGCAAAGAAAAAGGGAGAAGAGGAAAGGGTAAGACAAAGGAAAAGGAGTGAATTTAATGAGGCAGAGAAGCAACATATGAACTGCAGCTGAGGGATAAAAGAGGGATCAGTCAAGAGAACAAAAGTCAAGTTAACAAGGTGGGAGTAGAAACAAATGATAAAAACCAAGGACCAAATGACACAAATTATCAGCTACTTAAAGTACTCATTACTAATGGAAGGCAATAGTTGTGCAACTGTGCAGTTACTATGGAAATGTATTTTGTATTTGTGTGAAGTTACTTAACGTGTGTATAATGCATGCAAGTATAAACTCTATTATATATCTAACTTAAATGCTCTGATTAGGTATAGAAGCCCATACATTGGTATTGAAGGCAGAAAAGCAAAACAATATTTTGTTGGTCAGTTTAAGCACAGATATTTTATAGTATGAAAGGTGTATCTTAAGTGTTTCCATGTATTTACCTGGCAGACATTAAAGTGTAATGGTGGTGAAGAGACAGTCCGGTTCTTTTGAATGGGATTGTGAGATGTGACTTTCCAGACCATCACAATGTCAATGCTAGAAAGCTTTACATTTATAATGCAGAAGACTATGCCATTAGGGCTTATCTCCTGCTTAAAGATGTAAAATTGACATGTAGGCTGTCATAGGTCTCACAGGTTAATGGAATTTAGAGGAAAACCGTGTAGGAGTGCTGTTTCTGTACTGTCACATTATTTCAACACTTAGAATATATATACACTCACCGGCCACTTTATTAGGTACACCTGTCCAACTGCTCGTTAACACTTAATTTCTAAGCAGCCAATCACATGGCGGCAACTCAGTGCATTTAGGCATGTAGACATGGTCAAGACAATCTCCTGCAGTTCAAACCGAGCATCAGTATGGGGAAGAAAGGTGATTTGAGTGACTTTGAACGTGGCATGATTGTTGGTGCCAGAAGGGCTGGTCTGAGTATTTCAGAAACTGCTAATCTACTGGGATTTTCACGCATAACCATCTCTAGGGTTTACAGAGAATGGTCCGAAAAAGAAAAAACATCCAGTGAGCGGCAGTTCTGTGGGCGGAAATGCCTTGTTGATGCCAGAGGTCAGAGGAGAATGGCCAGACTGGTTCGAGCTGATAGAAGGGCAACAGTGACTCAAATTACCACCCGTTACAACCAAGGTGGGCAGAAGAGCATCTCTGAACGCACAGTACGCGAACTTTGAGGCAGATGGGCTACAGCAGCAGAAGACCACACCGGTGCCACTCCTTTCAGCTAAGAACAGGAAACTGAAGCTACAATTTGCACAAGCTCATCGAAATTGGACAATAGAAGATTGGAAAAACGTTGCCTGGTCTGATGAGTCTCGATTTCTGCTGCGACATTTGGATGGTAGGGTCAGAATTTGGCGTCTACAACATGAAAGCATGGATCCTTCCTGCCTTGTATCAACGGTTCAGGCTGGTGGTGGTGGTGTCATGGTGTGGGGAATATTTTCTTGGCACTCTTTGGGCCCCTTGGTACCAATTGACCATCGTTGCAACGCCACAGCCTACCTGAGTATTGTTGCTGACCATGTCCATTCCTTTATGACCACAATGTACCCAACTTCTGATGGCTACTTTCAGCAGGATAATGCGCCATGTCATAAAGCTGGAATCATCTCAGACTGGTTTCTTGAACATGACAATGAGTTCGCTGTACTCAAATGGCCTCCACAGTCACCAGATCTCAATCCAATAGAGCATCTTTGGGATGTGGTGGAACGGGAGATTCGCATCATGGATGTGCAGCCGACAAATCTGCGGCAACTGTGTGATGCCATGTGATAGTAAAATCATCACTGTTTGGTGTTGCTCTTATCAATTCCCAAATAAGGAATGTGTGGGTGTTAATCTGAAGGTGCTTACCTAATCAAAATGCTTTTCTGGGTCACTTTGACCAAAGTGCAGTTTCGGGTCACTTATATAACGAGAGATGAAACACTTGTGTAATCCAACCAAATACTGTTTTACTTTTGATTGAAACTTACCAACGCCAAGGCTCTAGGATGGGAGGGGTGGCTGCCTGTGGGCCTGACTTGGCCCGTCAGGCTCACACGCGGTCTGCCATTGGTAAAACTATAAAGAGCAGGGGGTCCCTGCGCTCTGGTAGAGTCTACTGTGGGTCGCGTACGAGACGCCCAGCTGGTTGCACAGGGGATCTACCGGGGTGTTGGCTCTCCACCCATTGGCGACGGTAAGCTTCGTTTTCTGTTTGATTATGTGTAACCAAGTGTGAGGGATTGTGGGTTGAGATTGGCAATAAACGCCATATATTGTATCAGTCTAGCCTGAGTCCAGTGTGATCATTTCCTGGGTGCCGACCAACCCCCGATCCTCCTAAAATTTATTACAATACATGCCATCATGTCAATATGGACCAAACTCCCTGAGGAATGCTTCCAGCACCTTGTTGAATCTATGCCACGAAGAATTGAGGCAGTTCTGAAGGCAAAAGGGGGTCCAACCCGTTACTAGCATGGGGTACCTAATAAAGTGGCCGGTGAGTGTATATATATACACATATATATATATATATATATATATATATGTGTGTATATATGTACTAGCGTCTTTGCGGTCAACTAACTCTGAAGTAAACAGATACAATGTCGATCACCTTTACCGTTTATTAGTACAAAAGGTTGGTTTACAACTTTGGCAGTGCATCGTTGGTAAAGCAGATGCAGATGAACTTTAAAAGTGGGCTAATTGCAAGTAATTAGGTAATTTGTGAGCTGACCATGTGCCTGCTATAACCTTAATGCTACTGAAATCATGAGCCTTTATCATAGCTAAACATTTAGCTGAGGATCTATTAGTTTAGAAATAAGGAAATGCTCCCTACACATGTGTATAATTTCGCTAATAGTGTTTTTATTTGGCTAAATTCCATTCTAAGTAAATTTATATTTCTGTCTTGTGATGTAAACATAAATTGAGTGCTTTAGATGTTTTAGGCCTGCATAAAATGTGATTTTACTCACCTGAAGTAAATTGTTTCCTCAGTAGCCAATTTAATATCATGATCTACCCATCAATAAAAAGAAGAGGTGTCATACAGGCATAGTGCTTCAGTTTATAATTTAGGACCACTCATTATACTGAGGACAATGAATGAACCAAAGAATAGTGGTTAGTATTATAAGATTTTTTCTGTTTTTATTGTAGAACATTACTTTCAATCATTTACCTTTTCAATCCCTAGATAATAATTCTATGCATGTGATGACTGGTAATAAGGTCACATTGACGTCAGTGTGCCTTATGTGACTTAAAATTTACAGTATGTTTTTCATATATTTTATGTTACACCTTAATTTACTCTTACTTTGTAGAAATTGTTGATAAGCTTATACCATTATCTTTTTATTACAGATATTTATTATATTATAACACATTACTTAAAATTTGCAAGGGTAAAGAAGACACACAGGGTATTGTAAGCACAGTACAGGACAGTTATCACCCTAAACCTCCAATGTACCATCTTCAATCCATCAAGAAACTTTATTTTTGATGTTATCCGGTAATCACAAACAGTATTAACAGTTTACTGGAATCAGTTTATAAGCGTAGTAGAGAAAAAGGTCTTTTGGACATAAATCTAATCTATGTGAGCAAGCAATTAGACTTGTTTATCTTTACTTGCCCAAAGATACAGATGTTAATTTCACATTTCAGAGTGCATTGACAATGTCTCCAAGCAAGTCAGTCCACTTTAACAAGCTTTGAAAACTGTGAACACACTGCATCATCTGATGTTCTTTAGTTTCTTAAGTTAGATTTTTTTTTTATGAACCTATGTTAATATTTCACTTTTTAATGCTAATTGTTGGTGATGTGGTTTACTTCAAAATGACTGCATTGTTTTTAAATTCAATAGGGTTCAATAGTCATTGCTGTCAGTGCTTTTTGCTGCTTTTTTGAGTTAGAGCTAGAAAATCGTGACCTGTACACAAAATAAACAAGAAAATTGTGAACTGTACACAAATCAATAAAATCAAATAATGTGACAATTTCACAAACTGGCGTGAGACCGAGTTGCACATACAGTACAGGAGGTAGACACAATTTTGTCTTATCCCGTATGTTACAATGCAATGTAGACTAATACATACTAATGCTGTGTCTCAAATCGCGCACTTCCGTTAGTGCACTTACAGAAGTACACTTCGCGCACTACGTACTGTCTTGCATAGTGCGTAAATTTTGACAGAGGAGTGTTGTCTCAAATCGCACACTGCCATGTGCACTTACCGGAAATGACGATCACATTTCATCTCTTCTTCTTCTGTAAAATTGTGAATTTCACCAAGGGAGAGCATTCCAGTCTGCTATTGTGTTTCGCGAAAAATAATTCCTGCATTGTTTTTGATATTTTAACAATAAATGTGATGTTTTCATTTGCTCCAGGATGACGACTGCAACACAGCCATCATGTCACCCCCCCCTTCCCCCATTAGCTGAAAACAGTACACACAACTGTATTGTATAATATTCCTTCTTGTTAGTGCAGTCTTTTAAATTCATTAATTATACCTATTCTTTGCAGTCCACTCTTATATGTATATACTTATATTTCTGCTCTAAAAATAAGTAACGTTAATATTCATTCATTCATAACGTTACTGTTCATCTTAATGCTCAACTGTTTCATGAGGAAATCTTTGTAGCCCATAGATAAGACTGTTATAGTGAAGCATTACCCTTACAACTTACCTAATAGACAAAACATCATTACGTATTTTATATAAGTTGTATTTTTGTTCTAAATGGTCTTCATACAGTGACGATACAATAGTGAAAGCAGAGGGAACAGACTTGACATTTAAATAGACCCCATTCCTTTATATTCTTTATATGCTTGCTACAGTCATGCAACGTGTAATACAAAAGAGAACAAAGTTTAATACTTTTAATATAATTTTATTTTATAAATGTGCTTGTAGTTCTGCAGGCTCTCCCCCAGGCCGTAGCTAGTCTGATGGGGATAGGGATGTGAGGGGGGACTTCAGACTCTCCAGGGGATCCTTCTACGGTCTGATGGCCATCGTCGCCCCTAAATGACAGCCCTCTATTCCTCGTTTGTCCCTGAAGAGACGGGTTATACAGGATATACATCAGGTGGAGGCAGTAACAGCGGATACATTTTAACATTACGCTACTGTTAACGTTACTGGCAGACAATCAGCTGATCGCTATTTTGGTGAGCTGACGCTCACATCGGATTATGTACAACTTGTTAAGATCACACATCTAACACTAAAATCTTCTACAGTGGAACGATAGTTTAACACAAACAACAAAATACTACAACACATGTAACGTTGGCTTACAACGTATTTGCCAATCTGGTTAAACTGCCACTGTTAGCTAGCTAAGGTTGGCTTGCTAGCACGTCCAATTACGGTACCAATAAAGGTTATAATTCGTGGTACAAAAATCATTACCGACTGTAAAATTAACCAAATATACATATACAGGTGGCTTATATGTTATAAGTATAGCAAAAACACTCACGTTTCAACTTACATTTGTATTGCTCCGTCGGTCTCGCTATCGCGTGTAACTGTTAGCCCCGCCTCTTCCGCTACGTAGCCAAGATGGCGACCGTTGAATGTGGAAAGTGTCCATCGATGTACACTCATTTTTCGGGGGCGTTTTGAGTGCACCATCCGGGTATTTAAGTACACTGCGTTTGACCGCACTTCGACAGTGTGAACGCACTATGTACTCAAATAGTTAGTATTTAGTACAGAAGTGCGCGATTTGAGACACAGCCACAATTTTGTCTTATCCCGTATGTTACAATGCAATGTAGACTAATACATACTAAGACTAATACTGAATTTTCTGAGCTGAATCAACAGCTTTCTGACTTCTAATGCCTTTTGACAAATTCTCAAAAATAATTTAAATTGCTAATTGAGAATACTTTTTATTCATACACTTTTGCTCCCATTCCTAAAGATAGTCCAGCATTATCCATTCTTTATGCAGGCAGTCAAATCTCATGTCCTTCCACTCAAATCCTAATGATTCACTGACTGATTATTCTTCATTAGACTCTCATACCTAGCTGGAGCCTGTCCCATCATCTTCTTTCTTTCTTTCTTTAATGGCACTTCATATGATTAATTGAATCTATTTTTGTTTTACACCATGGGTGACATGGTGTGGTCGCTTATCAGTTTTCCGTCATTAGGTGGTGGGGCTTGACAATGGGTCCGCTGGCTTGGGTCGACATGACTTATCAGGATAATATATGGCCTCCGGGTTTTACGTTCAGAATCCTTCCCCAAAGGTAATATTTCTTCATTTTTGCAGCTCTGGTCGGTCAGTCAGTCTGGCGGGTCTCTACCCTTAACTGTAGCGATATCCCGCTGGGCCACGAGGCTGCTAAATACCTAATCAGTTAATTTTGACCATATCAATTGGTTATATTCACAAGTATCATTGAAAAGTTGACATAAATGAAATATAAGAAATAAATGTGTTAAGTAACTTATGTTTGATAATAAAGTAAAGCTGTAAAGACCACATTTAACAGCATCTCAAATGTTTAACAATTTTGAGATGTTGTCTTTATAGATCTTTAAATCCATTTGAGCCTGTCCTATATTTTGTATGTGCATTGAGTTACAGTAACAATTACAATGTTTGTAACAATTCTGACATTAATTTCAACAAGCAAGTTATTTTCAGTGTTGTGAAAGGGATGCATTCTTAAAGTGCAGATATTGAGATGAGAGCTTTTTACCTGTAATGAATAAACCAGACTTTACACTCCCTTCGTACTCGCGTTGAGGGCATAGAAGTTGTCCCTGCACCATCTCTAAGATGTCATGACAAACCTTTTCCTAGCCAAGGTACAAACCGACTGTGAGATTATCCAGACATGGCATGCCAGGGAAGGTGGGGAAGCTGGTGATAATGCCATTGGCAGCAGTCTGGTTGAAGGTAGAGGTTGGCTGAATTGGCATCCCTTACATTATGCACAGCAATGCCAGGTACCTCTAAGACAAGTGATGTGCGACCAATGTCTCTTCAGTGTTAGAATTTGCATTTGGCTGTCTAATGTAATGTAACAAAACAAAGTAATGCATGGCACGAGGCAGACTCACTTTGGCATTGCTCATCGCTTGGCATAAGTCTGAGGCAGTAATTGGTTAAAAGCAAAACATAACTACTAGTCATCCCACCCGATTTTGATTTAATTTTGCCTTCCCCGTGTGTGAAGGGAGATGCAGCCTGAGGCATAGCATGCACTCTTGTTTGCTAGTAAACCTGGGTTGAGAACTGCTACTCAGTCCTCCAGCTTCACGGCTCTTTGAATATAGAAAGCGCACAATCTATCGAGTACAAACAAGTGTTAGCCATTTATTTTCCAAGAATTCCTCCAAAGAAAACCTGTGGCTGTTGTCATGTAACATGTGAAAAATGATAGTATGTGTGCTACTCAAACTTGCCAGCTCAAATAATGTACTGTAATGTGCTTTTTGAGAGCTTTCACATGAAAGTTACTTGCCACATAAGGTGTGTTTACCAGACCACAGATAATTCAAATGGATGGTACACTGCATGGCAAAGCCCTAGTGAGCAGGGCTTCATTTTGTGAGCCATTTCACCACATCACTCACCATTATTCTCTACATCGCCTGCATGTGTAGTCATGTGACAAGTACCTTTTAGACATCTCGCTGTGACATAAATACAGGTATTAGTGGTAAGATGTTTATGATGACGATATCATTTTTGTTTGGTGGCTAGCTATATATTTTTCTTTTTCACCCTCCATACAAACACACTTATATTTACCACAGATTTGTAGCATTTTGACGATAATAAACTATGCCATGTCAGGTTTTTGGTGCCTTCTTGAGTTATAAAGTTTTTTTCCATGTAGAATTTTGATGATTGCCGTTACTAATGCTATGGACATTACACTACAAAGTGTGTATCCTTGTTTCCATAAGTTAGATCTGAATATTGGGGAATGTATATGTGTTTGTCATATAAGTCAGTAACCCATAACAGTACGTACATTTTTTGGGGAAGCAGTTCTTTTGCTTTATTCCTTTCTTCACTGCTTCAAACTGTTCTACTTTGAGTTAAAGGGCCATTTGATACATACTGTTCTGTGCTCTGAAACTACAGCACACCCTCGGTCCCAGACAAACAAGATAGGCAGAAACCACCATGCTTACAATACATTATGCATTAAAATCTATGAGGCTCCTTGGATTGAAATGACAAAAATCAGGGTAGAAATTCCTAAGCAGCTGCATTTCTGCAGAAACCAGATCTGCTTTTCTCTATACGTAGAGTGACTTAGGTGGTTGGTTGGGTAATGAGACAGATGGACAACACAGATTGCTGACATTAGCCTGCTCTTGATCTAGATCATGATTCCTCATTAAGCTAATCATTTATCAGAAGACTCCATCTTGTTTTTTGGAGGGGGTAGAGGACAAGCTGTGCAGCACTGGCTGCTTCAACACTTGACCACTTGGAAAAATGGCCTCCTTGGAGTGTGTCGAAATGACAAAACATTAGGGGTCTGTTGCAAATGCTGTGTTGACTGAACATATCCTTACATACTTTGGAGCCCAAGAAAGAAGTTATCCAAGAACTTATGTTATCCAAATCTTTGGCCTACCATATTTAAATTATGTTGCTGTTTTTTACAGCCACTTTAATAAATTGAAAAAACAACCTGAGTAACCACTCTTCCTTAAAGGGATATATTTCACCACTGGAAAGATGAGTATGTATCAATTATTTTTAAATTGGGTCATTTATGTAGTAGAAATAATTTTTTTTTTTTTTTTTTTGGTGCCTTCTAGAACGAGAAAAGCCAGAAAATGTATTGTTGCCTCATGTGAATGAAAGACAACTCCCAGAATGCATTTTCTTCGCTTCCCTAAGAGTGTACTCCCAAGCCATGCCTACCGGTTACAAACATGGACAGTGAGGCACTCAACTCACGTGTATTTTATTGTCATTTTAACCATGTACATGAAACGTTTTACTGTGGCTCAAGTGGTGTTACACATTTAAAATATATTTAACATTAGGGATGTGAATACTTATGCCCCCTGTATTTTAAGGTAGAACATTTACGATACATACTTCTTTCACAAAGAAAATTGGTGTCCTT
The DNA here is from genome assembly GCA_026937815.1 of Etheostoma perlongum. Classification (NCBI taxonomy): domain Eukaryota; kingdom Metazoa; phylum Chordata; class Actinopteri; order Perciformes; family Percidae; genus Etheostoma; species Etheostoma perlongum. Next base: position 5,110,145 of record CM049389.1, on the reverse strand, counting down.
AAAGGTTTTTTAATTAAGGCATTAAGATCAATTTCCAAAAGATATTTATTTATTTCAGTTTTCATTCCTCTTTTTAGTCAACTTTAGCATGGATGTGTAAACTTATGCAATCCACTGTATAGCTGCTAACATTACGTTACACTGAACTCAGATATAGCATCCAGAACCGGCTCAAAATATTACACTTGAGATGTCCCTGTACTTAAAGTGGCTTTTTCTAAAGGAACTTGTAAACTCATAGAATGTCTTTAGCAATGGATTTAGCATTTTGTCTTTGGAGGCTGTGCTATGTTAGCAAGACTACTGTACAGTGAGGAAAATAAGTATTTGAACACCCTGCTATTTTGCAAGTTCTCCCACTTAGAAATCATGGAGGGGTCTGAAATTGTCATAGGTGCATGTCCACTGTGAGACAATCTAAAAAAAATCACAATGTATGATTTTTTAACTATTTGTATGATACACCTGCAAATAAGTATTTGAACACCTGAGAAAATCAATGTTAATATTTGGTACAGTAGCCTTTGTTTGCAATTACAGAGGTCAAACGTTTCCTGTAGTTTTTCACGAGGTTTGCACACACTGCAGAAGGGATTTTGGCCCACTCCTCCACACAGATCTTCTCTAGATCAGTCAGGTTTCTGGGCTGTCGCTGAGAAACACAGAGTTTGAGCTCCCTCCAAATATTTCTCTATTGGGTTTAGGTCTGGGAGACTGTCTAGGCCATGCCAGAACCTTGATATGCTTCTTACAGAGCCACTCCTTGGTTATCCTGGCTGTGTGCTTTGGGTCATTGTCATGTTGGAAGACCCAGCCTTTTTTTACCAAGCTGCTTGGCAATTTCCCCGTAGCCCTTTCCAGCCTTGTGGAGGTGTACAATTTTGTCTCTAGTGTCTTTGGACAGCTCTTTGGTCTTGGCCATGTTAGTAGTTGGATTCTTACTGATTGTATGGGGTGGACAGGTGTCTTTATGCAGCTAACGACCTCAAACAGGTGCATCTAATTTAAGATAATAAATGGAGTGGAGGTGGACATTTTGAAGGCAGACTAACAAGTCTTTGAGGGTCAGAATTCTAGCTGAAAGACAGGTGTTCAAATACTTATTTGCGGCTGTATCATTCAAATAAATAGTTAAAAAATCATACATTGTGATTTCTGGATTTTTTTTTTAGATTGTCTCTCACAGTGGACATGCACCTACAATGATAATTTCAGACCCCTCCATGATTTCTAAGTGGGAGAACTTGCAAAATAGCAGGGTGTTCAAATACTTATTTTCCTCACTGTATGTGGTAAGCTAGTTAGCTGGACATTCTAATGTTTGCAGTTTGCGTAAGAGTGTTTTAAAAAGGTGACGATGTATACCATCCTCCAAACTTTTTTATTGCTCTGACTTCATGCTCCCACACACAGCTTTAATCATAGTAAAAATCAAAAAGGTTGACAGACCTGCTGGGCCTTGTAACAATAGCTAATCTATGATTGATTAATACAATTGCTGTTTGGTGGAGGGATTTAGCAAAGGGTCAGTTTAATCTATTTGGCTTCTTAGCTAACTAGAGTTGTATGCAAAAAAGTATTTAGATTTTAAGAGATTGTCTTGAAAATCAGGTTCACCATTATGGCATAATTGCTTTGGTTAATTTTTTTACTTCAGTATTCCACATTTTGTATTGATAATAAACACTACGTTTACAGAGGGGTTTGAATGGGCTACATTCTCTGAATACTCACATTGTATCTTGTTTAGTACACCTCTGATGTCTTCTGCATTTACGGAGTACGCCACAGAGCAAAATTTCATATTTCTTGCAATACACCATCAGGCCTGACTTACTGGTCTGCTCTGTGCCACCCATCTGTTCACAGCTGGGCATAGTGGCGGCAGCCAGCGCAGGCCATAGTCAGTTCCACAGGGATAAGGCCTGGAAAAGAGGGGGAGTGCTTTAATGAGAGGCATCCACAGAGCCTCCCCATCTACGGAAATATAACAGAAAGCAGACCAGTGTTTCCCTCTGAGTTTCCCATCTCTTTTCATGATCTAGTGGGAGATGAATGGCTTCATTTTCTTTTGCCCTCGGTTAAAGTGGCATCGTGTGTCCACTCAGTGCCTCTCTCACCAACTGATGTTGAGAGAATAAAGAGAAACATGCTGGTCACATGCCAGGGATGGAAAGAGATGGCTTTTTATATATAAACAGAAGGACACATGAGCAAAGCAGGCAACATAAAGGCTTGCAGGCAAATTGGATTTGAGTAATGACTCATCCTGTCACAACACACAGCGTTGAAATGAGTACCTGGGACTTTACCAGACTGTGGCAAACTGAAGCAGAACAGAGTAGTCAAAACAACGCTGGGTTATTTAGTTTGGTATTTGTGGGAGTTTCTGATGTCTCAGGCTTGCGGGCAAATGTCTTTTTGGTGCTGTGTGCACACTGCAATGATTAATTAGTCGCTCAATTGATGCAATAGCTCCCTGACTCCATGAACATCTTCAGCAAATAAGTTATTGAGGTGATGTGGGCACAATGTCTGCCAATGAACCATTTTTATATGCACTTACTAATTTTAATAATCTACTGTTTTAATTGTTACCCTATTTATTAACACTAGCACCGCGGTAGAATAACCACCAGACCCGACGTCTAAGAGTGTCTGTATCCTGTCGCTGATGTGCCATTTAAACATCATCGCTGTCCATATCTATAGCGCTGTGTTAATCTCTATAGCAGCAAGGACACACAAACACACACACTGTTGGAGTTTAAATTCCAACAACACACACACGCAACCCCCCAAATCAAAGACACCAAGACATACCAAGACAAAACAAACTCTTAGCTGTGCAAATTGTCTGATTTTTCTATAATTTTAGAACAAATATTTTCACACTCAATGTGATAGTTATTTGCTCTTTATGTCGTTCGGTCCAGCAAAGTCTGTGGGCATTTTCTTTTTTTTTCTTTTTATGATAAAACTCATCTATTTGGTTCCTTCTGATGCTATTTTGAGTTGTAAGCAGCATAAAACAAATTCTGAAACATAATCAATTTCTTCCTTTTTTATTTTATTTTTTATTTAGTAAACTAAATGGCAAATATAATATTGCATTATCAAAAGGCCGACAATATGTACCTGTAGCATTTATTGTTTCTTCTTCTCTCCCGTGCGCAGTGTCTTTCAGTTAAACAGCCAACACACAACCTGCCATCTAATCACACACATCCACATCAACTTATGGAAATATGAAATTTAAAAAGTTTATTAAATTTTTTTTCTCTCAGACCAGTTATTGTAGCATAGAGTGCACACATGGAACTCCCGGTCAGACAGAAAGTGTGACTAGTTTCGCTTACATTTGTGACATTGTACACGGATGAAAGCATAAATACTGTCTGTGAGCCTGCTTAGTGTGATTATATGTGCATATAAGTGAATTCATTCGTTGTCTCAATGTGCTGTACGGCCATCATGAAAATCCATATTCAGCTGCGGAGGAAAGGAGAGTATCAACGTTAACTCTTTGGTGCCGGATGCTTCGCGACGACACATCTACCGCCGGTTACTGCGTTGCGCAACTTTGAACCTCCCGCCGGCTGCTGCGTGGCGCAGCAGCATTTTTGTATGCGGTCTTTTCATGGCGCAGCAGTGACAGTCATTGGTTCAAATACACATGTCGGTCTTTTGGCATTTAAAGCCATGTGACCACTAAAATGTACTGTAGTTTGCTGAAAATCATGTCAATCAACCAGACATACACGTGCGTTTGTTTATGATCTTTTGAGTGACAAGCGAGAAAATGGCTCCGACAGAGGAGCATTTTTACCGGCGGTAGACGTGTCGGCGCGAAGCATCCGGCACAAACGGGTCCCGTTTGTCACTGCCCTCGCTGTCAAAATCCTCCTCTGTCGGAGACATTTTCTCGCTCGTCTCTCAAAAAACATAAACAAACGCACGTGTATGTCTGGTTGATTGACATGATTTTCAGCAAACTACAGTACATTTTAGTGGTCACATGGCTTTAAATGGCCAACAAGACCCGCCTCATGTGCATTTGAACCAATGACAGTGCGTTCTCTGCTGCATGCGTCATGAAAAGACTGACGAATACAAAATGCTGCGCCACGCAGCAGCCGGCGGGAGGTTCAAAGTTGCGCAACGCAGTAACCGGCGGTAGATGTGTCGTCGCGAAGCATCCGGCACCAAAGAGTTAATCTGCACTATTCCTGGGGAATAAAGGGTGGCGTTTTTTTGTGAAAGATATTACCAAAAAACTTAGTTTTCTTGACATTATTCTATCATTATGACACTATAGTAATGAACAAAATAGTTTAGTTCCCTTTTCTTGTGATCAAGTTTTTATTTTTATTCTTCAAAAACCCTAAAAATTTACAGTTACAAACAATATGCTGGGTCAAACGCGTCCCAGGCCTAAACAACATAAATAAGGAAAACAGGAGGGAGGAAGACAAAAGACATGCAGAAACAGATACAGATACACACACACACACACAGACACACACACACACACACACACACACACACACAGACACAAGACAACGGACCAAACACCTGCGCAAGTTAGAGGTCACAAAGGGCTGTATTTTCATGTGATGCATTTTCACAGGGGTGAGAGATGTCTTATGAATGAAATTGTAGTGAATCTGCTGATGGTCTGGATTGCGAGCTACTTCTGGAATGCATGACCATACATCATGCCAGTCGAGATTGATGCTCAGGTCTGGGCAATCGTGTGCCCAGATCCTTTCAACAAGAAGACCAGATATCACTAAGAACTGATACAGTCTGGATACCATACCACAGTTGTTAGGCTGCACAGTAAATAACTTCTGAATAGGATGAATGAGCAGAGCCCTCTTCCCGGGGACACCGTACGCCTTGAGGACTGATCTTAACTGAAGGTAAAAGAGGAATGTGGCAGATTGAATGCGTTCTGCAAGTCTGATAAAGGCAATAAGCCAACCTCGCTAAAAATGTCTTTTAGACAGTGAAGTCCCCTTTGTTCCCCTTTTGGGGCTGTTATTGGCCTCCCACCAATAAGGAGTGTGCTGTATTATTGAATAATGGGGGAAAAGTGTGGCAGAAACAAGCAATATGGTAGTACGTTTCAGCTAATGTCCAAGTCTTGATAAGGTGTAAGACAGTGGGGCCAAAGTGTAGCTGGCACTGTTTGTCAGAAGCATTGGGAAAAAGAATGTCACAGGGGTGACCTCTAGCTCAGCCGATAAGAGCGTGCACCCCATGTAAGCTAAGGCCTTTGCAGCAGCATGGGTTTGAAGCTGACCTGCGGCACTTTGCTGCGTGTCATCCCCCATCTCTCTCCCACCTTTCCTGTCTATCCACTGTAACTCTAAAATGAAAGAAATCTCAAAATAAGCAATAAAAACATTTAAATAAATTATCTTTAAAAAAAAAAAAAAAAAAAAAATGCCATGGAGTGACCAAGGCTCTGTCATAGCACAAACGGACACGTCTGGATTAAACCAAGTAAGGAGGGGTCTTAACACACAGGGCCAGAAATAATGTTTAATGTTGGGAACTGAGAGGCCACCATCCTCTCTCCTCCTCTGTAGAGTAGACATCTTAGGTCGCGACCGCTTGCCTTACCAGATAGATTTAGATACTGCTGATTGTAATTTATGCCAGTATCCAGCAGGAGGGGAAAGAGGTAGCATAGAGCTCACAAAATTGACCCTGGGTAAAACATTCACTTTATCCACTGAGATACAGGCTTGAATGGGTGAGGGGAGGGGAGACCCATCCACTGTTCCATATCTTTGAAGACGACGTTCAGAGCAGCAGAACAGTTCTGTTTATTAATCTTGTTTAAGCAGGGGAAGACCTCAATGCCCAAAAATTTAAACTGCTGACCAATGGGGATGTCGGCAGTGATGGTTGAGTTACGGGCGGAATCTAAATGGTGTTTAGTTCCTAATAGCATTTCAGACTTTTAAAACATCACTAACGTGCAACACCATCACAGCCTAGGGAAGAAAGCTGCAAATCTTTCCAGAGTTGGAAAATTGATGAACATTAGAATTAAAGACTACTACTACTAACTAGACTGTCATTTAGAATAAACTGACTTGTATACTCTATCAAAGCAGAAAGTAACTGTTAAAAAAAACTCACTACTTTAGTTAAAACCTTTTAATTTCAGCGCTAAGTTAGTGTACAGTATATGACCACTGAGCCAAAAACAATCTGTAACCGCATCTGTGTATAAGTCACTGGTGTGTGTCATATTGATTTTGTCTAAAGATTTGCCATTTATTGTGAGAAATATAAGAAATTACTACTTCAAGTAGAGTCATATGCCTGCTGGAATATGGATTAGATATTTTATAGCATTAAATGATACTGAAATGCACTGAATGTTACAGATTGATGCTAAAAAATAGACACTCTGTACGTAACAGTTTTAATAATAAACCAGTTCCCATCAGGCATAATTAAAAATGTTGGAAGTCAAATTATATATTATATATTATTGGGTGTAATTGAAACGGTACAATTTCTGAACACTATACCAATAGGAGTGTTCAGTAAACATTGCATTCTTTATATAGGTGGAAGTGCTGCACTCATTTCATTTGCATGATCTCATATTAGACACTCAAATCAAAGACCCTAACCCAACCCAAACCTCTTTTACTCAAGTAGGGCGAGCTGAGGGCTGGTGAAGCGGTAGACCTTTTCATGTAACAAAGAAAACGTGAAACCTCCTCAGATGCTATCATGGACCGGGTTATGAAAAAACACTAGCACTCAAGAGGAAAGAAAGATTCATTTTCACATTGAGGCTGGTGTAACTCAGGTAGTTATATAAACAATATAATCCAATCTATTAGATACTGTTAGCATGTTCCCTTACTTTTTAAATGTTACATTCCTAACCAATATACTTAGTATACTTAAGAACGTGCCTTCAAAGAAGTCTGGAAAATAGGTTTGATATGTGATGTGTGATAGGGTGTCACATTGTGCTAAATACTTTAGAATGAGTAGCTATATTTTCATTGGCAGCTCCATGAAACTTGCCTGCATAATCACCATCAACCACACAAATGAGAATAAATGGCAAAAGCTCCTTACTCCGTCTCTCCTATTGTGTGTAGCCTCGCAGCCTCTCCCACTCCAGCACATACCAGGTGATGTCACTTTTGTGAGGGTTCAGGGTCTCAAATTGAAGATTATAAAATATGTCAGTACCGCATACAAAAACTTTTTACAATTACTTAAAAACAGTGATTAGCACATTTTTTGAGATTACGCTTATTAAAATGGATAGTTTACATGATTGTTTAATAATGTGTAAATAAGGTAAAGTACAATAGAGTACGATTTACTCAGGCATATAAAAAAAGATGTTATGCTTTTTGATATGTTTTTTTTTTTTTTATCTTTTAGGGATGTATAATTACTTGCTATGGCCCTAAGTGGAATTGCTGTGAGATGTCTTTGGCACTCCGCCAAAATCATTAAGTGCAACAAAAAACAATGTTCCTAACCTTTCCATTGGACATAGTGTTTATCATATACAACTGCCATTAGTAAATCTGGCTAAGGCGTTTGAATTATGTTTATTAAAAAAGCCTGTTGGGATCCCATATGCTACTTTCTCTTTGGTGCTAAATAAAGAAAATTTTCTTTGTAGGACACTGCTCTGTCTGTCTCGATCTCTCCCACTGCTCGTGTTTTATCTTCACTGTCTCTGCGTACAGTCTGCTCACAGAATAAAACATCACTGTTCAACTCATCACCAGGGAAGAAAGTAAATCCTCAGATTGTCAGTTCATATTTCACTTTGAGGTATAGTTTATTTTGGGAATTATTAATCTATAAGTATTAGATATAATATAACACGATCATCAGAGATGGGAAGTTACAAAGTACAACTACTTTGTTACTGTACTCAAGTAGATTATTCAGATATTTTTACTTTACTATTTATTTTTTTTGGCGACTTTTTACTTTTACTCCTTACATTTGAACATGAATATCGGTACTTTCTACTCCTTACATTTTACAAAATTGGCTCGTTACTTTAGTTTAGTACTAAAGGCCGCCTATCGGGTGTGATTGTGAGTGCATGTCGGAGAATAGCGCGGACACGCGCCTCACGCCGCGAGTGGGCACGCACGCCACACTGAGAAAAAGTGAGTACTTGTCGTTGTAGGCTATTTGCAGTATATTAAATCGTTTTGGACCTAATTGTTTTGCACTGAAATGACTCGTCTGTCGGCTCTGACAGCGCTGCATCAGCCTCATATCCTGAGACATAAAGTCCACAATTCCTTCCGTGATATTATTTTAGCGTTTGGATGGTAGAGGCTTAACATCCAGCGGGGTCTGGGTGTGTCTGGAGAACGGGTGGGTGCGCCGGTAGTTATAAAACGCTTATTAGACTATGAAATATGCCAACTTTGATATGTTCATATAGCCTACTCAAAACAGACAGGGCAACCTAATGCAGACAGGTTAGCTTACCGTTTTTAGGTGATACGCCATGTTTGTAGTCGAGCTGCGATATGCAAACTGTTGCTTACAAACTTTGCATTCAACTTTTTTCCGTTATCTATTTTTGTAAAATGCTGCCACACTGGCGATGTCTTCGACATGGTAGAGGAGGACTGATAGTAAATTAAACACTCACAATTAAATAAATATTCAGCAAACCTTCAAACGAAGGCTTTCTAGTACTTTCTTAAATCTGTCTCCGGTGGGTTGGGCTAATCCAAAAAAGGTGAAAACAAGGGGGTGTTCTGAAGACAGACTGTTACCTGTGAAACAGGGGTGCTCTGAAAACACCCCCATTAGCAATTAGTGCTTTCCTGCCATAGACCGTAACGGTCTATGCTTCCACCCATAGACCGTCAATAATATACAGTGTATGCTTCCACCTGATGAAATTAACACGGCAAAAAATCGACCAATCAGAATTTTAGTCGACCCAGAACGTATCGACCAATAAATCGACCATTCGACTAGGAGGTTACAGCCCTAGTTAGCATTAGTTCTTGCAAATTTAAGTTAGCTTGTTTGTGTTCTTCACCTGTTAGCTAGGTTGCACCTGGCTGTTGATTCGATGTGACGATTGTTGAACGTCCTTGCTCATTAAGATAATGTAATTAATAGTGGGTTTATTGTTATTTACTGGCATATATGATTCCTATGCATTGTGTATGGTAGCCTTTACAATGTTATTTATTTCTTTTATTACCACACAAACAGCAATAGCAGAGCTCCCCACGCCCGTGTTTATAGTGATGCTTGATTGTAATAAAGCATCAACAGAGAGAAGTTGTTTCTGTCCGTGTTTTAACAGACACACCTGGGCCGAAGTTGGAAACCAGAATCCGCTTTAAATCCAGTCCTCATCTAGTCCTCACTAAGTTTCAAATCATTTCACTGGAGTTAGTTGTTATTTTTGCGTCAATACCAAATTGAATCTAATTGGATGGGCATATATACAGACTTATCATCAAAAATCACACTTGAATTCATATCTTGCTACTCGGTCAGAATCTTACTAACCTGGAGTCCCAGTCTCTGTCACAATAAATAAGCTATATGTTTTATGTTTTAGGCCTATTGGCAGACAGCCATTTAAAATGTAGCCAATGGCATATAAAGAGCCTTTTTCCATGTCCACTGTAGGTTTTCAGCGTGCTCTCTAGTAACGTCTGTCTGTTCCAGGTAGCTTTGTCATTTGTGAGGCTACTTTTATACTTTGAGTAAATTTCCCAAGCCTGTATTTTGTTACTTTTACTTGAGTAAAGAAGTTAAAGAAGTACTTCTACTTTTACCAGAGTATTTTTTTTAACACAATTATCTGTACTTCTACTTGAGTACGGGAAGTGAGTACTTTTGCCATCTCTGATGATCATAAAGCCACAACCTATTGCAGCCTGTAAGCTGAAGGCTTCTTTTGCTGGAGAAAAATGGTAACTTGGGTTTTCTACGATATCATTCTCCTGTTTGGATTCTAACATTTCCTCTAGTTTATTTGCACAAACGATATACGTACAAAATAATTTAAAAACAAGCAATTACAGTGCAGGAGAGAAGAGAATTCTACAAGGCTCATTTAGCGTCCTCCCTGATAGGTGGAAGATTTAAGCATACCCGTTTTCAAATGTATTTCATCTATTCTTCCACAGAAGGGTTAGTTTGAGGTAACCCTATCCCATAATTTAGAATAGATTGCAATGTGTTTTATCTATTTGAAGTGTGTTCCATATAAGGAGTAGTTGGAAGGTAACTGTCCCGCATAAATATATATAGAATAAAAATGTGTGAGGGCAAGAAGAATATAAAAAGTTATTCTGATGTGCACGCTTGTACAGACACTCGTGTGTACAACAGGCGGCAGTTAACCTGAAATCATCGGACTCATCTGTTAAGTCTCCACGATCATTTCCTGATAACAATCCCAGATATCACTCCCCTTGTACAAAAGAGGGGAAACTACACTAAAACATAATTTATCTACACAAAAAGCAAGATGAAATAAAAACTTAGACCTAAGGCATGCCGATACGTTAATGTTTTAAGTGATATATTCAATGAAATCCACATCAGCGGACCTCTGTATCTCATAACTCGTATATCTCGTATGTCTTGATGTACGACAAATAGGCAAATGGAATAGTATATATATAGAATAGTTGAGTGTGAGTGAATATCTGAAGAAAGAATACAAAATGAATCTGGGAGATCTTGTCCAATATGCATGTCTGAAACATAAATAATTATATCCAAAACATTTGAAAACAGATGATTTTTTTTATTTCCACGCTCTTAGTGACCCAAAGTCATTGTGTGAAGCTATAATATTGGTATCTTCTGCAAAAAAAATAGGAAACAGATTTTAACATGTAAAAGCCAAGTTTAAATAGTATGTATGTAAAATATAATGCTGTGTCTCAAATCGCGCACTTCCGTTAGTGCACTTACAGAAGTACACTTTGCGCACTACGTACTGTCTTGCATAGTGCGTAAATTTCGACAAAGGAGTGTTGTCTCAAATCGCGCACTGCCATGTGCACTTACCGGAAATGACGATCACATTTCATCTCTTCTTCTTCTGTAAAATTGTAAATTTCATCAAGGGAGAGCATTCCAGTTTATATGTTTGCTACAGTCATGCAACGTGTAATACAAAAGAGAACAAAGTTTAATACTTTTAATATAATTTTATTTTATAAATGTGCTTGTAGTTCTGCAGGCACTCAGAAATAATAACAGACCCTGAGCAACCCCAAAAAGTGTTTTTAACTGCAGCATACATTTTTACTGTAATTCAACAATTTACTGTATTTTCCCCTCTCCTCAATAGCATTTAAAGCTACAGACATGTCCTAAGGAAAGCTCATTGTGGGACTGGATCTGGTGGCTGTAATTCTGCACCAAGGCTGAATTTCAGGGGAAAGACTTGACATTTAACATGTGGTATTTCTTTATATGGGACCACTAAGGTCTATATAAAAAGAGATTTAATACTTTTAGATACAGTTTATTTTATAAATGGGTACCAGGCACTAAGGTCTATAAAAAAAGAGACTTCAGATACAGTTTACTGGGACCACTAAGGTCTATATAAAAGACTTCAAGATACAGTATTAGGGGACCACTAAGGTCTATATAAAAAAGAGACTTCAGATACAGTATTAGGGGACCACTAAGGTCTATATAAAAGAGACTTCAGATACAGTATTAGGGGACCACTAAGGTCTATATAAAAGACTTCAGATACAGTATTAGGGGACCACTAAGGTCTATATAAAAGAGACTTCAGATACAGTATTAGGGGACCACTAAGGTCTATATAAAAGAGACTTCAGATACAGTATTAGGGGACCACTAAGGTCTATATAAAAGACTTCAGATGCAGTATTAGGGGACCACTAAGGTCTACGTAAATGAGACTTCAGATACAGTATAAGGACATCACTAAGGCCTAAATAAAAGCATCATGTCCTGGGGCCTTTAAATATAATCTATAAGGTGCAAGTTTATAAACCATTGAAATGGTAAACCTGTCCCCTACATACAGTAGAAATCCTCGCAGAGGCTGCATCCATTTTTAGACCACTGAAGATTGACTTCAGTTGATAGGCAAGGTGCAAGTGCAGATTTTCAGTATGTGCTTATCTCAAAGTGATTGCCTGCCTTTGCCAGTGAGAAATAATGTAATTTTGACAAACACATACAGATTTAAACAAACATTTAACATAAGAATAAACTTGGGTAAAACTGCTGCTTGTCTTCCTATCTTTCTTCTCCAATGTATTTCCCCCCCTTATAGTATGAAATTTCTGTCTGCTCAAAGCGGAATGCTAATTATTTTTGTATCTTTCACTATGGCTAGCGGCCCTATCAGACTTACATGCATGCAGAACAGATAAGGGCTTATTGGCAGAGAGAAGCGGATGATTTTTAATCATGAATACAGGCAGCTCTGCTCATCAAAGTACCACTGTCTGTAGTCTCTTTCTCTAATCTGGTCTTTCAAAACTCACCCCACTTATGTTACCAACATGTTTTATTTCTTCCCTTTTTCTTTTCCCCAGTATTTGTAAGTTTGTGTTACTTCCTGCACATATATACTTGTAAATGACTTTGCATAGACGGTAGCTCCCCAAAATGACAAGTGTAATCTAGTGTCAGTTTTTCACCCCATCCTATAAATTGTTTGTGGAGCTGGCACGGAATCAAAGCACACATCAAAACATATGGCCTCATACATAATGGCAGTGAATACAACTCATAATTTCTCAATTCAGCTTAAAAACAAAAAAGGTTTTCTCCAGGCTTTCTTGTTGTGTTGGAGGTAAGATTGCGGTGGCCTAGTGCTTGCGTATCTTTTGACGTACGGTATGTCAAATCATGTCTGGGAGAGATTGCAAAAGGCAGTGTGAAAAAGCATGCTGAAGGAAAATCAAAACGCTGCTCAACTTTTATTGAACTTTAAACCGCAAGTTGCTAGCAGTTAAGAAATACATTGTGTAGCCTTTTTTTTCCCATGCTAAACATGTTTTTCATTACTTTCATTATTTTTGTTTTAATATTTTTTAAAAACTATTTAAATCATAGTAACAATCTTTCAAAATTTGCTTAATCCCTAATTTTATCCATGACATTTATGGAGTTTTGATGTTTCATGTTTGTGCCATGTGTAAGGTGACCAGATTTCTCAGACAAAATCCAAAACACGTCATGTTTTTAATTTTTGTAAAACTTAAAACGGGGACACTAGACCTAGAGCTGAGTATCAGATACAATATAAACTATTGAAGACAGATTTTCCTTTGACATTGATGCAGTATGAAACGATATCGCTGGCAGCAGAGAAACAAGCTACAATGGAAGTTAATGGGATAATTGTCCAGCTTGTATTTACATTCATAAAGTGCTCGTTTTGCCGCTGACAGACTCAGATTAATATTCTAAGTGTCTGATAACATTATGGAAAGGATTTCTAAGGAGGCTGACCTTTCTTTTAAAGATTAAGATCATTTTTTAAAACATAAAGGTCCGCAAAATTGTGTTCGCTAAACCCACCAGACTCCATGTAAATAATCAGTGATTTTAGCATGGTAAAATACAGCTTTCTAAAACATTTCTGAGCAGCGCTGCTCGATCGGCTCCGTTTGGTCAGTGTTTTCTTTCTTTCATTCCAATTTTGTGTCTGTCAGTCAAAGTGAAAACTGGGGACATTTCCGGGGTCAGATCCAGCCGGGGACATGTCACCAAAATCGAGGACTGTCCCCGGAAACTGGGGACGTCTGGTCACTCTATCCATTTGTCATTCCATTCATCAGTCAACCCAAATCTGCTTTGCATTTTAACATCTGGCCATTGATGATAGCTGGAAATTAACTTTTTAGTTCATGCTGTAAATGGACAACTGCGAATAAAACTGCGAACAAGTGCTATCTAGAAGAATAAAGGGTATAGCAGCTGAAAATTGCTGTCTGATCTGAAACATATTTTATTTAATAGTAATCAATAATTAATGCTTCCCAGCAAGGGTGTACCATTCAGGAAATGTCATGATTGAATTCAGACTTTTAGGCTCATGGTTTGATTCAATATCAATTTTTGATTCAAAATCGATAAATAAAAACAAAAATCAAAGTATGTAAATGTAGTTACTTTTCGTATGTATATCACATCCATATTATTCATGTGGATTTGTTTATTTTAACAATATCTATTTCAGTAGACATACAAAAAAAAAATGGAATTCTATGAATCAATTTTGATTCCGTTACGATTGAATCGCAATTCAAATAGAAATCTTTTTTTTTTTGCCCACCTTGACTGCCCTGGGTAAGTCTGTATAATCGATTTTATTGCCCGGGCACTGCGTTGTCTTTTAAGAAACAAAGGCTATTTGGGTAGGATGTATAGCATGTATGTAAATGTGTACAAAGTAATTGTCTTGCCAGCTGTCATCACTGTTGTTGACTATAGTTGTCCAGCATGTTGGCTGTTACAGAGGGGGACAGCCGTTTCATTTTACTCATGGTTCTGAGCACACTTGTCTTTTTGGCAATTAGCTGCTTGACCAGGGAGAGTGATGTAAAGAAATTGCCCGTGACGACATATCTCCATTTGCCTGTGAAACACGATGTATGAGATGCATCAGCACACAGTCCTTTACTAGAAGAGCAGGGTCTCTATGTTAAGGAAATGTGTTTGTTGTGTATTTGGTGGTGTTGCCAAACAGTGTTTTGCTTTCATTGTGCTGGGTGACTTGGCATCGACATGTCATTTGGCAGAACTGTTCATCAACTGTTTCTTCCTGGCTTCAAACAGCCAATGTACTTTTGCAAAATTGGCTCCCAGTTATTCTCGTCTTTTCTCTCTTTCAAAATGCAAAAACTACACAATTTAACAGTAATCATCGTGTGGCATTGTCCCCTTTTGTCATAAAGGAATATCAGAATATATATCCATATGTGCACACAGTTCTGGAGGGCGACTGCTGCCTAAGTTTACAGTCAAGTTCATGTCACTAGTAGGTCTGTGTGGTGTGTTGACATGTCTCTGTCTCACCAGGATAGAAAACTGCTGGGCCAGATGAGCATAAGCCATATGCTGTACTGTAACTGCATTTCATTTTTATGCACCCGTTTTGTACAGTCAAAATAACATTGAGCTGTGCTGCCTCCACTGTAGCATGGTGTACTGTCAGAAATATGATTGTATTTTACCCTTTAGATTTAGATTATTTGTGTCTATTAATTTATTATCTATGCATGCAGTGTCAGTGTTGCAGTAGGGTTTGTAACAGGGATGCCCGGGTCCTTTTAAAAAGTCTAAAGTAAAATTAAGGTCATAAATGGTTTTAAATGTACTGTAAGTTTGATGTAGGTTTTACATTTGCTGACTGTTATAAGATGATGGGGTATCAGACACGATAGCCTACCATACGTCACTGAATATGTCTTTGGTTAACTCACCTTTGTAGCCATTAGTAGTCTATTAGAGATCAGGCCTTGTCATTTTCAGGAGATTTGTTATGTTAGAGCAGCTAGTGATGAGGATGCATGTGTTTTACCGTATTTTATATAGTCGTGGGTGCTACGTTCAGGATGGGACGGTGCAATATTCACTTGTATGCGCTATTTTTAGCATAGCATCATGTCACCACAGTTGATGTGATCCATTTCTACAGAGTTGTAAAATAAAAATGACTTGTTTAACCCAATTAATCACTTTATATACATATGTTGGAGAGTGTGGTTACTGATTTATTTTCATGGATCAAAATGTTTGAAAAATAGTTTTTGATACATCTCTGTGACGTTGACATGGAAATGGTGGAGTAATATTTTAAGTGATGTGCTTGGTGAGCTGTCAAGCTGATTTGAGAACGTGCTACATGTCTAGGTGACCAATCAGATTGCCTGGTTGGATCTACTTGTTAAAATTAGTTTTTTACGATGCACAAGGACATTATTAAGCTATTAAGTTTGTTAATAATACCGTATTAATGACAACATAAATTCTCTTTCCTATCACATTTTTGGGTCTCAAACTATTTGTGGTGGTCTTAAGCATTACATTTAACTTTAAAAATGGTGCAAGAACCCTGTGTAACTCACTCATAATTAAACTGAAATTGCAGTTAATCTGCTTAAGCTTTCCAATCAGATCATATGCTCAATTTAGTCTTTTTTTCAGTTTCATGTCAGCCTCCAAATGTTTTCCTATAAGACAAACCGTTTGTGCTCTGAGTAACCTGTATCTAGTGTAGTTTACACGTGACACACTTATTGAAGACAAAATGGGAGAGCAAGTAAAATAAATGCTGAGAGGGTACTCTTATAACTGCTGATAATGAGTAATTTTCAGTAATTGATGCTGCCCAGACTGAGTCTGTATAACCATAACCTTTATGGTCTTATTACTTGGTGTTTAAATGACTCCATTATTTTTAACATGTCTACATAGTGGAATATCCGTGGGCGGTCAAGTAAAATATTTGGCAAAGGGGGATTATAGAGGTACAGCTTGAGCTTAAATATGGAAGATAAATACGTTGAAGAGAGGAAGTAGAAAGCCTTATTTAATGCTTATATTTCTGGGGACTTAAATTCATTGTTCGTTTTTGTGAAGGTAAAATTAGGTATTGGTTGGAAAATGTACTTGTCAAGACTGCTGTATGAAGCTGAATGGCAGATACAATGAACAGGTAAAACGATGAATGACCACATGTTGGAGGTGTAATGTTCAAAGGAAGCACAATCTATTTGCAAATCATTCCAGCTGCATGCATACTATCATCACTTACCCATCTGTGATTTAACGCGCAACCATTTTATTAATGATTTTTACCTACATTAAACTGTATTTTGACAATCACAAAGCAATCCTAAGCATGCCATAGTTTACACTGGCAACAAGACAATGTCAGAAATTAAGTTTTGAAACCTGCACTAGCTCTGCATCTCGAAGCAAGCGTATCAACAACTATGATGGTAGTGATAGTGCATGAACTCATGCTCACCTTCCTGCTTGTCACTAAAAACCTATTCATTGGCAGCGGGCACAGATAACACACACACACACACACAAACTCATCTATGGCTCCCATGGATCCGCTGGAATTGGTAATGACACGATCCATCTCTAACCCATTTCCAATTCAGTTCTGGAAAATGAGAGAGGATGGTAATGGAATCTCATTGATCTGAGTTTGCTCTCATGTTTATGGTCCATAAGTGTGGAAGTCATTTCTAATGTTCTCTCGCACATTGGATCTTTCAGCATGCTACCATATTTGTGGTAGCCTCCATTTAGCTTTAGAGGTTATGGAAAACTGGATGAGTAAAATGTTTTATTTTGAAACAGAAGCGTTCATTAATTACCTAGAGTCATAGTCCTAGCATGTGGCGGCCCGGCGGTCATTGTCTAATTTGTC
This sequence comes from Etheostoma perlongum, assembly GCA_026937815.1. Lineage (NCBI taxonomy): Eukaryota > Metazoa > Chordata > Actinopteri > Perciformes > Percidae > Etheostoma > Etheostoma perlongum. The sequence goes on along the minus strand of CM049389.1, from coordinate 5,092,684 downwards.
ATAATTTCTTAATGAACCGAAAATATTGTTATACAGTACTTCTCATAATTACATTTAAAAGATCTCTTAAGTTGACAAACAAATGACTGTGAGAAGTTGCCTTACATATAATCTCATTAAGTCTGTAAAAATGTAATTCTATAAATACCAATTGCGTTAAGCATTCAAGTCACCTATCAGTTTCTCTTTTCTGTCTGACCCTCTCCTCCTTATTTTCTTCCAGACACTCTCCTTTTTTGTAGTTGCATAACTATGAATAGGCAGACATTTTTATCATGCAAAAATGCCAAATACATAATTGTATATAAGGTAGTACAGGTGTGGAATGGAGCTAAAAAAAAATCATCCCCATGACCTGCTTCAAAGTCAGTGCCATCACAAGATGAGCTGGCCTTTCAGTCATAGTCATGTGACTGTATGATAAGGAAAGCCCTATTACTCTGGATTACTCTCATCATCCCAACCAATGTCTTTAACACGTGGACACACACACACACACACACACACACTGCCCTTATTTTATCTACCTTGCCCTCTAATTGCCGCAGTCCAAGATTGTAGCACAATGAAATCCTACAGCGCATTCAGTAATCCCAGCAACTCTTTTACATATTCACCCACTTCATATTCTTGGCGAATATGATTGGGCTGACTGTGCAAGACCCCAGCAATTGGGCTTACCATTACATCACGAAGTATCAAGTCAAGTGTGAAATTAAATGATGTGATGACATGTCAAGATTGTTCCTTACATAAATAAGGAGTGAAAAGGATGGTCTGCGGCGGTCTAGAGACTGAATAGTCTACGAATTACATCCATTTTTGCAAAATAAGTACATTATATATGGTATAAAACCACCACAAAAACAATGTGGGTGTAGGTACTCATCTCTTACAGTAGTGGAACTATGTGAATACTGCCCCTGGCAGCCCCCTTATCTCATTTGTCTTTTATACAATTAATGAAAAATGCCAGGATGAAGTCTGTTCCATCTTCTATTGTGGTACCGGCAGTTGGAGTCGATGTGTTTGTACACAGATTTCATTGTTTACTCCACAGTGTCCACCTTTTGGCTGGTCAGTTTGGTGATGTTTGGCTGCTATTCCAATCCAAAACTGCAATTATAAGCACAACACTTTGCAAACCTACACAGGAACAGCATTCCTCCTAATACCAAAATGCAAAATGTTGACAATTGTTTTGTTGTGACAAATAATTTTCACATTGTGCAGCGCTGTGTAATTTAAAATAGGCTAAATCTGCTGGCAGTGCGTGCCTGCCACTCAAATACACACATAGGCACAGCATTCCCAGATAAGCATATCCCTGAGACTCAAGGGCAGATTAATATTTTCAGACAGCCTCAAAACCTTGTGGAAAGGTTAATTTACCAAGAGCATAGGGAGAATGTAAAACTGATGCAGAATGCTGTCATTAGTTCACTGGTCACCTAAAGCATTGTTCTGGTGTCAGGTTGCCTTGATTTCGAGTCAAGGCAATCTGGCCCTCTTTAGTGTCTTTAACCAAAACATCACGACTGCTGCTGCTTTGCTTCTGCCTCACTGCACAGTTGTCCTTCCTTCCTTTTTTTAAATTTGTTTTCACTGTATTCCTCTCCCATCCGGTTGTCTTAAAGGTGCCCTGCTACAGGAAACCGTTTTTCCTTGCATTTTGAAATATGTTAGGTTATGTGTTAGGTCCTATGTGTTATGTGGTGAATGTGAAAATGAACTGCTACCTCCTCTGTCAGCTCTAGCCACTGAAAAGAAATAAGAAGATAAATCAGGCCAATTGCAACAGCTGGTCAGTCTGACGTCATGTTGTCTTAGCTCATTACTATTCATGAGCTCTCCCAGTTGCGCTGGGCAAAGGATACTGATAGCCAGTTGCTCATTGGCTAGTTGTTAGCCAGTCAGAGGCAAGCAGCTTAGCTGGTTGAATTTGAATGAGAATTGGCCCATGCTAGAATGTCTTGAAACAAGGTAACCAAGTTACAGAGTCCATTTCCAACTTCAGACGTTGCCACAAAGTAATGAAATACGTGTGGCAGGGCACCTTTAAACTCTGAGGCTAGAAACAGTGTTTTATTATCTTATTATCTTGTTTTCTTTTAGTTAATATGAAAACAGCCAATCACTTTTTTCACACAGTGATTAGTATATAGCCACAACGTTCCTCTTCCAAGATTTCTCCATTACCGCCAAAGATTCAGCCGGATTTCACTTTTTGGCCAGATGTCCGGTACCTTCGCTTTCTTTGTGTTCAAATTTGAATGTCTGGTGGATTTCTGAGGACTATGGTTAACTGCTCCTCAGATCTCTGCAAGGTAAATCCAGACAGCAAGCTAGACGATCTGTCCAATCGGAGTTTTCTCTCGCACAAATAAAACAACTTTTGACCGTACACGTTCCACCAAAACAAGTTCCTTCCCGAGGCTATTTTGCAGCGGCACTGGGAAGCTGCCTGGTGCTTATCGCCGCCCATAGAATATATAAACCAGAGCACATTCCTCTCCCATCTTTGAATGCTGTTTCGACTCGTCAGACCCTATGGCGCAGTGCTATGGAGGAAGGTCTGGCAAAGCGAGACTACACAATGATAGACAAGGCTTGTTTTATTGACCACAGTGACACAAGCTATGTATGTATGCATTGCAACGTGTGCTGTATAGTGTATGGCAATGACGTGTGCCAAATGGTTTAGTGACAAACATCATTGCAAAATCAATGGTATTAATCTAAACAGCAGGAAACAATGACACTTTGATATGATGCCTGCATGACCCCCATCATCTATTTTACCTAGTTTAATGAAATAGTAAGACATCTAGATTGTTCACATCTAAGCAATATCGCCATATTCTTGCGGAGTGAGTAAACCTTGTGACTGTATTGATCTGCTTTGTTGAAGAGCTAAAGGTTAATGTGTTGTCAATCGATCTGAATAAAGCCTTTTACTTTACTCTCACTGTGAGTAAAGCCCTGTGGGTGCCGTTTGCACCTTTGGCTCATTTTAGCTTTAACTGTCTTCTTGGATCCAGAACATGGCCCAGGGGGAAGCAACTGCTGATTTCATACATGAAATCACATTGCTAGATAACATTGAGTACTCTTGGGAAATGTAGTACTGACACTACTGTCTTGGTATTGGTTAAAGAAGGTTCAAAAATATATGTAATGCTTTTTATATGTTGACAAGCATCAGTTCAGATTATTTTATACAATTGTGTGTAAAAAGCTGCTGATAAAAGGCCGCAACCACAAAGCTGTGGAAGCTCATCTTTCTTTTGGTGTCTCCATTTCCGTCATCCTGGATTAATTCCAGTGACAAATACCTTGACATGACAAAACATTACTCGACTTCGGCACAACCAGGACTTTCAATAACAAGAGCTGTTTAAAAGAATATTTTATTAGAGTTATGATTCTTGGATATTGACGTGGTTAGCAGCAAATTTTGTGACTCATTCAGAAATGCATTTGTATTTATGTTTTCTTGCCCAAGGCAAGCCACTGCGCATTGCTTGAGGTCATGGCAAGAGCACAGGAATGTTAGTCATACTGTAAATACACAATTCTGTGTATGCACCTGACTGGTACTGAACTGGCTTTTGGTAATACATGTGATCCTTGAGTCACCAAAGCTAAATACTGGTATTATATTTATAATAGTTTTCTTAGTACTGCATTGTAGGATATACAGAATGGTAATAAAAGTTGAGGTGGTTTCTTGGCTGTTGTGAGATATGGAATTGACCAAACCAAAACATCAAGGTGCAAGACACCAAATAAATCCACTGAATATATGATGGTGCAGGATGTTAAAATTGTTATCACAGAAATCTGTCAAGAATACAGTATTTAGATTGTGTTCTCTGTGGGCCCCTTTTCCCTATTACAGAAATGAATGGTTTCAATATCTGTGCAATGGTGTGTTAAGAACGAACGGAATATCATTAACAGGAAAAGAGGCTATTAAAACATTTTATTTCTCTGAAGGCTTAGAAGTGAATCCTGCCACTGAGCAGAACTACTTTTGTTTACAGACGTCATGGCATATTCACACCCCAACAATTGATCATAATTGAGAATTATCATATTAAGTACTTGCAGATACGATTTCATTAAAAAGTGTCTTGAATGAAAGAACAATCTAAGTTTTGTTGAATAAGGTAGCAGGAATGCAGGTTTGATGTCAATCTCCTAACCCAGGTAGTAATTAGCAAGCAATATAGACACACAAGGGCTGCCCAAATATATATTTTTTTATTGTCATTAGGATGTCAACTGGCACAATATACACAAAGGGAAAGGCAGCGACATATTGCAAAAAATGTATTTATGTTCAATTTGTTAAATAAAACAGTGTTGGAAAAGGTTTCCTTACGTTATCGTAGGCAGAGTTTAAGAGTGTGTCTATCATGATAGTTTTGTGGGAAAAGTGCATTTTGTGTTCGTATGCATGTGCGTGCAGAAGCAAGGTCGTTGAGCATTAAATCCAAACTGTTATATCCAAGATTTATCCACTTGATGTCTAAAATACATCATGCTTTTGCTCATTTCTGCTCCTAGTGCCGTGCTCCCTGTCTCCTTTCTGTCTCTGTGCGTTCACTTTCGTTTGTTTAAGGAAGTGAAGGCAAGCATTATGCCCATATATGGGTAGCAAGTAGAGCAAAGAGTATAGAGTCAGAAAGATAGTAAACCTCCAAGTCAAACTAGTCTAGTATGTGATCAAAGATATTATATAGCGGACAAGAGAGATAACTACAATTTTACAGAGGAGAATGGCGTCACTTTTGAGATTTGGCATACATGTTACATCATTACAACATTAAAGTGCCCTCACTGCAGCACAGATAGTCTAATAGCCCAATTTGTCCTGAAAGAAAATATGTTCATATCTTGACTGTAGACAACAGGGTTAATGTTTTACATTCTCTTTTAGAAAATAAAACCAGAGGGGCAATGATCTGTAAAAATGACCTTAGGTCTCAGAGGGTCAATGCCTAAATATTTAAACTGCTTTACAATGGGGATGTCGGCAGAGATGGTTGAGTTGCGGGCAGAGTCATTTAAATGAAGAAGTGCAGACTTTGACCAGTTAATTTTAAAGTGTGATAAGCTTTCATACTTGCAAAAGGATAGAAGGTGAGGAAGAGACTGAGAGGGGTTTTCTAAAAATACCACAACATTGTGCGCAAGTAAACCTTGAGACCGACGTATAACAGACCGCTATCTGTTGAATTTTCCTCCCGTTGTCCTCTGTCCTTGTACTCTGTCCTCTGTGACTGTCTCCATCTATAAACTAAGCTGCGCGGTGCAGGGAACAACTCTGACTGGCTCATGATCAGACGGTGGTTTACGGAGCGATAGATGGGCCTTGCAAAAAAACCCGGAGTGTTTTATGAAATGACACTTTGAAAAAAATCGCTCATCACACATATTTGATTGTGGAAAGTCAAAATCGGGATCGTGATTAAAATTTGATTAATTCAATTCAATTTTATTTATAGTATCAATTCATAACAAGAGTTATCTCAAGACACTTTACAAGGACCCAACAGTTCTAGTAGTTTCCTCCAGAGCAAGCGACAGTGGCAAAGAAAAACTCCCCTTTGGGAAGAAACCTCGGACAGACCCAGGCTCTTAGTAGGCGGTGTCTGACTACCGGGTTGGGGATAGAATGTAGAGTGGCAATAACAGTCTAAAAAATAAAAATAAATAATAATTGAATTAATTGTGCAGCCCTAATACCAATTAAAGTTTTAAAAGCCCATCACCTCTAAGACTGACCATAGAAATGGCCACTCAAGCCTGTCAAAGGCTTTCATTGCGTCAAGAGAAAGAAGTAATAAGTGATCAATTTGTCCAAGCTAGCTAATTCCTTTGCTGATAATTGAGGCAAGTCAAACTGATTTAACCAGCTGTCACAGTGGGATTTAGCCAAAGTAACCTCAGAATCTCACAGATTGGAACAAAATGTCTAAAAGGATTTATTTATTTCGACAGGGTCAGTTTTGATATTACCATCTGAGGATTTAATAGCGGCATCTGCAAAATAATCACTGGATGTTAATCTCTCAGTGAGAAGGTGACTAGGTCTAGCACCCTGAAAGTAATAGCGCTGCAATGTTTATCTTTTTTGACTAATGATCGTTCTAAAGCTATCCGGTCAGTAAAATTACTTTATAACAGTGAGTCTAATCTGGTGAACTCAGCTTCAAGCTTTTGTAGTTTCAGTGACATAGCTTTGCGCGCATTAGAGCAGAAAAGTATGGTATTACTCATAACATAATAACATAATTTATTGCTTCCCACAATATTCTGGGGTCTTGTACAGAGGCAAAATTAATTTCCACAAATATTTGAAATTCTGCAGTAAACTAAGTGATATAGGGTTAATTTTTCAGTAAAGAAGTATTAAAACGCCATCTAACCGCACATTGAGACAGTTGACCAAAGGTGGCGGCGCAAAGGACCCCTTTATGGTCAGAAAATGCCATTGGAAGTAACGTCTCTTTATCAATTGAATGAATTCATTGAAAAACGATTTCCAAAAGAAAATCTATTTGGAGAAAAAGCAATAATCCTTACAGGTGGGATTAACTGTACGCCAAATATCTATAATCCCCAAGCTGTTGGCCCATGATTTTAGAGCATTTGTAGCCTGAGCCTGGTCACTAGTGGCCTTTGCGTTTGACCAATCAATATTTGTGTCGGACACAGCATTGAAATCTGCACCAACAACAAAGGAACAGTCCGTTAAGTCCAGCATTTGATTGGTGAGCGTATTATAGAAATTGCCATCAAACATTTGGCGCATAGGCTGACACAAATGCAATTTTCCTAGCACCACTTTCTGTTGTGGAGATCACAATCATGCCTGTATCATCTGACCAAGAGGACAACACTTAAAATGGGAGATTCCAATGGACGATAATGGCCACTCCTTTTGCTTTGGAGCTCGCTGACGAGGATGCAATTGTGTGATAGAATCTATTGGCTAAACGGCCGGTGTCCACCTGCAGCAAATGTCTCCGGTGATAATGCAATGCCAACGTTTCTCTTTTTTAGTAAGGCCAGAGTGCTGGCTTGTTTATAAGGAGCGTTCAGTCCACCACATTTCCAAACTAAAAGTGAAAGGTCATCCATTATCAAAATGTGGATCTTGCTACTGCCTTTCATTTTGCTTAATCCCAACAACAGTGCATCCAAAGTTAAGTTCCTCAATAAAAACATGAAAACACAGAAAAAGAACTTATGAGATGGTGACACAAAAGGAAAAACGAGAGGATGGGGGGGTGGGGGGGGGGAACATAGCCAGACGGCTAACACTCAAAGTAGGTCTTTGGTATGGGGGCAGCAAAAATGGAACACTAGCCCATAATTACCGGAGGTGAATGCTCTATACTGGGCGCCGTCTTTGATCTTCAGTGTCGCCGAATAAAGCAGGAAAAAATCCATCCCCTTGACCTGTGTTGAATCCATGGTTTGATAGAAGGCGTGCCGCCGCTTGATCATGCAATTGCTGTAATCTGGAGAGAAGCAAATTTTCCGGCCCTCAATGATGAGAGGGGATTTCCGCCCAGTTTGTAGGATCACCTGCCTGGTTGTGTAGCAAAGCACGTTGAAATTAAGCATGTGATTAATAGTGGTGTTCTTCTTTGGGCTATCACTGTAAATTCATTGGACTCTCATAATCTCGATCTGAGCATCTGCTAGATTTGGGAACCACTTAAGCAGTGAGCGTGAGAGATACTGGACAGCATTACCACCTTCTAACCCCTCTTTCAGCCCGACGATGCAGATGTTGTATCTTTAGTTTCTGTGTTCCATGGCTGCTAGCTTCACCTCCAGCTCTTCAAAAATTGTGGGGCCATGACTGTCCAGCATACTTGCGTTGCTTTCCCCGGCGGTTTTTAGGTTGTTCACATCTGATCTGATAGAGCCAGGGCTTGCAGACACTAGCTGGGCATGGATAGCAGTTATCTTATTGTTGTTGTTGATCCCCATCTGTTGAATCTGAAACTGGATCTGAGCAAAAATGTGGTTTGAAGTAGCTTTTCTGTTTCTCCACTGCAATGGTGTCCGTATCGCCGCGTTGAAGTTTATTTGCCATTCTGCTTCAAGTAACTCTAACAAGCACAAAGTGGTAAAAAAATCAAATTTAGAACCATATAAAACTATGTGACAAATTAGGGCCAGGAGCTACGCCTCCATCCATAAGCCGCCATCTCTGTTAGCAGTAACTTAATACAGCTCTGACCTGGTGTAAAGAGAGCCAATGATGCAGTCATGCTGCCGTCAGGATAATCAATCCTTGTGTACTGTAAATCCCCGATGCATATGAAAGCAACTTAAATCCTATGTGGGAATGGCTGACTCCCCTACTACCAATGAAAAACCTTAAATACTATCAAAAGTGGTATTTAATTCCATGCAAATCTTAAAGATTATAGTTTGAAAGACAATGGGGGGGGGGGGGAGTAAGGAATATGAAATTCTTGTTAGATCTAGAAATATGGCCTGTAAAGATTTTCTTTTGACCTGAGACAAATATCAGCTCTCATAGTGAACCTCCATGAACCGTAATTGGTTAAATCTTTTTCCTTTTTTCATTGCATGTGGGTGTGAGTGGTAAACCAAGAGAATCGGTAAACCAGAATACATTATCATCCTGAGTAGGTGGTTAAAACCCCCATCTCTCATGTTATTATGAGACAGAGGAAAAACACCTGTTGCTGAAATCAGCGAGGCTTGCAATTTAATTTTATCAGCCCACAAACAATCACTCATTAGGTAGCTGGAATGATGATGGAACCCAGTCAGCTGTGCAGCTCTGCATTCTAGGGCACAACACATAACAAGAGACCTCTTTTTACATGGGGGAGGAACCCGCTCAGCTGAATCCTCTTTGGCAGGGGGAACCTTGTGGCAGAAACACTGGTTATTCACAGCTAATGTCATGGTCTTTAATCTTTTTAATACCTCCTGAAAAAATTAAGCAAGTCTATGTCCAACATTAGAATTTTCAATTTAATTAAGTCAGCACTTACCATTTAATCAAACACACAAGCATTTGAAATTAACTCAGGAAGCCAACTGTTTTGCAGAGTGATATAATATGTATATAAATGCTTGGCTCTCTATTATAATACACCTCCCTCTCCCAGATGGGGATTTGCAGATGTTTAACAACTGTGGACTCAAGTTAAAATGTCATATAGTAGAACCCAACAGCGTATGAATAACAAAGAGTGGGGTGTGTTTTTCAGAGTGGCCCAATGTGGGAGCTTGTTCATTTACTTAGATCAACAACACATTTCAAGTGCTTACTCTGCAGCAGATGTGGGGTCTTGATTTGACTTACCAAGCTGCATATTGAACGGATGAAACAAACAAAAATTCAGACAAACTTTAAAACACAGCGTGTCTGTTCGGATACTAGGGGTGTAATGGTACACGCAAATCAAGGTTCGGTATGTACCTCGGGTTTGAAATCACAACGGGGAAAAATGCAAAACTCACAACATGTAAAGAAGCAAAAAATGTGCTTGTTTGTTATGAACTTTTGTAAATAACGATCAGTTTCCAATTTTTAAACAAAATTTTAAATGAAATACTCAAGGGTGATGTGATAGGCTGTCACTGTTAAGTAGCTCTCAGTAGCAATGTTGAGTGCTCCAGCAGATGCCTTAGACAAGGTGTGGACAGCAGTTTTTGCATGTTCATTAGGACTGGTATTAGCCTGGAAATCCAGACCCAGATCCGAAAGATTAAGGGTCTGGCGTCGAGTAATGACAGTCGCCCATCTCGGGGGGTGCACCATATGTGCACCATATGTGCACCATATGTGCACCATATGTGCACCATATGTGCATTTGAAAATCTCACTGCACGCAATTGGAAAACACTACGAACAATCCCAACAACACACGGGATGACGTATCCAGAGGACCGTACCCTAAGCTACCAGCCATCATCTGTTTAGCTCGCCTCTGGCCCGCCTATATCAGATACACCAATGTGATTGGTGCAGCTCGGCTACAGGGGCATAGTTGATGAGCAGCATTACTCGATGCCAGAGTAACTCGCTGAGCAAAGTCAAATTGTGAGAACTATGGATTTCAAGGGTAGGCTGGTATTACTTTCTGGCTGCAATGTGAATGAGAATGAATTTCACACCGGGCCTCAATCGCCTTCACCATCTGTTTTTAAAAACCTGTGTTTTCAACAACTGAATATGGTCGCAGATCCACTGTAATAAAAACACAGATGGCATTTGTTATTGTATTGGCCCGATTTGAATTTACCAGCAAAAGTCTGTTTAAATGCAGAGGGGAGTTGCGTTCTACGCTCGTTTTTTTTCACCATTGTAGCCGTGATATTTACATTCGTTTGTTTGCAAGTTTGACGTCCTGCCAGAAACATACCCGATCACTAATGAGCAGTGCCGGCACATAGTCTTATCTATTAGTTTTTCTCCATTGTTGTATTTCACCGGGAAATCAAAGTGTATCTAAACAGGAGACCTTAATCATTAAAATTATTGATATATGCATGCAATATAAAAATCATCCAACCTAAAGTATAGCCTGTCTCAGTGTAATATTTTCCTGTACTAGTCTCAATCAACAAGAAATTAATCTACTAAAAAACCAGTCAACACAAACACTAAAGCACTAAACACTTAAGACTGTGATTCCCCATTTAGTTATTTGTGGCAACAATCTTAGCAAGTCAACTTGCCTGATTTCCAGAGGTGGGTAGAGTAGCCAAAAATTGTACTCAAGTAAAAGTACTGTTACTTCAGAATAATTTGACTCAAGTAAAAGTAGTCATCCAAATAATGACTTGAGTAAGGGTAAAAAAGTACTTGATGAAAAAACTACTCAAGTATTGAGTAACTGAGTTAATGTCTGATGTATTTCTTAACACAAGCATCAATCACACAGACAAAAATACAAAATAATTATCTTTAGGCAAATTATAGTTCCTCCAATCAATAAAATAAATTAACATTATTTTATTAATTACAAAATAGCTTAAGTGAGAGACTTGTCAAATCAAATTTGGATGGATACTGCATGTGCAAAACATACTGTATGTAACCTGAAAGACAAACATCCACCTATCCACAGCAAAAACTAAAACTACCACTACGTTTCCTCAGGTTAGATGATGAGTTTTTGAATGCTCACATGTCAGTTTGTTTTGGTCGACCCAGAAGACGCCGCACAATGTAGCTGCTGTTTCGCACTTTTCCTAAAAGGTAACCATGCTTTCACTATGAGGCCGGGGGGGTTCCTCCTGGTCTGCGTTGCCTTGGCGACGGTTGATTCTGACATCTTTGTTATGCTAACCTGTCCCGCCGCTGAGATAGAGTATGGTCACGTGACTGCACGACGACGTTTGGTTGGTGAAACACAGTCACGTGGTAGAGCCTTCAGCGGAAGACTCTCTCTCTCTCTCTCTCTCTCTCCCTCTCTCTCTGTCAAAACAAAACATTAAAATGAGACGTCCGCTGGGGTAAAAACAATGACGCGTAGAATACCAAAGAGGTAAAAAGAAAAGTAACAAGCTCATTATAACCTGCTCCTAGAAGTACAATTTTTTTTCAAAAACTTACTCAAGTAAATGTAATGGAGTAAATGTAACTCGTTACTACCCACCTCTGCTGATTTCTCCCTCAGATACACAAACGCACACAACCTTCCCTGAAAGGAGTCTGCGCTGCTTTTTCAGCAAAACGTGGAGCCAGACTGCACAACCTGTCTGGAACATTACATCTGTTGATGTTGTGTCCTGAAAATGCAACATTTCCAAATATTTATAGATTTGTTTTCTACATATTATAATATTGCTTAACCTAATATAATGTAATTAGATAATGTAGATTTTTTTTTTTTTTTTTTTAAAGGAGCAAAGAAATGTAAGTTGTCTTATTACCCAATTTTGAGCACTGTTGTCAAGAACTTCCATCACATTCAGTCTATGATGCCAATCACAACAGTCACTACCTGTCCTCCACAATCTATTGTATTTTCAATTGTCCCCGCTGATCATCACAAAAGAGGCAAGCTACAGTGTGGCTGTGCGGTGGTAAATTGAAAGCGTAATTTCTAACAATATGGGGGCCCAGCGGTAGAGATGCGATTGCCTTGTCTAGAATTTTGAGCAAATGTGAAATAAGAATGGATGTGCCATTCCAAATAAATAAGATTGGAATAATAGTGGGCAAATAACATTCGCCTGAGGTTAGGAAGGCCTCATTGGGCATACCATTTGGAAAAGGACACTTGAACCATTTGCTTTTTATTGCCTCTCCATACTTTTGACAGCATGTGCTATCTCATCTAAAAACTAAATTGGAAAATAATGTGCATTTGTGTCAACGTTAGTTTTACTGTCAGTGCAGGGTAATGTTACACCTCCAACTTAATTCTATATTTAAAGGAATAAGGGTTTAAGTTGGAAACTAAGTTGCCATGTCGCACGCTTTTATATTACATAGACTGCAACATTGCATAACACTCTTTCGCTAAATAGTTAAGTTACCTGTAAGGTACATCAACACAGCATTAATGTGTGCATATAACTAAATTAATGAATGCCATGTTCTCAGTTTGCCACAGAAGAAGAAGCTATATGGAGCTTTTAGTTGAAAAATGAATCAGAACATGCCAAAGTCATTTACACACCCAAGTGCCATCTGAAACTTCAAATGAAGGGGTCATCTCATTTGAATGAGTTTGTTGAGACCGTGATGTCCACCACCACTGAACTAACTTTAGTCAACAGGAGGCCAAATAGGAGGCTATTAATGATTACAGTATGTAATGGTGTAGTGTTTTTGTTTGTTGTAGCCACTTTACAACTGCACGCTTTAGTTGACTGGATTGATCTTTAAGGCAATATACTTCTCTCATAGTCTGTGTTGCTCTTTTTTTACCCCTAAATCATCTTTCAATGTACTGCACAGCCCAAACAACTCTTTCTTCTCTTATGCTGTTTTTATCATCTCTATGGTTTTGAGGTCACTTTAAGACACAATGAGAGAGCAACAAATGAATAAAATTCCCAGCTTAGTCACATGCCACCCGGGGCAGTTATGTTGCTTTACTGTTGGAATGTGAACTTGATTTTGTCATTATAATGTCTTTATTTAATGACAAACCTCTGAATATCTTCATATCAACGTGTACTCATTTAAAGGCACCCACAGGCCAGACATTTCATGGGAAGTCTGGGAAACAGGAAGTAAACTGCTACAGTGTCCTGGGGTCATATGCTTAGATTTATCCAGGGGATTTAAGTCATTATTAGTGTTGGGAATAAGAGACAAACTATGTAACAGAGCTGGGTATGTTATTATTATAATCATCAAAATGGGACTATTAAGACTATTACGTTAAAATGCTTTTGTACTATAAATGTCTTCACTTGATAGCCTGAAAACTGTTTATCAACATTTTTCTAAAAGTAAAACATGAGGTATGCTATGTTATATTCTTCACTGGGTAGTTGGTATACTGTCTGTAGGTTGGATATACTGTATTTATTCATGCAGTTTTTTATTATAATTATATTAGTGGAACTTCATAGAACTAACTATATTGTTATCGAGCAGGAACTAAAATGTAGGACTTTGAATCTTGTATCTTATAGTGAAAGCATACAGAATAGTGGCTAATGTGACTAGAGAGCATGCTATTCTGTTGGGATTCCCGATGAATTCAAACGTAGATATATAAGGACAGCCATGTTAAAGGAAAGGAGAATATGATTGCTGCAAATGTTTAAATTGCTATATAGAATCTTACCTTGGCAAAACAGTATATGTGTTATGTTGTGATACAGTATTTTTGATAAGCTACCAGCTAGGAACATTTTCGATAGATTCGCTTAAAGGACTTTCTCTCAACTGCCAAAACACAGTCGGTAGATTGAAAAACATTTTGAAGATTGATAAAGTGCAGTTATTTCCCAGCGCAGTGACCCCTTTTCAAAAGAACATCTCAGGGTGTCGCTGTCAATTAACATGTGTCACCCTAATGCCAGTGACAAGTTGTCACCCAAGGGAGGAAAAAGTTGGTAAAGGAAGAAAATGGTTCTGTAGCATTTTTGATCCCTGAGGGCATGTGAGGACAGACCGTTTTTTCTTGTTGTTTCCCTCTCTCTGTCCACTGCCAGATAGATAACCCTGAGGCTGCCAGAAGGGAAGCCATTGATTACTGAGCTCACAAGATGGACTTTGTGATGTTCAGAGTGAACATATAGCATGGGAAAAGACTGACTAGAAAGATACATGTTTTCCTCTTGGGTATGATCCATTAAATATGGTGCTTTGATGGTGTCAGCTCAACAGCTAACACTCTATTTGTCCCGAAGTCAATCATGACAGACCAGACAAAACAGCAGGGGACATGCTTTTCTGTGTGTGAGCGCTGGAGCGGGGATAAATTATAGCTGAATAAAATAGCAAGCTTTACAATTAGCTTACTAATATTTCAACGCATTTGTTTTTCTTACTTGTCCACAATACTGTGGACACTTGTATGACTGGCCACAAGTCTGAGCAGTGCGAACCCGGTTATTATTCCAGAGAAAGTATATCTATTTTTTAGCTTTTTTTGCTCTCAGCTATTACACAAGAAAGACTAATTGATCCCTGCAGATGGCAGACAAGGCAATAGGTCATAAAGCCCAGCCACTTTGCTTTCTCACTACTTGCTATCACTTTCCTCACAAAGTGCCATCAGCAACAGCTCGGGAAAAACTCAGGACATAATTTGAGGCCATACATCTTCGACAGACGGCTACTTTCGTCATCTTAAGTGGTCTTCCAAGAAGAAAACACCAAGGGTCTGTTGTGATGTTGTGACTTAGAACAGCCCTTTTACAGCGAGTGTGGAAATTTGCTTTGAAGAATAACATGCAAAATATGAAATTTAAACAATTTTGCCACAATAAATATATATTCACCTTTTTAAGAGTTCTAAGATTGGGACTGTTATGCTTACATGATTGTTAAGCCTAAGATTGTGTTGTCTTATGTCATACACAGAACATTCTATCCATATTTGTTATTATTTTGTGATAAATACGCTGCACATCCAAGACAAAATGGAATGGATTTGTTCTGTGAAGTAGGATGAGCAGAGGAAAAAATTAAGGACACCAAATTAGTTTAATTAGTACTTTCCTCCCTCCAGCAGATAAAATCAGTTGCTGCCGGTCAGTTGACACATTATCAAAATGTCTTGTGAGAACTTCATTTTATACTTTTACAGGGACCTGCTGATAAGGGTTTGAGTTTCAAAGATGACGTAATGAGATAAGATGAATGGGGGAGGAGAGAGAGGCAAAACACACACACACACACACACACAGCCATGCTTTAATGGCTCCTTGTTATGACACAGAAAAATGGAATCAAGATGATGACTCAGTGTAAATGTCAAATTCACAACATGTTACTTTTGCCTCATCATATGCATGTGACGGCATGTCAGTCTTAGCAACATTTTTGTCCAAAAGGTTTCAGATAACAAAGGATGCCTGAGCCTTTTTTATCTTTATATTGTACATGGTTTATACTTTATACGTATGTTGAGATTTTTTAGCGTCCCTTACGTTGTGTGGGATTGTAGAAATCCACTGGAACAAATATCCTCTGACCAACCTTGCAATACAAGTATATCTCCCATTACTGTATATAAATGGATTTCCATAGAAACAGAATTCCTTCCATAAAGACTGGGACAAATGACTTAAGGCTAGCCATAATTGTAGGTTGTGGTTGCTAACAGCTTTGGCACCCTGTGTGATTTTTCAAAGGAAATTGTACCTCGGTGTGCTGTCGGAGGCAAAGACTTGGCTTTTTAACGGTTGGAAAAAGATGCTACATGTCTAATGGATCTATTGACTTGGAGCGTCCCTACAATCTTGCAGAAGCATAGTTATATTAAAGTACAACAGGATAAAGCATGTATACTGTAAATTCCTTTACAGCTTGTAGTGTTTTAACCAGGACAGTTGTTTTCTTCATTTAAACATTACATTGTTTAACATCTCATTCCAAAACCAATGGGCAACAAATAAGCTGCTCTAACAGCCTCCATTTTTCTGGTAAGGCTTTCCACCATATTGCAGGTCTTGGCTGCAGGGATTGTCTCCCTTTCAGCCACAAGAGCATTAGTGAGGTCAGCCAATAATGTTAAGGCCACTCGCAGGCCACTTCCTACTTCCCAAAGGTGGTCGCAGGCAAATTAAGGTCTTAACAACAAACCGTTTGTTTATGGATCAAAAGAATGCAGAAAGCAATGACCTTTTGTGTATGTTTAGGGGCTAGTTTTCTTTCTTTATGTTTTATGGTAACGCTCCTATAATATGTTTTGGTTAACAATGGATACAAATGACAGGGGCAACTTGGAAAGTCAAACCCAGAGAGAATTATTTGCAAATACTGCAGGTTCTAACAGCTCTTCGAAGTGTTTAAGCTCTTTCCACACATTTGTTTATAGCCTACACTTACCTCTTTTAGTTCAGTCAAGAACAAGACAGGGTAGGTGAATTAAAACGACGTCTGAGTTAAAAACGCATCTTGGTGTTACGTAAGGGCCCTGTTCATGGTGTTCAGACATATTACTTGCATTGTGTGTCTGTTAAGAGGCACAAAGGCACTCTAAAACTTGTCCCATTAACGGCCGTTTTAGCTCAGTGGAAGCTTGTACATGTAGCTACTCAGTGTTACCTGCACCGATTCAGGTCGGGGGGTTTTCAATATATATAGCAATCAAGATTAACATAAAAAATGGCCTGAATTATCCTTTAACAAGTGAAAAAAGTAGCTACGAGACCAGACCAGAAAGCTAGAAAGGGCATGCATGTTTGACCTACATTTGTTTGGTTGCCTAAACATAACTCAAAATTAATTATCATATCTGCTTGATGTGTAAAAAGCCAAATGTTTGCCAATATGCAATATTAAAGAGATACAAGTCGCAAAAAATCAATTTATTCAGATATAAGTAATGTTCTCCTCTTTTCCAACTCCCCACTAGACATCTTAATACATGTTCATTTCAGTATGTGGGCTTTAGGGGTTTTTGGATTGCGTCCATGCAGTATGCTCCATTGAGAACATTACAGCAGGTTTGTGCATTACTAGAGATATGTATTTATGACACCAACTAGCCTGGTGTTTCGTACAATATTCCATTCAACAGAGAAGCATGTCTACCCCAATTTAACTTACACTGTCTGCACATGTTTTTTTTCCCACACTTTTAAAGAACACCATCAAGACTGAGCTCTGAGAAAGCACTCAGCTGTTGAAATGTCAACTACAATTCAGAGCAGCAGTCTTGTGTGCTGTTGAACTCTGATAATTCAGTCATTGCATTCTCCTCTTTCTCTCTCTCTCTCAGAGCCTCATCATCACCCTTCTCTCCCCATCCATCTCTTTCCCTCTCACCCTTGCTGCCTCTCTTTCTTTTAGCACGGCCTGGGAGGGATCTGCAATTACGTTTGGGGCTGATCAGAAAAGGGGATCACTCCAGTGAAATAAATCGCTCCATAACAGCTGCGGTGAAATGGCGCTAATTGACGATTGATTTGAAGCAGAGGCAGCAGATATCTGCAATGTAGAGCCGCATCTGCCACAATCCTCATCATTCCCCTCTCTGATTATCTATTGTTCAGGCTGTTTACTTTGTAGTAATGAGTGGTAAATGGCAGGTTAAGGAAGCTAAGGGGGCCAGACACCAAATTGGGTCCCTCTCAATAAGACAGAGTGTAAAATTAGACATAATTAACACACCCCTTTAGGCCTATTCTCCAAAACTCATGGAGATGGCAGAAATGCAAATAAGCTGTAAAGATACACACGTTATATACAAAAACAGTGATTAAGCTGCCTTTGCTGTACAGAGGCTAAAACTTGTCTTGATTGAGAGCAAATCAACCACTAAAAAAAAAACTAATTTTAGTTTTCAGGACTAGTTTTGTTGCGTTAAGCACCATGCCAACTGTGAAGACAGAAGTTGAAAGATTTGCCTTTGTAATCACGCATTACTCCGTTACTTTTCTTTTTTTACTTTTAGTTTTTGCGTTGTAAAGAATACATTCTCCCTGCAAAAAGGTAATACAGTCCAGGTAGATGTTGAATATTCTGTTTTAAATCTGACTGTGGTGATACAACTGACATAACTTGATATGACAGGGGACAAATTCACCCAGTTCTGTCTGCAACAAACAGCATCTGACATAGATATGAGCCATCCGAATTAATGGTATGCTGTTCACGTGAAAATTCAGGCTCTGTGGGAGCCACTCAGTAGAGGAGCAGCTGTCTGTTTGCTCCTATGCTTAACAAATATTGCTGTCAAATAATTAATTAAATTGCTTTCTCAGCAAGCACATTTTAAAAAAATGGATGTCACATCTCTCGGTAGATTATAATGAAGCACCTCAGGCGCAGCCCAAATTTTAGTCCTTGATGACTGTCAAATACAGAGAAGCTAGTTAGTGTTATACATCATTAAACTGGCCAAATGCAGGTTCCGTTTTGTAAATGCAGTCTAATTTGGGGCTTAGAATTTTTTGTTTTTTAAATTAAGTGATGAAAAACTGCAATGCCTTCAACTTGAGCCAACTTAAATAAATGCAAACTGGCAAATTATATACTGATTTCCCAAAACCTGTTACATTTTAAAGCTATTCCATACAACATCAAACAGTAAAATTCATACGTTATACATGCAGCATATCTACCAAGTTTCTTTTCTCCAAATTTCCATCCCATTGTTTAATATGACAACCTGATCTCACACAAGTCCGTGAAACGAACATGGCCCCTCAACACAAACTCTGTGGCAGTTTCACGGAAGCGCAAAATATTCTGTGATGGGGGCCCACGGAAGACTTCTGTGAAATGAACACGGATTGCCGAAAAATCTGTGATGGGCCCGCGGAAGATTTCTGTGAAATAAACACGGCCCCTTAAGTCAAGGAAAAGGTTGTGGGAGGGCTTACGGTTCCGTGACACGCAAGAAGAACGGGTAGAGGAGAAAATTGATGGGTTTAGGAAAAGAAGAAAGTGACTTTAGGAAACATTACACGCGGGACAAGATCCCCGGTCTCCCGGGTGAAAGCCCTATGTTTCTAGCTTTGTATCAGGCCACACGGACTTATGTATGATAATGTTAACAAATACTGTATATCTCAAAGTCATTAGGTACAAGGCTTGGACAAAATAGGCTAAGTATGTCTGATTCTGATTAA
The DNA here is from genome assembly GCA_026937815.1 of Etheostoma perlongum. Classification (NCBI taxonomy): domain Eukaryota; kingdom Metazoa; phylum Chordata; class Actinopteri; order Perciformes; family Percidae; genus Etheostoma; species Etheostoma perlongum. Next base: position 5,073,397 of record CM049389.1, on the reverse strand, counting down.
ACACTCAAAACAGCTATAATAATAATATAACGGTATAAGTATATGGATTATACTGTCGCTGCATCAGAAGAATGTGTGTCATGTTTTAGTTTACATTTATCAGATTAAGGGTAAACATAAAGTTAAATCCTTCTGTCAGCATGTCGCCACATGAGACCACATTTCATGAGGCATACATTTCTGATAAGTGTGCAAAGTTTGAAATTTACACAATTTAATGTCTTGTGTGAAATTGAGCGTGGAGGAAAAACACAAAAAATAGAACATGTGTTTAGTCCTACAAGTATTGTATAAAAAACAAATGAATGCACATTCTGTAAATGGATTTGTCATTTCAAACTTATGAACCGTGGAAAGGCAAAAGAGCACGGCCAGTAATTACTGATGCTACGTACAATATTTTCCTGCTTGACACACTAAATAGATGAAGTCTTCTGCTTAACAATGTGGTGAGAACATCGTTGTAAATAGATTCAGATCATCTGCAGTTGATTGGCAAATGCCATCAGTCTCCAAGTGTTGATTATACTTTCCCATTTTGGTATTGAACTTCCATCATACAAATGTGTTTTATTAAGTTTGCTCATAACACAGTGCGTTGCGGTTCTTGGCCCCCCGCTGAACAGATTGTCTTTTCACAGCAGGTGGACTGCCATTTGCCACAAACTCTTGGAATTGACATCATTACACCTCAATTTTGTGATTCATGTTTGTTCGTAGGCGGTGAGATATCCCATTTCCAGAGAATCGGATGCTGTTTCCCAAAAGGGTTTTAGCAAACTTTTTATGATTAACATTGTCATCAGCATAAAGTGTAATGTCGCTTTTGCTTCCACTTAGGCAAAGAGAGATTTCTTTAAGTGCTGATGTTTGGTTTGAGTACAGAAGTTTATCCAAGAAGAAAAGCAGAGCAACAAAGCAATTCTGCTAAACAATGTGTTGTCACTTTGACAGACTGCAGGTATACAGCCCACACTACCTTAAAAAATATCATTCATGTAATCCAGGGACACAATTAGGTAAAATGTGTATGTGGCATGTGTGTTCTCTTAACAAATAACATTTAAACCAAAATGGCTGCCACACTTACCCTAATGGGATAACCACAGAGACTAAACATAATGTTTACTCAAACAAAGTTTCTGTATTATACCATCATTAGAAATGAGATCCCAATTATAGTTAATCGCCCATGTCTCAGTTTCTGGTTCACCCCATCTCATGGCCATCATCATAGAAGATAATTCAGTAAATGAAGACAGTGTGAGCATCTGACATGTGCAGCAGCAACACAAAATAAGATTAAGAGTAATTTGTCATTTACCAAAGTTGTGGTCAGCCTACAGCGTTTACATGACACGTGGGAATAACGGGACGGTTGGCTTTAGGAAAAGGTTGTGGGTAGGCTTACGCGTCGGTGACACATCCCAATAACGGGACGGTTAAAGACGAAAGCGACTTTAGGAAAGGTGCCACGCAGGAGACAAATCTGGGGTGAAAGCCCTGTGTTTGACTGACCAACCAACCTCCCTGCATAGAATTTCTACCTTACATACTACTCGCTAAACCAGTAGGTGGATTTTCTTAACAGGCAAGCTATTTCTCCCTGCTTCTTCATGCTAAGATAGCTGATTGGTCTCCTTGCTGTAGTGTCATATTTAATGGGCAGATATAAAAGTGGTATTTACCTTCATGTCTAACTCTCAGCAAGAAATTTTTCCCCAAAAGTATTTCCTAAAATATTAAGCTATGACATTAACATGGCATTTTAAGTCAGATTTGAAATGACCAGGCTCTTATTTTCAACAAAACTCTAAATACTTAACGGTATCTGAAGTGTTCAAGACAGTAAGTATCAGTCTTTGTTACAGTGTGCCACCCTGGCACAGAACATTTCAGTTTTTCCTTGTTGCCAAAGCAACACTGAGTCAAAGTCTGATCCCACACAGCTTCTCCCATTACGTAAGTGTGTCCCCACCACTGGCCAAGTCGGAGGACAGTGCGGTCAGGCGGTAATAGTCCCTCGTATAACCAAAGTGCCATGATGTCAACATAATCACATTGTTTGTACAGTAACCACGATCCTTCCCTATTTATGGGTCTCTCTATGTGAGAAAATGAATGATGGCATGCTATATCCTTTATGCTGCCAAATGTGTTCTGCTGCACATTCAATAGTTTCTCACACACACACCCACACCCTCAACCTATCATCACTAATGACCTCATGCTAAGTTTCCTACGTGTTCCATCTCTCACAAATCGGCTAATTTTAGACCACCCAAAAAGTGTACACACATGTACCCACAAAACCAAAATGTTCACCAGACATGATGCAATGCAGCTGCAGGTCTGAACACAATAAGTGTGGGAATTCATTCACACAATAGGCCCAAGTCCCGGGTTTCAACCTTTTTACAATCTTGAGTTTGACGCTATTATGGCTCACGAGAGGCAGAGCCACTGTGTTGGTGCACCGCTTATGAGAAAAAGACAAACGTCCTGCGGAGAGCATTGAGATTGGAGCTCCTGTTTTCATTACTTTGGTTTATCGGCTCAATAGTCACCTCCTTTTTCCCTGTGCTAAATGTCTTGTTGATTTGCTCCTCTCGTGCCTACACCTGAAACAATTCATTAAAAATGAATGAGAAGAAAGCAAAACACTGAGGGCTGGAAGATGAGAGGGAGCTGTTGAAAGAAAGTTAAAACGGCTGTAGTCTGAATACATGTTAAGATTATACGACTATAAACTATTCAAACATGATTTCAACTGCATAGATGTAGAATTGGAACCTGATCTATCATTTTGGGGCATAAATTTGATTAATCTTAACTGTTATGTTATTGCACCGTCATTTGTCTTACTTTAAAGCCAATGTTTTTATCTTTTTTAAATCTTTTTATATCATACTATACCTTCCTAATTCATTTATTCAGTACTCTACCGTATGTATATTGATTCAAGGCAAATTGTGTTCTAATAAGGGGGGTATACATTAGGGCTGGCCGGTATGGCCTAAAATTTATTTTATTAAGCACACACAATAATGGGATAAAGCATTGGTATGGACACTGCATTTAAAAAATAAATAATAGATAAAATGTATATTTTTAATTCATCCAAAAGAGGCACACACACACAGGTACACCGCCGGTGTGCGGCAGAGGCTGTGCAGTCCACTAACCTGTTGCTCACTACCAATATTAGCTACTCGGTTTCAACAATGTTAGGCTGAAAAAACCGTGCTATCGGGTTGCCGATCACCTTGTTGTTGTGTCGGCATTAAGATATGAGCAGAAGTCTGCTAGCAAGTAGTCTTAATTTATACAGAATGAACACTGACGCTGCGAAACAGAAACGTCTGGCTGAGTTATAACTGTGCTTTCTGATGCGTGTAGAGGTTTGTAGGGTTGTACTGTAGCAGCCTAGTGTCCTGTTCGGGCAATTTATGAAGGAAAGCACCCTGAAAAGCAGTGCGTAATGCGTTATGTGTAATAAAAGTCCCAACTCAACAAAAAATAATGGGCTTTACAGGTCAGCACAGTGTAGTCCAAATTCATACCGTGTACTCTCTTTACTTCTATACTGTCGACTAGAGGTGGGCAGTATGGTCCTAAAATAATATCACAATAGTTCAGGGTGTATCTGTGAAAATAATAGTCTTGATGATATGACAAAATATATTTTATATATTTTAATAACATACAATTGCAACACAAAGTGTAATAGTTTTATACATCAGAATAAAGGTTAACAGTTTGCTTTCAATTATTACTATGAATTAAAACAAATTCTTTAGTTTGTAAGCAGCAGTAACTCTGAGTGAGATTTAGATTCTGTATAATATATATATAGTACAACGAAGTGCTAATCTAAAGAGTTGCCTAATTAACAGTCAATTATGTCAACATGTCGGAATATTGCCAATGTTACAATATGTTTTCATATATTAAAGGTTATACCGGTATTATCAAAAACAATATGATATTGCAAACCTCTAGTATACGTCCCTATCTGAGTGTCTTTGTAAAACAGTAAGGCAGTACACGTCTACCGCTGAGCCAATTCATCATTCACACAGCTGTGTCTTTTATTGAATGACTTTTTCTTTGAAAATAGAACAAATCTCAAGTACATTCTCAGAGATGTTCTGGGCAATTACAGTTTTCAAATGACATAATTTCCCCAGTTAGTTCATAACTTCCCTTTTGGTTCACAAAACCTATTCTTAATAGTTCTGCAATGAATTTTTGATACATATGTGTCATTAAGAAATCACTGTGGGTGTTTTGACAATTTATGGTTGCATATAAGTGCTATTCCACTCTGCTGGGGTATTAAGGTTTACAAGCGTTATTCCAGAAAGGATGATTCATGGAAAAATCATAAGAAAAATGGGTCTTTCTAAGTTTGAAGTTTGCTTTCCATGTTGTTGAGCTCCTGAACTTGATGTAGCAGAAAGTGTTTACTTTTAAAATGGCCACTTGTTTATTTTGTGTGCCGCGTTCTTTTACATGCCCTTTGTGTTTGTTCCCACAAAGCAACCTTGAAAGAAACCACCAAAAAAGCTATTTTCATTGCTGTTTAAATTTTATCAAACGTAAGTAAATAGTTAAAGAAAACACATATGGACAGTGGTTATTTTACTGACCCCATGTCGCCCATAGCAAAACCAGATCCAGTCTTTACACAAATAAGCCTGCAATCTCATGCGAGCAACAATGTGTTTACAGTTCTATCAGATATGTTTTTTTTTTTTTTTATCTTTTCCCATTTGCATCATTATGAAGGGAAAAAATCTATAGTGGAGTTTGAATAGCTCAGTAATGAGGAGGAGGAATCAATCTTCCCTTCAAAGTAGGCCCGCTGCAGCAATGAGAGTATAAATTCACACTCATAAATTCCACACCTTTAGTTCCCAACATCCTTCTTAATGTCTCTAGAGGTTTGTGTGTGATACTCGACTGTAGATGGCCTGGCTGATTTACGGAAGGTTTTCCCCCTTCCTATTGGAGGTAAAGGTATTGCGATATTGAAGTTAGCCTTCTCTGTGTGAGCTATAAAAATGCAGTAATTGCTGTGTTCATTTTGGGCCAAGCACAAAAGGATGTTCTGCCGATCCATCCAACTATCAATCTACCTATCATCTCAACATTGAGAGTTTGGCGTGTGTGGACCATTATTACATATGCCACACAATTGGGCATAATTAAAAGGAAGCGTAAGTACTGTAATTAATGTCAGTTGTCAAGCGCTAAAAGGCAGGCAGAGGATAATGATTCCTGGTAGCTTGAGCAAGAAGACCTTTGGAATCAAGAGGCTTCTGATTGATATTACGTGACCTTTCTGCACGCACAAGTGATGCAGGCAGTCATTTACAATCATTTCATCATTAGTTAGTTATAGATAAACACTACTACAGCCAACAATGCTTTATTTTTTTTTTAGCTTTATTATAAAGTATATTGTGTGCTAAAGGTAGGAAAAAATGGCAGAATAACTGATCTGTGTAAAATGTATCTTTTTCATCCAATTGACACTTCACTTAACCCTTGTATGGTGTTCAGGTCAAATTGACCCATTTCAAATTTTACAAGTATACATGTATTTTTTTCTACCTGAAAATCAACGGCCTTTTTTTTGGTATTTTCTGTGATAAACATGTATTCCTGACTCAATTCAGAAAATTATTCTGGATATGACCATAATAATGATCACATAGTGGATTTTTAACATGAATTATAACCTTATGACAAAAAACAAATCACACTTCCATCTTTGAATGTGTTCTAGTAGAGACTGATTGCCTTCCCTTAACATATGTTATCTCAATTGTTTGAAATTGAGATAAAGACAATATTTGTTTAGGAAGTCAAATTTTATTTCAGAATTGTTTTTAAAACCTAAAATAAGTCACGGGTCAATTTGACCCGAGGGATACAAGAGGGTCCCAACAGTGAAGACAATACAAGCGTTAATGTCTCCACTGAACAGTAATTGCCCAATCCTAGCTTTGCATCTGTAACTAGGCCTGGCGGGCATCTCTAGATATGGATTTCTTCACATGTCGAGGCAGTGTGCATGGTGCTGTAGTAAAAATAATACTATCAAAAGAGTTAGGAGGATGCTGTCTTTTTATTACACCAAAGGTTTAAGGAATATACTTAAGTATACAACATGTTTCTATTGTAAGGTGCAAATGTTTGCGCCAGGCTAAGTAGCCTACCACCTGCAGTCGTTGCATAACATAACACTACTGCAAAGTGGCATATCTGCTGTAATAATGTATATAGCTAATGGTTGTTATTCACCATGTGTTCTATTAATACATCCGAGGGATGTATGGATGCTGTAAAGCCTGTAACATGGATGTAACGTCATTAGCATTTTCAAAAACTGACGGGGCTATCTGCTAGTAGCTAACATCAGCGGTAGCTAGCAGTTGAGTTCTGTTGTCAACTATGCGTCGCTCCGCGTACGTCACATACTCCGTTGCTCTGATTGGTTGTAGGTGTATCCAATTGAGTGCAGAAGCATTTCCGGTTGAAACAAGCCCCATAATCACAGCCCAATAGAGCAGAATCCATAGACAGTAAAATAATGTAAAGTAATGACAATGTGACCCCGTTGATTTAAACGGAGACCAGTGAAGGCTATTAGAATCACTTTTCAGGTGATGGCTGAGCGTTACCTATCCGGGAACCATCACCTTATCGTGGTGGAGAGGTTGACGCTGACATCTTGCTTCTTCAAATATCCGGTACTCAACAGCTGCAGCCAATCCTGGGTTGGGCATAGCTGCCTCCACCAATCATCCCCAAGCAACGACACAGCGCTATTTGCATATGAACAAAGAAAACACAGGACACATGCACGCACACACACACTGCAAAACACAGACAACAGCAGTCGTAACAAGATTCATATTCTGACTAGAATCAAAGTCGACAACGTCAGGCTAGGACACTCCAGCAACCCTAGCAAAACTTAATCTCTGAAATAGGTTTGCCAAACACATCTCTAATCCTTTTTTTTCCAAATCCTTCATTGTAAAAGATTCTGTTTGAATAATAACGCCTAAGTAAATATTTTGGACTGAAAATAACAAACTGCATCTACTGTTTGCTGTGCTGGAAAGGTGTTGTAACAGTAACTAAGAGGGTGGGGCAAGTTTAACAGCATGCTGGTATTTCTATAAAGGCTTATATTAAATAGATTGGCTCCATACTTGACCACGTCTACTCTGGTACAGTTTTTCCAGGAAATGTTATAGACGGCATGAAATGAAGCTTTCTCCCTACTTGGTTAAATTACATAAATTGTGAAAATGCAAAGCTACAGAAAAACATATGGTGCCTATTTGTATTCATGGCCATGACCTGCAGGAGGCCAAAGCAAATAGGAATTCTTGAAATGTCCAATGCTGGGAATAAGTGGGGAACAAGCAGCAGGAAATCAGTTTAATGTGGAACTTGCTTTCAGCACTCTTGTTTTCTTTTGTTTAACTCTGTTTGACCCTTGCCATATAGGAGGTGAAATGGCATTGATCCTGCTGTGTTAACAGGGATCTAAAGTCTGAAGATTATCTTCACTTACAGCTTAAAACAAGATAATATTATTGATGTACATTTTCCAACAGAAGATGTGGGCTGTTAATTCAATGTAGGCAATAATATTTATAGACCAGTTAAGATTACACCACTTTAAAGAAAAGCCATGTCAAAAAACATGACTTAAGTTTGGATTTTTGCTATTGTGACCTTGTGGGTAATCTGACCCTTGATGAGTGGCATTTTAATATATCAAGGTGTAGACTAATAGAAAAATAACCCAAGTTAGGCTTTACCTCCTTTTTTAATAGTCCAGTTTTATTATTTGATGTATACAATGTATTGCTACTCCCATACAGCACAATGATTGCTCTATGAGGAACAAAAGATTTACCAGAGGAATATTTGGAACACACGTCAGAATACTTTTAGTGGCCACTCTCCCACACTAGGTTTATTTCCCCAACCCACCTGTCTTATCCAGTGTGGGAATACAATGCTGGATAATGCTTTCTACTGTACCACAAAGCAGCCACAGTAGTAAATCATTAGATGACCTAATGCAGGATGAGAGGAGGCAACATTTCATTTTTTTCAGCATACCACATGGGATATATTTCCTCTCAACATTAATAATACTCTGGAGCATTAAAGCATGCAGCAAAAGCAGATGTATTCTTCCCCAGGCTGATTCAACTTGTAAGCATTTCCTCTCCCGTACCCCCCTCCACAGTCCTGAGGCAAAGCATGATTACCCAATTTTAATGAGATTTTTAATGTGATTTTTTTTTTTTTTGTCTTCAATTCCTGCTAGACAATCCAACTCTCTTATGTACATAGAGTGGTTAATGTTTGCAGTCTGATGGTATGCAAAAAGAACACATGTTGACTTGCTGCTTCCCACGCTTCTTTCTTTTTGATTGTATAGGTCATAGTTCTGCTGCTTACCTTTTAGGTTTGCATGATGTTGACAGTCCTCTTGGAAAGGAAATGAAGTAGGTGTGCACGCTTTTAGTCACATCTGAACTTATTGGTTTCTGTTGCATGAGATTACGGCATACAAGTGTAAGCAGTGTACACAGAGTGGTCATTTATTTGCATTGTTAATATCTGTTTAATTAAAGGTGCTTTAAACAATTGCACACGTGTTTTAGGCTACAACATTTGTTGTTGCATACAGCAAACGTCTCCTCACTATCTGCTAGCTGCCTGTCCCCAGAACACACTGTTAAAAACATTTCATCACTATCTGCTCTCTGCCTGTCCTCTGAACACACTGTAAAAAACATCTCCTCACTATATGCTAGGTGACTGTCCCCTGACCACACTGTAAAAACATCTCACTATCTGCTAGCTGCCTTTTCCCTGAACAAACTGTAAAAACATCTCACTATCTCCCAGCTGCCTGCTGCCTGTCCCCTGAACACACTGTAAAAAACATCTCCTCACTATCTGCTAGCTGCCTGTCCCCAGAACACACTGTAAAAAATGGGGTCTTTGTAGACAGCCCAGGATCTACAAACAAAAACAAACTGTGCCCACCTGCACCACAAAGCATACACAAGCAGTGTTCCAGCCAATAACCGACAAGAAGGATTTGGGGGTGGGGGTTGGGGGGTTAGTGCACATGAAGGGGGTTGTGGGAGGGGGAGAGAAGCGCAAAGCGGTAAGATAGCTAGAGGAGAGCTGTCCTACACAATGACTAATGGGATGAGGGGGAGGGAGGGGCGAGCTAGCCTCTGTTTTGTTTGACAATACTTAGAACGTCAACCAGAAGTGACATCACCCAACATTGCTTAGAGCACCTTTAATATATTCAGGGTCAGTGTGCACTTAATTATTTGAGTTACCTAAAGTCACATTTAGTGTGTCACATTTGCAAATTAAAACTTGACAAACGATTCATTATGATGCTGAAATCAAATGCTTAATGCCCAAACAACTAACTAGCCTTTCTGCTTATTATTCTAGATGTATTATTACTAAATATTAATGTTAAAACTGACAAGGAAAGGGTCATTTGTTGGCTACACTGATTAAAAGTCTTCCTTTTTTTCCATGAGTGTCACTGCTAAGGCCTATTTCTGTAGAAGACACTAAATACCAAACAAACTGCAAGCAGTTATGACCGGGGTCAGAGCCTTATTGCGCCAGTCATCCCACCGGAGTTGACATCGGCGAACTGGTGGATAAGTACATTTTACAAAATTAAATATTTCACTCCAATGTGACATTGCTTTGCGAAGGGAAGCTCCATAAGGAAGGGTGTTGGATTAGCGGACCCAAAGCCTAACGTGGGGAGGCAAACGTCAGGAAATTTTGAGTGGTGTAAGCTACAAGGTCTAAAGTACATTACCATTGCAAATATCCCATTAACGGTACTCAAAGCAATGGCTTGCATTTTTTAGGCTACATGTTTAGTCACATAAAGCAAACATCTCACTATCTGCTAGCTGCCTGAATACACTGTAAAAAACGCAATCCGTGTAGTCAGGATCCACAAAAAACAAAAATGAACCACACCAACCTGCACCACGAAACAGCCAATAATTGAGAATAAATGATTTGGGGGGTTAGTGCATGGAAGGGAGGGGAAGGAGACTAGATGAAAAGGAGGTAAGGGCGAGCTGGCTTTCACATTGTTTGACAATACTTCAAACATCAACAAGAACTGGCATCACCCAACATTGGTTAAAGCCCCTTTAATTGATTGAGTAAAACATCCAGAAGCGATCTGCGTTAACAAAAGCGCCAACTACTGGCCAATCATGTATTGCTTTATTGGCCAAAACACAAATGTTGATTATAGTGTCCCCACTAATGGCAGATACTTAGCAAATTTGGCATAGCCCATTGTAGTGCAATGTTAAACTATAATATTAACCTTTTTGATGATGGAATTTAAATATCATACATTTACTGTTTGGTAGCTAGCTAGGATCATTTGTTTGGTAGACAAAACCAGAACCCAAAGCGAAACAATGCAAAACGCAAACAGCAGTAAATATTGAGCCGTGAACCGCTAGGTCGGCGGTACAATGCCATTGCAAGTATCCAAGAGGCCTAATCTCTCACAGATATGTATTGATATCACACACAGCAATGCCACATGAGCGTTTGTGTTTTCTACAGCAGTTCTATATGGAGTCATCCAGAGCAAAAATAAACATATTGAACATTGTAAATCGTATAAAGGACAAATTTACATTTCTTGCATACAGTGTATCAAGCTTGCATGTAACGGTATTGACTAATTGCACAATGACCCCGAAAAACTCTGGGCTTCTACGCTGGATGCAAAACCTTCTGTAAGGGATAGGAAGACAACAGACATCAGCAGAACGGAGCGACTGTTAGCTTTTAGCTTCAAAAGATAGTATGTTTTGACTGGTTATATTAAGTTACAAAGTTATGAATCAGAAGTGCCGTTTGGTGTCAAATACGACGCACTCGACCTCAGAAGGGATAAAATGGGCCAAAATGGTCTAACGATTTTAACGCCCCCTAATGGCCTATCTTTGACAAAATTGGTACAGAGCATCATGGAGAGATGGTAAACACTGCTCAAGTCTTTTGCTGATAACATTTAATTTGGTTGAGATATGTGTTTGGTATCTTTGCTAGAGAAATTTTGTTTGGTGGTCAAATGAGCAGACTTTAACGTAGCAAAATTCTGTGAATGACTTTTTGTTGCGGCCATCTAGAGATGCTACATCTCAGGTTTCGTGCAGATCTGTCGCACGGCCTAGGACAAGTTTGAAAAAGATGGTTTTGCGCTTAGCGCGATATTGCGAAAAGAACTTTTAGCAGAAATGGGCGTGGCCTACATCAGGTGACTCGGCTTGAGTCAGTAAACACCTGCATATAAAGTTTTTTGATGTGTAATGTGGGAGTTATAGGCAAACACACGTTTGATGTCATTGTAGCGCCCCCTAGTGGTCCACATGTGTAATATTTGGTAAATCAGGTCAACTGCCAATTGTACATCTACCCTGTTAATTCATTTTAGTGTAAGTGGTTAATCCAAACATGGGTCCTATAGGCCACGCCCACTTCAACTGATCAGTACCCCACTGTAAGGGGCGTCTCAGGAGTGGCCCTAGATGGTACCCTTCAAATGTTGTCAAGATCAGTTGAGCGGTTCATAAGATATAAACTTCTTTTTGTTTGTTGCGCCCCCTAGCGACCATTTTTGTGAAATTTGTTCTAGAGCATAAGAGGGTTTTTTTCAGGTCAGTCGGGAGATGCTATTTGCCAAGTTTTGTGCAGATCCATTGCACAGTCTAGGAGGAGTTTGAAAAAGTTGGTTTTCAATAAATTGCTATTTTTCATGCATAAAAGTCTAGGCAGAAATGGGCGTGGCCTATATCACAAGATCCAGTTGGATCCAGGGAACGCGTGGATATCTGGTTTTTAAATGTCTGATGTACGGTTTGGGAGTTATAGGAGTTTTTTTTCTGCTGTATCTCCACCTAGTGGTGGAAGTGGGTCAATTGTGAGACGGGTATGGATGCAGCCTGGAGCGTCCCATGTCATCCGTCCCGTCTCATGCGGTCCCGTCTCATGCGGAGATGTGTCCAACGGCAAATTCAGAGGGTCAAAAATACGAAATTGCGATTAATTTTCCAGACGGGTAAATTCGTGACCACATTTGTTGCAATCAATTGAAAAACGTTAAAAACTGTTAAAGTAACAGTTTACATACACATAGTTTGTTGATTTCTGAATGTTATGGTTGTGTTGTTCCATATTAACGTAGCTACATCTGATGAAACCTGCATCAGCGACGCATTTCTGCCAACTAACGGCAGGATCGCCTGAGGAGGGATAACAATCCACGATCTGCACACAACGAGAATACAAAAATAAACATGTTACACTCTTTCCAAGACTCTTTTTAATTTTATATTCTATATTGTTTTCACACTTCACTGGGACATTGCTGCAAATACAACTGCTTATCAGCATGGCGAGAGCTCTATGTATAGCACTGGCGCTGCCTCGGCTGTCGGCTCTCTGAGACCCGGGGCCGAATGCTGTCGGGTCTCTGAGACCCGGGGCCGAATGCTGTCGGGTCTCTGAGACCCGGGGCAGAATGCTGTCGGGTCTCTGAGACCCGGGGCCGAATGCTGTCGGGTCTCTGAGACCCGGGGCAGAATGCTGTCGGGTCTCTGAGACCCGGGGCCGAATGCTGTCGGGTCTCTGAGACCCGGGGCAGAATGCTGTCGGGTCTCTGAGACCCGGGGCAGAACGCGGTTGTATTTTTCTACTACCGCGGCCTCGGCTGTCGGGTCTCTGGGACCCGTCCTGCATTCGACTGCATATCCTGAATTAATAAAATAAAAATAAATAAAATCTCTGCTGCCACGGCATTGGGCCAGATTGCGATTGTATTGTTCTTCCACTTCCGCGCCAGCGGTTCTATTGTATTTTGTGTGTTGTGTTGTCAAATCCTTCTATAGCTGCAAGTTGCAGCTATAGAAGGATTTTTTTGTTTGCCTATAATCTGCATTTATTTTAGAGACGGACATATATTTTTAAATATTTAACAAAAACACCAAATATTGTATTCTTTAGCATGATAGTTGACGCGAGCTTTTACTTTGAAAAGTAAGAGATTGTATTTTAATCCAGATGCAAGCTTTTATTTTTAAAAGTAGAAACTCGGGGACGGCAGAAGGATTTTTTTAGTTTGCCTATAATCTGCATTTATTTTCTAGACGGACATATATTTTAAATGTTTTTTTTCATCAGTATGATAGTCTGCATTTATCTTGTAGACATATTTTTTAAAAGTATTTTATTCATTTGTATGATTACCGTTATTGTTTAGTTAAAAAATATATATATAGGCTATATATTAAAAGTATTTTATTAATTAGCATGATAGTTGACGCAGGCTTATTTTATTCCAGACATTTATCTTGTCAACACAACCATAACATTCAGAAATCAGCAAACTATGTGTATGGCAAAATTGTTACTTTAACAGTTTTTAACGTTTTTCAATTGATTGCAGCAAATGTGGTCACGAATTTACCCGTCTGGAAAATTAATCGCGATTTCGTATTTTTGACCCTCTGAATTTGCCGTTGGACACACCTCCGCATGAGACGAGACCGCATGAGACGGGACGGATGACATGGGACGCTCCAGGCTGCATCCATATACTCTTGTCAATTGTTGCGCCTGAGGTCCTTGCGGAGTTTTGGACCAGTCCTGAAAATGGCACACCGCCACCATGTAGGGTTTAGGCTGCAGCTTGAGTTTTATGCGGAGAAGAATGGAGCAGGAGAAAAATCCTTAGAAAACAATAGGGTTCCACAGACCTGCTGTGTGAACCGTGTAGTTTAGCTACTGCGGTTCCCAGCCCCTCGGGCTTGGACCCCTAATAACTAGAACTGCACGCAGTTATGATGGGGGTCCAAGCCTCATCGCACCAGTCATCCTGACGCGAGTCGACATCGGCGGACTGGCGGAGCACGTCAGGAAATATTGAGAGGTGTGAGCAGCAAGGTCTGTGGTACACTGCCGTTATAAATATCCCAGAGCCCTAAAGGATTTTTAACCACCTCTGGTCCGTCTGGTTTTATTTTCTATAAAAGCTTGTAACACATCAACCCTGTTGTCCATAGTCAATCTATGAACATTTTCTTTTCAGGAAAAACTGGGCTATAATATTATTTGTGCAGCACTGAGGTCACTTGAATGTTTAAAAGGTTGTAGGACCATAAAGACAAGTAAATAAAACAGAACATGAATGTCACAGGTATATGTTGATATCACACACACAGTAATGCCACACAAGCATTTGTGTTAACAAAACAGGTCTATATATTGGGAATCATCCAATGCAAAAACAAAAACATTGAATATTGTAACTCATATAAAAGGACAAATTATTTACATTTCTTACATATTAACCGATGTCTGTTATTACTGCTCAGTCCCAGCAATGTAAAAATGTGTTCCTGCGAGTGTAACCATAGTACTCCGCAGGAAATGTTAACTTGAGTGCAGCCAAAGCAGAGATACCCGCTTGAATTAACAGCAATGAAATGTACACACTAAGGGATAAACATCTTTCAGGTTTATCGATAAAACAAAATGCCTTAGATATATAGCACCTAATGAAGTGGAAAATAGTGGGATTTTGTTGGAAACAGTCCACCGAATTCTCTTTAATCTATCTGCTTTATATCTCCATAACTGAATCACTGTGCTTGACAGGGTGGACAAACAGCTTGCCCCTTACAGCTGCAGCCGTTTGTGCAATATATCTCTCAATATATTATGTCAAAAATATCTCCAAACTAATTCTTTTTTTTTATGCGTTGAATCCCATTGTGAATTCACGACATTGGTGTTAATGGTAGTTCACTGAAAACAGCCCTTAAATTGCATTACATAGTGAAGCCATGTGAAAGGAAAGTCAATAGGGAGTTGGGGTTGCTGCCGCTGTTACGTATATGAGCAACACTGATACTGATAGGGTTCATGGGGTGTATCCTGACTGGCTGAAGATGTACGTGCAAGTTTTAACAGATATGCTAATTTATGAGGCTAAGCTTAAAGAGCTCCCATTCTAAAAACTGCATTGGGACAGTTGACTTGAAACAAGTTTGTGTAATACGAACCCTTGTGCAGTATTCTCTGTTGGGCTGCCAAGACTTTGCTTGATTGGAGGTTTGCCTTTCTGGTCTACACTTGGCCCCACTTTAGCTCCCCTCTTCTCTTTCCCAGTCTCCATTCCTCAACAGTGGGGTCATGGTGCATTGTTAAGCACATGTCACCCCAAATAAGGCTGAGAGCGGACAGACCTTTGGCTTCCTGTACATTTTGGATGGGACTATGACATCATAGGGCAAAATGCCTGGTTTCCACACAGAAATGTCGTCCCTTTCAGTTTACCTTTTACTACTTCCCACTGCCGACAGCAGCTGTTCTCACTTCGTTTTTGAATGAAACTCAGGATTTCCTGTATTTCTTTTGAGACCAATGGTGACTGTATGCTTATCCAACCAGAGCTATAAAAGTCACAAGTTTTGAATTTATTTTCTCGAAAGACTTCATCAATCAGTTTGGAAGTGGTGGGGTAGAGTCTACAGCCTGAATAAGCAAAGGTCCAAGTTAAAAACACATCATTTAGTTTCGACTCATTAGTAAGTCATTTAAAATTAATCAAGAAAGAGGAGGCTCAGGGTGTAATATGCTATTTTGTGCTCACATTAGTATTTTAATTAGGCATTTTATTGAAAATGCTCTGTCATATCATTTACACTGTTTTATTGGTTTTGCAGGGTTAGGATTAGCTGGTCTAATTTGCACCCATCTAAACAATTAGTTTTTTTTGTGTGTGAAGACAAATTGTGTTTGCTTCACACAATCAGGACAGAAAACAAACCGGCAAATAACATTGATAGCATAACATTACATACATGATAGCATGATAACATTACATACGTTCCTGTGAAATAAATGTATAACAATGAGCTATTCTAAAACATAAGTAATTTACAGACTGACTGTAAGATGAAAATAAACAAATCATTGAATAGATATTTTATGAAACCGGTTGACCTCTTATGATAGAAGTATTTTCCCCCCGAAGTCTTTTTTGTCCAATGTCTTCAGATGTATTTAATTTATGATCAAAACACAATATAAGATAATGTAACATACTATCATGTCCAAGAAGTTATACTTTACTTTTTGGGTGTGAAAATTGGGTGTTCACATTTCTATTAACATTGCAAGACAAGTTTCCTGTATATGTTTCCAAAATGCTATTATGCATTAGAAAGAGACTCCTTGTGAGATTAAGTTGCACAATGCCCCCACAAAGTTTATCCTATATATTTTATTTTGTATAGAGTCACAACTTTAGCTCTATTAACGGTTGTATGACAGTAAATGTTCCTTTTAAATGATCACTCTAAAATAAAATATAACATTCTCTATTTGTCAAGTTAGACAATTTCAGTGTATAACCTTGCAGTTTTGTTTTGGTTGCTGGTTTAATATAATTATTCAAACTTCCAGACAGAGCAATATGTTCACATGGTTGGCATAATCAACGGCTGGCCACCCAACTGGCTATGCTCATTAGAGCACTTGAATTATGTCTTTCATTGCTTTTTTTCAGGGGACTTAAGCAAAACAAATTGCTGCCATGACAGTTGAAGAGAGAAGACAATGCAGTAGGGAAAATAATGAATGGAGGGAGCAATGGTGGAGACAGATTTGAGTAGAAGGAGTTACTAGGCTGCCCATTTGTGCCACTGTTGTATTGGAGGGGTCGTCGGAGTGTGTGTTAGTGTTTTGTATGGTCATGACACTTGAAGTAAGCCAGTCCGTGTTACATGTATCTGTGATGTGATGTGATGAGCTGTTGCTGAACTTACATGGGCATGCCTGGTTAGATTTTAATTGGCAAATGTCTTTTTTTAAGATAAAAGGAACGCTACTGAATGGGAATGGAAAACCCTCCATTAAAAGTATAACCTGGTTAAATTCTTGTGATATTCCTAAAGTTTATGAAATTCAGAAGGGAAGAAGAAATGTGACAAGGATGGTGATGACTCCTGAGCACAGAGGATGGGTGAGAGAAGGAACTCTGGAGCTGGGAGACACTCTAGCAAATGAACTGAGAAGCCTTCATTTATTTTCTCTCCAAATCCCGCTCACTGTTTCTTCTCCACTGACCTGCAGTCCACACTTATATAAAATACATATGCAGTCACATGTTAGTAACTGTTAGAATAATATTTACAGTAAACTGTTTTTTGAAACATTCACTTGTGATTATGTTGCATGGGTGCATTATTCTTGCTTGTGAGTGTGCACACAAAAAGCAGGTTTAGGATTTTCAGCCCTATCCTACGGTGAGGGGTGAAAAAAAAGTTTCTTGCCACAGATTTCCAGGAGCTGTCATTGTAGCTCTGAGACAGCTCTGAATTTATCTGCAGGCTGTCAGTGGAATTTATACAGATAAGGTAAAAATATGACACAAGTTTGAATGTCTGTTGTCGAATAGAAGCTCTCTCACTGCCTCGTTATAATAAAGAGCAAGGCCATAAGGGGCAGGAAGTATATCTCTAATGGGTTACATAGGCTCACTGTACAGAGTTTGGACGACACCCAAAGCTAATTATGTCTGTGCTCTGTCCAAACGTAATCGGCACCTTAAACTTTTTAGGCTTTTAGATTTAATATTATAACACACCAGTAAAAGTGTTTATCATGACACATTGCCCGTTTTCCTGCTTCTCTTGTAATAGGAGTGGGCCTCTAAATCTGGGACTTTTTTTCTTTGTTTCTGTCATGTTAACAACGTGAGATTCTTCAGAGTTTAATGGGGGCAATAAAATTAATGTCAAGTTCAGGGGTGAAAGCTCTCCACTTGAAATGGCAAAGCTAAGGCCTCCTTCCCCAAATAATGGCCGAGGTATAATATGTAGGCAAATGCATGCATCCATCTGAAGCTTATGTTTTTTAACTTCTGAGAAAAATAAATGAATGCAATTTAAACTGTCTAAAATTGAAATATTGCATTTTATGTGGGACTCGTCCAAGTACTGCTCCACTCAAATAAAAAAATCAAATAACTGACTAACTAACTGCACTAACCCCCCCCCCCCAAAAAAAAAATCCTACTTGTCTGTTATTGGCTGGAACTTTGGAACACTGTTTGTGTATGCTTCGTGGTTCAGGTGGGCACAGTTTGTTTTTGTTGGTGTTTGTAGACCCTGGGCGGTCTACAGAGACTTCATTTTTTACAGTGTGTTCTGGGGACAGGCAGCTAGCAGATAGTGAGGAGATGTTTTTTACAGTGTGTTCAGGGGACAGGCAGCTAGCAGATAGTGAGATGTTTTTTACAGTGTGTTCAGGGACAGGCAGCTAGCAGATAGTGAGATGTTTTTTACAGTGTGTTCAGGGGACAGGCAGCTAGCAGATAGTGAGGAGATGTTTTTACAGTGTGTTCAGGGGACAGGCAGCTAGCAGATAGTGAGATGTTTTTTACAGTGTGTTCAGGGGACAGGCAGCTAGCAGATAGTGAGATGTTTTTTACAGTGTGTTCAGGGGACAGGCAGCTAGCAGATAGTGAGGAGATGTTTTTTACAGTGTGTTCAGGGGACAGGCAGCTCTCGGATAGTGAGATGTTTGCTGTATGTGACAGCAAATGTAGCCTAAAACATGCGTGACATCGCTTAGAGCACATTTAAGTTACCTCTCTTTCTGAAACGGGCATACCCCTCTCTCTCAGGTTTGATTACCCTCCCTTTCTGAAACAGAAAGCCCAGAGTTCCCCTCATCTCAGGGTTAACAAAGTCAGAGTTTTCACTAAACCTGCTTTCTGCAACGGCACCCTGGTTGTTCTAGATATACTGAACACCATGTTACACTAACTACCCCTGCAAGCCTATTCCAAGCATAACTTTGCAATGGAAGCTACAGGCTGTATGAAATGGTTGCCCTTACTACAAATATGACCGTTGCCATTGGGTATTTAGTGAATCTTTTTTTGGCACAGCTTTACAAAATCTGTCTACGTACAACTTCCTTGGTACTTCTGGGAACACTTAACTGGCACATCTGTTCTGAGAGTAACTTAATCCAATATCTGGGTGGAATCGCTACTGTAATCCTCAGTGTTTTGCTAAGAAGACATGACTTATTGTTGGCTTAGATTCACTTCCTACAAGACCATCTGATAGTTCTTTGTATTCATCTGGGTCTGCATGTTAACATGAAGCCTCCCTCTCTCTGTTTTGGCCCAATAATATAACTACTTTTAATTTTAATATACTACTATATAAGTGCTTTAAAGGCAGGATAACGTCCTCTTGAAGCAAAGCAACGGACACATTTTTCTCAAAGAAGGCCTTTTTAAATCCATATTATGTATCTCTGCCTTCAGATGATGTGTTTGGAGGAGGAGGAATTGCCAACACAATCTATAAAATCAAATCCTATTAAAGCGCAGTAAACATGACGACACTAATCCATCCCACGCGTGCCTCTGCCAACTCTGAGCCGGGCTCTCTTCGTAAGACACTGGCTGGAGTATTTACCAGTTGCTCGCCCACTCTTTCTCATCAGTGTAAATTAACTGTAATTGAGGTGTTTACCTACTGCAAAGTGAGCTTTGTGCTCTCAGATAGGGCTGCAAGATGTGCATCATTTATGGAGATTTTGTTTTTTCTGGAGCTCTGTCAGGAATTGGCCATATAACTTCTTCATTTATGAAAACATTTTATGTATCAGTACGTTTTGGGATGCAGACAGGTAAAGGACAGCAGCAGTGTATGCGTTCATGTTATAGGACTACATATTTCTCATTTTTTAAGTTAGAAAATCAATACAAGTTATAATAGATAACAGAAAATTCTATGAATGATGACCACTGTATAATAGTATTTTCTGTAGCTGCTGTTGGATTGTCTTTGACAGTAAGATGTGCATGAGGTGCAGGAGGACTCACCGAGGGCTTTTCGTTGACAGCTGCACCTTTCAGTGAAATTACTATTGCTGCTGTATCACTACGGCAGCATTTAAGGCTGACCTCATCTTCAGAATCAAGTGACCCCAGCAATATTATACTGCAAGGTGGTCTTCCAGTAGGGTAACCCCATAGTGGACACAAGCAAAACTACCAATCCCATCTCATACACATTAAGTTAATTGACAAGAAAACCCCATTCCTATATTGAATGAGATCATACCTATAGTTACGTTATGGATTCTCCTAAGGAGGTGTTTTTGAATAGCATTCAACCTAACCACTGTTATAATGGTTAATTGGGCTGAATAATTGCAGAAGGATTGGTATATTGCATAAAATACCTTTTGCTGGACGGCACAGTTTGCTACAATATATTTTTCTGCCTGCACTGGTTTTATAGTCTGTCCATGTTTATACAAGCACAGCTCATAAGACATACTACAGTGAGGAAAATAAGTATTTGAACACCCTGCCATTTTGCAAGTTCTCCCACTTAGAAATCATGGAGGGGTCTGAAATTGTCATCGTAGGTGCATGTCCACTGTGAGAGACATAAAAAAAAAATCCAGAAATCACAATGTATGATTTTTTTAACTATTTATTTGTATGATACAGCTGCAAATAAGTATTTGAACACCTGAGAAAATCAATGTTAATATTTAATACAGTAGCCTTTGTTTGCAATTCCAGAGGTCAAACGTTTCCTGTAGTTTTTCACCAGGTTTGCAAACACTGCAGAAGGGATTTTGGCCCACTCCTCCACACAGATCTTCTCTAGATCAGTCAGGTTTCTGGGCTGTCGCTGAGAAACACGGAGTTTGAGCTCCCTCCAAAGATTCTCTATTGGGTTTAGGTCTGGATACTGGCTAGGCCACGCCAGAACCTTGATATGCTTCTTACAGAGCCACTCCTTGGTTATCCTGGCTGTGTGCTTTGTGGGTCATTGTCATGTTGGAAGACCCAGCCTCGACCCATCTTCAATGCTCTAACTGAGGGAAGGAGATTGTTCTCCAAAATCTCGCAATACATGGCCCCGGTCCTCCTCTCCTTAATACAGCGCAGTCGCCCTGTCCCATGTGCAGAAAAACACCCCCAAAGCATGATGCTACCACCCCCATGCTTCACAGTAGGGATGGTACTCATCATTCTTCTTCCTCCAAACACGGTTAGTGGAATTATGACCAAAAAGTTCTATTTTGGTCTCATCTGACCACATGACTTTCTCCCATGACTCCTCTGGATCATCCACATGGTCATTGGCAAACTTAAGACGGGCCTTGACATGTGCTGGTTTAAGCAGGGGAACCTTCCGTGCCATGCATGATTTCAAACCATGACGTCTTAGTGTATAACCATCAGTAACCTTGGAAACCGTGGTCCCAGCTCTTTTCAGGTCATTGACCAGCTCCTCCCGTGTAGTTCTGGGCTGATTTCTCACCTTTCTTAGGATCATTGAGACCCCACGAGGTGAGATCTTGCATGGAGCCCCAGTCCGAGGGAGATTGACAGTCATGTTTAGCTTCTTCCATTTTCTAATGATTGCTCCAACAGTGGACCTTTTTTCACCAAGCTGCTTGGCAATTTCCCCGTAGCCCTTTCCAGCCTTGTGGAGGTGTACAATTTTGTCTCTAGTGTCTTTGGACAGCTCTTTGGTCTTGGCCATGTTAGTAGTTGGATTCTTACTGATTGTATGGGGTGGACAGGTGTCTTTATGCAGCTAACAACCTCAAACAGGTGCATCTATTTTAGGATAATAAATGGAGTCGAGGTGGACATTTTGAAGGCAGACTAACAGGTCTTTGAGGGTCAAAATTCTAGCTGATAGACAGGTGTTCAAATACTTATTTGCAGCTGTATCATACAAATAAATAGTTAAAAAAATCATACATTGTGATTTCTGGATTTTTTTTTTTATTATGTCTCTCACAGTGGACATGCAGCTGTCAAATAATTGCATCTGTTGTGTCTTGTGTGCTTTTCAAAGTATCTGGTCTTGGCACTTAAATTGCTGTTGATGGCATTCACTTAACTAATCTAAATGTGTACACGTTCCCCAAAAACTCAATTCAGGAGGTCCACAGAAATGTTAAATGTATCCATATTCTCTTCAAATTTTAAATTGTGGCAAAGTGACATGTTACTATCCAGCTGGCAATAAAGCTGACCATTATTTATAATTTGTCCATGCTAGATGCACTTGTGAAAAATAAGCCATTAGAGTTGGCCACTTGAGTTTGACTGAGACACTCTACCTGGCTATACTTAACATATAAGATCGGGTCGCATGTTAACCTGGCTCCTTTGTTGGAAGACTCAGGTAATTGTGATGATAAAGCAGACCAGGTTAATCAGTTTCCCACTACAGATAGGTACCACTGGTGGTTTTAGAATGCATTTAGTTGTGTAAAATTGAAAGGGAAAGCTTAGTGTAATGTGAAATTAGTTTGTTTCAAAAAAAAGATAAACTGCTGTCATGCTGTTCAGGATAGTTCTAACTCAGATCATTCTCTCTGAAAGTCTTGGGAAAGCTCTGAAGCCTTCAACATCCCCTCTGCTGTATACTCAGACTTAGACTTCTCTTTATTAATCCTTCTGGGATGACTCGCAAGGAAATTGAAATTTTTGTTTTTAGCAAGAAGAATTCAGTATAGAGAGAAAAAGAGATAGACAGCATAAAGATAATAATAATAATAAGAAAATAAAAACCTTTGGCTATAAAAAAATACATAAAGACATTTTCCATAAATTATCATAAAGTGTCAGTGTCGAGTCAAGTGTTAAAGTGTCCAGGTATTTTTGTGAACATGGAGAGTGAAACCTGTTTAAGGTAGTCATTTGGGTTCCATGCCTTGACAAGGCAATAATAGCTCATTTATACAACGGGGAAAATGGTACTGCTCCGTCAGTATGCCTCCAGTGCGGCTTGTATTTTATTTCGATCTCGTAGGTTCACTGTTAATTCACAGTTACCACTGTCACACTGACACATCTCAATTACTGTGACAATTAGACTGATAGATACAGAGAGAGGGAGAGAATGAGAAATATGGGAGCTATACAATTCAACTCACACCACTTTAATCTAGTGTTAGAAAAGGCTAACGTGTGCTTTCATCAGTTTGTTTGCACATAAATGTAATTAATCAAGACTACTGCTGTTTTTAATTGTTATTCTTAATGCAATGACCCAATGGTGTAAAGTTTTAATTATGTAGCCTCTACCTTGCTGCCTCAGCATCATAAATACACTTGATGGTAGGTTTTACAATTAGCATCACCATGGAGTTGGGTCTACACACACACACACACACACACACACACACACACACACACACACACACACACACACATACATACATACATACATACATAATCAAATGAGGCCTTCAGTGATTGCCAAATTCCTCATCATCACAGAGATGAGTGAAGCCTCTGCTATACCCAGACATTAACCCGCACGCATCCACAATTTTCTCAGGCTGACACTTCAATTAGGCTAATCCTGCCTGCATACAAAATGCTGCACTCCTCCTCTCTGAACCAACGTTGCCGGAGACGTGCCATATTCCTGTGCTTTTTGGTACTGCTCTGCATCACAAGTAGAGGAGCCTTTTCAGTGCTGGAGGAATCCAGAACTTTTGTTTCCACTTCCAGGCAGAGAGATGCAGGGAAGCAGAGAGAACGAGAGAGGGTGAGGGAGGATGGGAAAATGGTGGGCGGTCGAGGGAGGCCACCAAAACTCTGCTGTATATTTCCTGCCTTCATATGTTCCACAGCCACATAAACAACATGGGGGAAGCTTACAGTGCAAGCTGTTGATATAATAAAAAACTCAGTGGTGTTCCAACAGAGGCGTCCACTGTCCTTGTTGGGGGTCTTAATTGATTCAGTTGCTTCAAGGCACTTGAAGAAAGGACTGTGAGAACAGTATAGCCCCATTTATTTAAAAAAAAATTGACCAACTACCCTACCTGTTGGTGATATCATACATCCCTGATTTGTGTATGTGTAATGATAAAACTGCTGTAACATTTGAGTTGCAATTTTAAATAGTTTGTGAAATGTATTTTAATGAGATGGTCAAAAGGTGTAGAGCTCCTGGTAATATTGTTTATTGTAGTCCTTGAAAGCGGAGCAACACCAGCACTGATTTTCAGGAATTACTTTCAAAGAAGTTAAAGTTAGGTATTGGGAGTTTGGTCATTTGACTGCTGATTGCGCAGCCCTGTAACCTAGAGGTAGTAGAATAACCTTGGCATCTGATGTTTTCTGTGGCTGATTTGATTGATAGATAGAAAGATAGATAGATATAGATATCTCACATACAGTACCTATAGCAGGATTGTCAGTGGGTATGGCTGTGATTTTATGAATTCTAACAAGCAATAGGACTGAGAAATGTCACAGATGGATCCGCATTTGCAGGAAGTTCCACAAATGTGCCAGTGTGATTTAGAGTGATTGCTGCTGCCATGTCTAGGTACAGTATGGTACATGTAAAGACAGTGGGAATGAAAGACAGTTTTCAGGATGGAATAAATTGAGTAGCAAACACAGCTGCTGTGGCATCATTTTGAATGCTTGTGTTAAGAATAGAAAACAAGTTGGAGGATGTAATCTAAAATGTACTCCGTATACAGAGCAGAGAAACACAGTTGCGAGCCAACACAACCCTACCATGCTACTCAAAGGGTAAAAACAATCGAGATGGGGAGGCTGTATTTGTTTTGTATCACCTGTCACTCTATACTCTCAAGTGACCAAAGCTGTGAGCACTACATCACACACACACACACACACACACACACACACACACACACACACACACACACACACACACACACACACACACACACACACACATCTTTTCTTTTGCCGCTCAGTCTCTGGTATCTCTGCTCCCTAAGGCAGTACACTAAGACATCTTGGCCACCAGTGGGAATACAGTAGTTAATCTCAGCTAGTTAAATGCTCTTGTATTGCCCTGAGCAGTAGCAGTCAACCATCACCTCTTTTCTGCTTTACTTGCTCTCTGTGGAATCTTTTCAGCCCTATTTTAATGTATTACAAGAGAAAAATAAAAGCTTATTTTTTCAAGGTAACAGCAGTTTTAGTATTGCTATTCTGAATTCTTTGATTTGAAGTGTTTGGCCATGTTTCTGTCAAAGGTGAGAAGACATATCCCCCCCCCCACAATGCAATTCCATTCTCAATCTGCTACCTCTCATCTTCTCATTTTAGCAAACTGGACACAAACTTTCATGGCTCTACTTGTGCCAACCACAAAGCAGGATTCCACACACTCATTAGCATGCACTTAAGGAGTTACCACTTTTGATGTATCAATACATTGCTCACCCCACACATACAACATGGGCTAGCAAATAGCGGTGCTACTAAATGTTTTCTAAATTATAGCAATTTCTGTGCTTCAATAGCTTCAGGTGAGATCCCCACTTGGCAGAGAAAATGGAATCTGCCACCAACTGCGTTGAGGGCCGATGACTCTTAGCCTTGGCCTTCAATAGTGGATATACTTTAACAACCTCCCTGGTGTAGAGCGGGAGAACTAATAAAACTGATATGAAACTGAAAATGTAATGGCAGTGCAACAGATGAAAGTTTGACCCAGTAGTCCTTTTGAAGCAGTACCTTCAATCGAGGGCATTTGTTCCTACTTTTACTGTAAGAGTGCTCAGAATTGATCATGAATTGGTTAGGTGTGAAAATATTAGTGATTATGCTTTTATTATGAGATAAGGCATAAACCGGAAATTGCATTGTGAATTAAAATTGAAACTCCTATAAGGATCGACCTGTCTGTCCTTAATTATGCCTCATCACACTGGCTTCTACAACATTGACTTTCAAAGTAAGTAGCTTTTTCTCTGCTTCTGTGGTTTAGCGTGTCATTGGCTGACTCAGATCCTCTGTAGAACAATGTAACCGCTTCATATTATCCGGGATGTAGTTTTATCTAACGTCAAAAGCAAAACCATTGGGAACAAGACATCAGAATGAAAATGGACAACATGTAAGCCTTGGTGTGGCTGAGGAGCACCCAAAAAGCACTCTTGCTGTGAAAAAATGGTGCCTTGGAGCAGAACTGTCTCCACTATCAGTGGAAATTATATACACCCTCACAGTGAAATGACTACCAGCTGGTAAAGAAGAAAAAGAAGGGAAAAAAGCATTTAATTTCATGACGGCTCATTTTAATTGCATCCCCACCACCACCTCCAACCCCTCCATGAATAACTTAAGACCACATTAGGCTACAGCATTGCATTAACGTTTGAACTTACACATCCTCCACGTTTTTCCCATTATATGCAGGAAGCTGAATTTTCCCATTACAGTGAGTTAGTCACAGCCACTTTCAGCTTGGGAGCCGCCATACGTGTAAGACTTTATTATCAGAATGTATTATGTAAGATTGACTGCAGGGTGGTGTGCAAGAAAAAGTATTGCTATCAGCTCCTGCATCTAAAAGTAGTAGTATCCTATGCAGGGGTGGTCACGGGGCTAGAACCATTCAAATGGGCCAAAAGTGCTGATGCGTCCTATTTACCGCATAGTACTAGATTTGTTTGTGGCCCAAAGCCCCCTCCTGTCTTGAAGGAATGTTGGGCGCTTAGCTCCATTCACTTTCTGCTGCCCTGGCCATTTATTTTGATTAGGGAATGAAGTCCTCCACAGAGCCATACCCAGAATAATTGACACTGTGTCCTCTGAGGTCACAAAAAATATACCCGGGAGTACTTATCCCCCTGGTGAAGTGGCAGTGGATAACAAAGATTGCACCTGAGCACTGAACTGAGGGTGTATTATTGCTTTAGGTTGCAACAAAAACCTGTCGGGGAGCTCATAAATTATATTTTCTGTTCTTTTTTTCCGACTTGACAGGATAATTGATGTGTGCTGTGAACTTCCTGTTGGCTTCAACTAGCCTAATATGTACAGTATATTTTTCTTTTGTTTGTCAGTCAGGTCTAAAAGGGCACTGGGATGCCAGTGGTTTGTTTTTAGATCATTTTTAACTCACCATTTTAAAAAAACTTCAATTTGCATACTGTTATGTTGTACTGTGTATGGTCCTAGATGTGTTAAGTAGCAGTAAACTGGAACAATTGCTTGTTCAAAAGAAAATAGCTTGCATAATTTTTTATGCAAAAAATAGCAACATTTCTCTGGTTTCAGCTTCACAAATGTGAATTATTTCTATATAGAACTTAACTTGTTCGGGTTATGGACCGTTGAATAGACAAAACAAGACATTTCAAGACGTTGCCATGTTCAGTGGTCAAATGTCCTCACAACATCTAAAACAATTGATTTATTGGGAAAATATTTAGTAGATTGATCAGTAATAGAAATAGTTGTTAGTTGCAACCCCAGAGGTAATGAGTCAATCTTTCTGAACTTTCAGAGAGATTCACTCTATGTAGTAATCTGGTATTACTATTACAGTTATTACTACAATGTAATGTTATGATGATGTATGCATCTTTATCAGCAAACTTTATTTATTTGTAAATTAACATCTTGTTAGCTGACAAACCATCTCAGATCCCACCACCCCCCTCTCCCTCACATCCACATTTAGAGAGTGGTTCCCTAAAAGGGCCCAGACGCATGTCCACTTCATCTGGGAGTGGACATGCGTTTAGAGAAGTGCAGATGCAGAGAGAGAAGGGGAAGCAGATGGCTGGCCTACAGAGGTTATGATCACAGGGATATTGGCAACACTCTGAGCCTGAGAAATTAACCTTCAGAGCTTTTTACACTGCGGCAACTGTTGGCTCATGCTGGATTATTCTCTAGCCTTCTTTAATAATAATAATAATAATAATAATAATAATAATAATACATTTATTTATTTATTTATAGAGCGCTTTCCATCAAAGTGCTTTACAGCAAGAATACACTTTAAATACAAACAGTACAAAAAATTTAAAATCGAGACAGTAAAAAGTAAATAACACTACACAAATACATCAAGGATAAATGAGCATTTAGGACTTTACGCAGCAGTGAATAAGTATGTTTAAGATTTGAAGATCTTTCACTAACTCTGTCTTTCGCTGTCTTAACCTTTTGCTCAAGTAGTCTCTATCCTATCCTCCTCCATTTTCATCAATTACTACCTCCCTATCTACTCTCCCTCTTGTTTTACTCGGTCACTCAGTTGTAGAAACCTTCTCTCTTAACCTATTTTGGCCGAGCTAGCTAGTAATAATGGGTACTTGAAAGAGAAACACAAATGAATAATCACACTGATGACTGCATTCTTTTACCAGCCTTCTGTGTTGATCTTCCTTTCCTTGCTATAGTTACTAAAGGTCAAAACCTCATTTTGCATCTGAAGTAGCTCTAATGTGATGTGCAGACAAAGTCAATGTAGCGTTGGCAGCAGTGTCAGCTCTTATCTGGGTTCTTCATCGTTGAGCTGGGTGCCCGCTCGATTGAGGATCCCCATATGGATCATCATCATCATCAGCCTGCTGCAGGGCACGGGGCCTGTCTCTCTGCAGCGCAGCAGCCTTCACCATTCTGCCTGTGAAAGGCCCCTGGGTTGTGCTGCTCGCAGGCCCATAGCTGTCCATTTAATTTGCAGCACACAGTTGCTCCACTTGTTCTGCATTGTGCCTTGAGTCCAGTCAAACCAAGAATCCATGTCTGTTTACTCAACTGCTTTAATATTGGCTTTGCTGGTGGCCAGCTGTGACAGTGAATCGGTGACAAGGGGGTGGGCTTTGCCCTTGCTAATGTTTGGCACTGCCATAAAACCGTATGAAGAACTAAATTTGCTGTACTATTACCCAGAAATTAAGGCTTTAAAAAAATGTCATTGTGAAGAAAGCGTTTTGATTTCAGCAGTGGTCATGAGCGGACGCTGTATTGCTGTATATTCCTTGTAGGTATTATTCAAATTCAAAACATCCAAGGATTGTAAATAAGGGAACATTTTACAGCTGTTCTTGCAAGTGTGGTGGATACCAATTCTTATGAAAAGGTTATAAATGACAAAAGGCTTGGCAACAATCCATCAACACAGAAGAGGATTAAGAGAAAAAACATTGATCCATTATTCTCTTCTTCTACAATTCTAAATCAATGCTAGGTAGTGTCTGTTAGCTCACAGGGCTCTAGGGTGCTAGGTAGTGTCTGTTAGCTCACAGGGCTCCAGGGTGCTAGTTAGTGTCTGTTAGTGTCTGTTAGCTCACAGGGCTCCAGGGTGCTAGTTAGTGTCTGTTAGTGTCTGTTAGCTCACAGGGCTCCAGGGTGCTAGTTAGTGTCTGTTAGCTCACAGGGCTCCAGGGTGCTAGTTAGTGTCTGTTAGCTCACAGGGCTCGAGGGTGCTAGTTAGTGTCTGTTAGTGTCTGTTAGCTCACAGGGCTCGAGGGTGCTAGTTAGTGTCTGTTAGTGTCTGTTAGCTCACAGGGCTCCAGGGTGCTAGTTAGTGTCTGTTAGTGTCTGTTAGCTCACAGGGCTCCAGGGTGCTAGTTAGTGTCTGTTAGTGTCTGTTAGCTCACAGGGCTCCAGGGTGCTAGTTAGTGTCTGTTAGTGTCTGTTAGCTCACAAGGCTCCAGGGTGCTAGTTAGTGTCTGTTAGTGTCTGTTAGCTCACAGGGCTCCAGGGTGCTAGTTAGTGTCTGTTAGTGTCTGTTAGCTCACAGGGCTCTAGGGTGCTAGTTAGTGTCTGTTAGCTCACAGGGCTCGAGGGTGCTAGTTAGTGTTTGATAGCTCACAGTGCTCTAGGGTGCTAGTTAGTGTCTGTTAGCTCACAGGGCTCTAGGGTGCTAGTTAGTGTCTGTTAGCTCACAGGGCACCGCAAATTCAAAATATACAGTAAATCACTGTAAATGAAATGTTAATACCCATAATGCAATGTTTATTACAGTAATTAACCGGAAAAGAAAATTATGGTATTTTACTGGGCATTTTGTGGTAACTGACTGTAGAAATTAGTCTAGGGTGCAACTAAAATTTTTCCCAGGTTGCACCGGTGCACTTAATGTCCTCGCAGCCGCTGCCTCTCCACAAACAAAGCAATGTTGTTTATATCGATATGGTTTAATTTTGTGTTACATGACCCATTTCTTCTGTAAAGCCATGCCTGTGTTTGGATCTCTCCTCTTACTCTCCGCGCAGCCCCACCCCCATTCACTCACACACGGCTCCGAGTAACATGGAGACACAGCGGCAACAGCGCCGGTCCACACTTCTGACCACAGTTTTAATTGTTATTAACACAGCTGTATATCGTTAATCAGGAGAGGCAAAGTTGTATTTATACCAGTGTTTCCGCTGGTAAGTCTATCGCGACAGGCACGGCGAAAAACACAGAAGTTATTGAATGCAACTAAATTCAGGTCGTAGAGTAATAGCGTGTGAGACGGAGCCTGCAGGACCTGGGCGAGAGATGTGAACCATGGCCAGAATATCATAGTTCATAAAAATGAAGTACAGTGACAATACAGACATTTCATTTCACACACACCAAGTGTATGAACCAAGTGTAACTCTGCCGACCCGCCATTCGACCCGTACTGGACCCATTCATAATGAGTCAACTGTCACTCTGAGTAGCATACACTTTAGTTCATCACACCCCCCCTCTCTCCCTAGCTCTTTTAATCCGTTATTGTGAGGACTGTAGCACAATATGGATGTGAAAGCAGTTATAAATAGCCTATGTGACAATAAAATTTGTTTTGGTTAAAATAATAAATAATTGTGATAATTAATCGTGATCACAATATTGATCAACATAATTGTGATTATCATTTTGGTCATATTTGTGCAGCTCTACTTTTTTCCCTAACTTCAGCCCACCGAGTTATTTTTCTACAAAAGACATTTACCTTTTTAACTATAAAAAGTTGCATACTCCCACACATTTTTCTCTGGCTTTTCTATTTGGTTAGACTGTGACCGCCATCAAGACCAGTTGGCTTTACTGTAATTAATATTTCATATTGCAATTCAGGGGACTAAAGACAGCTGGCAATAGTTCTATTCATTGAATCAAGAATCCGTTTTGAATCAAATCATATCATGACACTAATACACTAATGTGCTGCTGCAGCACAATATAAACTTAATATTCAGAGCAATATGAATATGAAGATACATGCATGAGGAAGCTAGCTGCCAACAGTGTCTTATTAGTGAACATATGCCAGGGCCTGATACATGAAGTAGGTGCGGTGGTAACAGGTGATTGTTTATCAGCACAGGGATAGATGGAGCATCGAGAACACAGTGGGTGCTGTGAGTGTCAGACTTCTTGATCAAAGCAACTTGCTTATATAATTGAATTATTGTATATGCATAGTTGTGTAATCATTCTTGCTGCAGTAGAATTGGGTACAGACGCTCCTTTCTTTCCAAACTGAGAGAATAAAAATAAATGTCTGGTTCTACTGTTGACAAAGGCACACTGCTCCCTAGCCTTCACCTGGACGTGTTTCATCAAATTTAAGATGTGGAAAATAAAGGACTTTTTTTTAAGGCGGTCAAAAAAGGGATCTGTGACAAACGACTTGTGCGCAGTGTTGTGACTGAGTGGTTGGTTGGTTTCATGATTCCACAAAAACTGCTGAGAGACGAAGACAGAACATCTGCTTGACACATCTGAAGTACAGTCTCCGGTGGGGAAAAAAAAAGCTGACAACAGTCCAAGTTCTGTAGTTCGTTGTATTCTTGTCTGGCGTGAAGCAGACATCTGCATTGGCATGATAGCTCAAGAAATTTAGAAAATTTGGCCAATTTCCATCAAATACTCAGAATAAGGATGAAGCAGTAATTGCTCATGTCATGCTGTTATCTTGGAACATGTTCCCACATGTCATATGCAATTCTGTACGGACTGTAATATGATACTCTGGCATTGCGAGCATCGAACATCAGCATACCTTAATGAGGTCATTTTCTGGGCGCCTTGCTGGTTCCGGAAGATGCAATACTTGCATGTTTAGTTTGAGGTTTGATTTAGAAAAACATGTAGCAAGCGAGTAACAAAACGCTACAGAAATCATCTCTGTAGTTATTGTAGTATGTCTTTACTTTTGACATGCATTTGATACTGCATTTCAACACTGCTATAATCTGCTATTGTTGACTAACATTTTGGGCAGCTTGTTATACATCAGCCCTTTCCAGGGTAGACTCAGGAATAATGCTTCTCAAGCTCTGTGTCATACCTGACAACAGCTGTCATGTGGAAGGATATTTTCTAATTGGGTGCATGGATAGTTTTCTGAAACCTGAATAACTCCTGTATTCCCCAGATTTCAAGCAGTTTAATACCTTTCTGTAA
The DNA here is from genome assembly GCA_026937815.1 of Etheostoma perlongum. Lineage (NCBI taxonomy): Eukaryota > Metazoa > Chordata > Actinopteri > Perciformes > Percidae > Etheostoma > Etheostoma perlongum. The sequence goes on along the minus strand of CM049389.1, from coordinate 5,041,017 downwards.
AAAAATGCAGTTTTCTTGCTTTAGGTTATTGTTACTTTATTGTACTTCTGTAGGTTAGTGTTGACAAAAAATATAGCATGCGCTGTTTTTCGTTTTAGGAACATGTAGCCAGGTTGGGAATACGTTGTAGTTATGACACCTGAAATGATTGCATCTGGAAATGATTTATTTCCTGAATGCATGAACTAGTGAGCCAGTCTGAATAGCCTCTGAAAAAGAATGATTATGAATATGTCTTTATAGATCATGTAATATTAATATTTAAAAGTACTTAGCCAAGGCTATGTTCCATTGCCTCGAATTGTACATTTTGGAAAGCAAAGTAAAAGAGTGTTTTTAGTATATATCAATACATCTGTGGAGTTGGTACTGGCAGTTTACATTTTTGAATTTGTATGTATTTATATTTATTTAAAGATACGCATGTACCAATATTAGGAAAAAACCTTTAGGGTGGCTAAGCCCTTAATGAGAATGCAACATGCAAAAGTGTTGTCTCCTGATTTTAGACAGGTCCTTTGGCCTAACTTGAGGTTGCTGGTTATGCTGGTGTTATTAACTTCACACATTAATTTACATAATAGATGAGAAGCAGGAACAAATGGCAACAGAAACAAGTAGTAAGTTGTGCAATGGCAATGCCCTGCAATGTCCTGCAATGTCCTACTGAGCCCTTCTGTGTCCCACTGACATAAACTACTACTACTACCATTTGTAGTTACTGTTCCATTATCTTTTATTGTGACTGTTATTGCCACAATTCATCACACCCCCAAGCGGCCCCGTCAGACTCCGCCTACCAAGATCCTGGGTCTGGCTGAGGTTTCTTCCTAAAAGGGAGTTTTTCCTCGCCACTGTCACACTAATTGCTTGCTCTTGGGGCATTTACTGGAATAGTTGGGTCTTTGTAAATTATAGTGTGGTATAGACCTGTCTATAAAGTGTCTCGAGATTTAGTTATGATTTGATACTATAAATAAAATTGAATAGAATTGAATGCAATGCAATGTGGTTCTAATTCTGACTTACAACACTACACCGCTTTGTCTGTGGCAGAAATAAGGCAGCTTTATAAACATTGCACTTCATCTGTCAAAGGTCCCCCTGATGATTCAATGTAGCTGTCGTCATTGACAGAAAAACCAGAGCAATGGAAATCTATTTAAATGTGGTGACGCTCAATTTCCCCTTACATGAAAGAACTGTGGGTAATATGTCGGACCCAAACCAGTAGGGGGTAAAATAGCTCCATCAGTCTTTTCAAGTCAAAATGAGGTGGAGGGAAACAAGTGAAACGCCGATGCATAACACTGACATTTTTTAATAGAATTAATTTATAACAAATGGAACTTGTGTCAGCAAAGAACTGATTTCCATACAGATTTCTTTCGCCACCAATGTAACCTAAGTAAGAAAATAAAAAGCACTCCTTTCATTCAGAAAAAGAAACAGTTTACGCTTACAACTAATCGGAGGTAATTGTATGATTTTTTTTTTTTAACAAGCCTTTTTTTTTTTTTTTTTTTTTTACAATTTCATTATTTAATTTTCAATCTATGCATCCAGACGAGAGATAGATAGAGAGAGAGCAGAGAACACAACGTTTATTTCTGTTAATGACACTCCAAGCTTAAATGGCAAAGCCACAAGAACAGATGGTTGGGGGACAGATTTTTCTGAAGTCATCTGCTGGAGTAACCATGGCATCAGAATGGATGCTCTTTTTTTGCCACAAACTTTTTTTTTTTGTCTTTTTCAAGAGTTGATACCTTTTTTGTGTTATTTACATACACTCAAAGTGAACGTTTCTTTCTTTTCTTTTTTTATAGATGGGTTCAAGTAATATATTATTGGGTTTAGAATCAATAGGGCAGTGCATAGTACAAAGATAAAGTGCAAATCTTCCTACCAGGCCAGCTTTGGCCACTCTGCAATGTATCACCCTGCATATGAAAAATCAATAAAAAAGGGAAAAACTGAGGTGAGAAAATAAAACATCCGAGACGGGAACATAATGTAACGTTAGCCACCATTAATGTTAAATGATAGCACTTTTATATCTCAAAATGAAGACAAAAGTAATCAGTCAAGCAGTTGACAAAAATAAAGACATAGCTGCTTGAGTTAACAAGGGAAAGAAAGCACCTGGAATGCACATCCACAAAGCCATCAAAGAGGGTACGGAGAAGTTAAAGATGCTGCTCCACATAAAGACCAAAACATAACCAAACTAAACCCCAGTACCTAACTGTAAGGTCATACAGAAAGAGGAACATAACACAGTGTCAGGATAGCAGAACGGAAATGTTGTTGCAGATTGTGTTTCTATATATCTCTTCTCTCTAGTGACACATATGAAGTCTGGAATTCAAAGGCATGGAAAAGAAACCCTGCGGTGACGACCTGTGCATTCTTTTTGACCAAATCCATTTTTAGTTTGAATTGAATTAGCATTATATTGGGCCTTCATCCTGTTTAGTTTGAGTATTCTGCAATCTCATTCCAGTCTCCATGTCGGAACATTTTAAATATGTTTTAACTATTGTGTATTCTGTAGAGGTCAGTGATATATTAACTTTTTTATTATTCACTCAGCCACAATAAGGCCACTGAAAATGAAAGCTATGAGCTGTGAAATGTTCTTATTTGCATATATAATCTGATCATGTGACAAATGAATACTTATGGTAAATAAACTATACAGTTACATCTATACTAAATGCCTTGATTACTCAGGTTACATTGTTAAATGAAACATTATAAAAACAGGCATAAATATAAGGCACTCTAAATGCAAAATGAAAACAAAAATGTTATTACCATTGAACGCTTTAAAGAACCACAAGAAAGTGACGTCTTTGTACCTTGCCCTATTGTGTGTAGTGGTGATCGCCGCTGTGTGACCCCTGCGCCTCTAATTACAGACTGTATGAGCGCTTGAAAAAAATGCACCAGTGACACTTTGACTGGCACCTGACATTCCCACACCTCACTTGCGGGGGGGAACAACAATGTCATGAGTGAATGACATATCCACATAAAACCCTATCTAAAAATACACATTTATTGCACAAGAAAAGATGCACTGAATCAGAATACAATTGTGTCCTACTGATGTGCATTCCAGTGAAAAATCTCATTTCATTTCCCCCATAGCACACAACTCTCAACCTGGAAGCTTTCATAGACCATTCATATTTCAAATACTTTTTTAGTCATAAATTATGTACTTTATCAATATATTTAGAATGTTATACGTATGCTTTAATATATATTTCACATATATTTGACAATTTGTACCATATAGCTATGTATTCATATATTTTATCCAATTCATCAGGTTCTCTCTTATCATCCTTCTAACATGGAAGAACTAAGACTATCGGTAGCAGCAACTTCATACTTTGCTCATCCCTGTTGATTCCACAAAGCCCCAGTTTATCTCATGGGAGTAATTAAGTTACCATGTATGTGATCATGGACAAAAACCATAACAAACAGCCAGCCCAAAAATAACTCTTGAAGAAACCTTCCTTTTGGTAGTGTGAATTCTGTTCTGTGCACCAAGTGCAACAAAATGAGGGAAGAAAATGGAAACAAAACCAAAATGAAAAAAAAGCAAAGATATTCTCTGCAAAATAGCACATATGTCAGAACAGTTCTACAGCTTTAAAAAAAAGAACATTTACGTAAATACGTTTTATCACTTATTTTCCAAGCAATAAATTTGTGTAAAAAAAGGAAATTCACACAGTTCAAAAAAAGCACATCAGCTGTATAATAAAGTACTAAAAAACTAAATCAATATTTTTTTATTTATTTCATAGATCATTTGAGCTCTACCGTCTCCCAAATTTAGATGGACATTGTGACGGGAAAAAGGGTTATTTATTCATTATTACTTTAAGTCTGTCCTGCTGTTGTGGACCAAGCATTGTCTTCTTTTTCGATGGGTTGTCTGTGTGTTCTTGATTTTGAAACTGATTTTTTTTTTTCTTTACAATGTGCATCAAGTCCCCCCTCGCCCCTGCATTTCTGTGTGCCTCCGATGCCTCTCGTAAAGGTTCATGATCACTGATGCATTTCTGATGTCATTATTGTTCATTTACTTTTTTGTTGTGTTGGTTTCATTCAGTTTAATGAGCCCCAAAATGAATCCTCGAAGCCAAAGAAAAGGTAATTCCGTATGATGCTTCAAAAGTCAGGATTCCCTCACTTTGGATCAAAGCGAGGTTTCATTGGGGTTGGGAAATACTTGGTCCTCCGGGAATCATCTTTTTAATTTTTTGACAAGACATGTCACACATCCAACACTTAATGAGTTGTTAGCAAGGAGTTAAGGAGTACTTTCTCAAGCAGGAATTTATGGCTCAGAAGAGAGGCTCACTGGGTTTTTTTCTCCAAAGGGCTCTCTGCTTTTTTTCTTCCAATAGTGGGTCTTTTACGTTGCATAGTGATCAAAGCTTCCCAGGTACTCCAAGCCAGCTCTGTAGCAGAACTGGTATTGATCCTGAAAAGAAGAGAAGACTTAAGTTCACATTCTATCTCTTAGGGATCTAGCCTAGATACTCGTCACATTATATTTATTGGCTGCCTTTTCTATTGAACCAAAATGTATTTTCTTGTATTCCAAAGGTAAGATAGCTTTGTGGTGAAGAGCAAACCCGGTAATTATGGTCTTTAACAGAGGTTCATCTATTTGGCTAGAGAGCACGTTTGGAACCTCACCAGCCCTTTTCATTATGAAATGATCAAATTTGGAACACATTGATTTCAAATGTTATCTAAAGTGTCACAAACCCCTAAGTTACCTCACTAAAGTCTGTGATGTCTTCTTTGCAAATATAGTGAAAAAAACACCTCACCTCTGTCTGCACCATAGCTGGTCTCTGTGTCCGTAACATTTTCACTGTCTGAAAGATGTCTACTACGCCCTCATATCTCATTCGTTCCAAGACTATGCTGAGGGTGATGAAGACTCCAGTCCTACCAACACCCGCGCTGTGAGAGAATGCAAAAAGGTCAGCAGTGAGGCCAGAGAAACCAGATAAATATAGAAAAAAGTCATATCAAGTTAAATCAATATTTGTGTAGAGTTCAAAATATATTTGCATTTGGTTTAATTCTGTAAAAAGTGCAAGTGATATTATTTGGAGAGTTATGCTGGTTGATCACTCACCTACAGTGGACCGAAATAGGCCCATCTTGGCCGAACTGCTCTTTTGTTTTATGTACTTGGCCAATGAAATCGATGAAGCCCTCTCCTGATTTTGGCACTCCTTGTTCAGGCCAGTCTGTGAACTGAAACTGCCTTACTGTCCGTGACTGTCCATCCTGGGAATAAAAGGTGGGGCGAGAGAGAAAATGTACAGAGCCTGCTCTTTAGATGGAACAGTCAGAAATATGGAAAAATGTAACACATAACACAAAAACTGATGAAGTGAAACTAGGAATCCAGTCTGGTGTTTCGCAGACAGCCAACACATGGCAGTTCATTCCATGACCATCATTATTGTAATTATCCATGCCTTTTGTGGGTTTTACAGTGCAAGACCGCATTCTTGAAAAAAAATCTTTAAAGCATCAGAGAAAATGTTTTGTTGTCAAAGATCGTTCTACCTGGATGTATTTAACATGAACTCTGAAGATGCTAGTTCCTTTGATGTGCTAACCTCTACGGGGTGCTCGGAGATTCGACTGAGGGTGTGCATTACTTAAGTGATATTGTACCCCGTGATAAGGAGAGAAATCCCATTGACGAGACAGTGTAACATGCACTACAAACGAGGGAGACTGCACCATTTATCTGTGTAAGCCTTTGATGGAATTAAAAACTCTGGCAGCTTGCTGCTGCCGGCACCACATTTGTTTTTACACGTTGACATGTGTCATAATTCCCACAAATATTTATTTTTGCTTATGTTACACTTAAGGCCATAGTTTGGTATAAACAAATACTTGATACAATGCCAACATTTTGAGCTAATGACTACTGAGATATTAAATCCGGTGCTCAATGAGTGCTATCCAGCATGTTCAACAATGTCATTCAAATCTTCTTCTTTCTGTAAATATATTCATGTGATTAAGACATTGCATAATGGGATTTTAAAATAGTTGTAGTATGCGCAATAACTGAATCACTTTTTTTTCTAAATTCTATACAGCAGTGACCCAAAGGTAAAGTGCAGTTGGAACTTAAGCGTTGAAACAAATAAAGTGGAACATTATTATTATTTTATTTTGGTTCATTTACATTTTAGCATACATTTAGCATATTATTTAAGCAGTTGCACATTTTGTTTTCCCATCCTGTATATATTTAAATATTTGTTCTTATATTTTATTCTTATATTTTATTCCTATTATTATTATTTTATGTATACTATATATTATTATATATATGTATAATATGTATAGCTTTCCTAGTATCTCATTTATATTTATATTCTGTGTTGTGTGACTAGTGTACGTGTGCTGCTGTAACACCGTAATTTCCCATTTTTTTGGGATCAATAAATATCTATCTATCTACATTCAGTGTCCCCTGTGACCCACCGTTGGGTCATGACCCAGAATTTGAAAAACAATACTTTCTAGCATGCTGGAAACAATGGCACTGGAGTTGGAGCTCTGTTCCAACCATGACAAAATGTTGATCTTTAAACTTTGTTCTATGAAATGATGCATGCTTACCCTGGCATCAGTCACTTTGAACTCTCTCAGGATATACTGGGGCATGTTATACTCGGCCATTGGGTCCACCACAAAGTACTGGTATCTGGCCGACCTCTCTGCTGGCCAGTACTGGTGGCATTTTTCCTGTAAGGAGTGAAAAATAGAATCCCACAATGAGCCACAACATTCTCTTCATACACTAGCTTCATTGTTTTTATTCCCAGCATTGTTTTCATTAAATTTATACTTGTGCTTTATTCTCATGGCTAAAGCTACATACTGTATGGTATTTCATATAAGCTGTTTTGTAACATGCTTTTTTGTTCTGTAGCCAGATTAAGGAAGTTAATGTGCCAAAAAAATGGGGAGAAAAATAAGCGTATGCATACCCTGCCCATTTCTCTAAGCTTGGTGAGCATAACAACAATAGTAGAGTTGTGCTCCCAGAGCATTCTCCAGAAGTCTTCTGTGGTCTCTGCCAGTGGTCCCTGTGTAGCAATATAGGCTTTCTGTTGCCTGTGGAAATGCATTTCATCACATGATGGAAAAGGTGTGAGACAATCAGCATAAAATACATTAGAGCTTTCACTGTGCATGGTTTGAAGATGTTGATAGAGCCATATCTGTGATGACTGACCAAAACATGGCAATGACTCTTGTCTTGTACACATTTGCTGACTCTTATATTTCAAAAATGGAGTTGCTTCTTTTAAAATGTCGAGTAATGGGTGTCAGAGTATGTGAGCACTTACCTGTACCCATCAATGAAACTGGCATTGATGTAGTCAGAGCCCTCAACTCCTCGAATGGGCTGAAGACACACTCGTGTGGACTCGTATGGCATTATGTTAACAAGGCGGTTCTTGAACTTGTTGCAGGGGAGATTGGCACTGATGAATCGTGATGTATGGGCTTTAGTGTTAGCTAAACGCTGCATTGAGACAGAGAAAAATATATCTATGAGCACTGACTTTCTATGTTTCCCTGGTGACTGACTGTTTGACATTGAAGGTGGATTGGACGTAAAAAACATGTATGAACAATCACTAACTTGCTTGAGAGTAGGGAGTAATCCAAATTAATCAGCTGCACATAGTGGATGATAAAATCTACATTGCACACAGTGTCCTGTGGTTATATACTATATTCACGTAATCATAAACTACAGAAATGGCATCGGAGTGATTGCTATCACGGCTCGCCTTGGCAGGGAAAAAATAGCATGTTATGATGAAAAGACAGGGGAATGGATGCCCTGGCGAGCCTGGAGTGGACAGACGTGGTGTAATTTAACCTGTTTATCATCTCTTAGTGGAATCAGCATCCCATTACAGCAAGAAAGGAGGCGCATGACGAGCAAGGCAATACAATGCATACAGCAATACCACAGGCTGCAAATGGCAGCATAAGGATTGTTATACCTCTCATTGTAAATGCAGAGTATATTGCTCAAGCAGCTGTTCTGTAGTGGGGGAAAATCTGTGTTTAGCCTTTTCATGGGATTTGCTACAACCTGGCACACATCTATTGTTTTTTGTGCACTGTCCCTGTTCAAATAAATAAATTACAATTACAATGTAAACCAAGACCACTGTTACCCAAGGAGGGAGCGATATGGGAAGGGGAAACCAGAAAGGGAGACTGTGTCTTATGTTGGGTTACAAAAGTAAGTCAACTAACTGGAATAGAGGAAATTACAGGCTGTCTAGCGGGCCCACTAGGAACTGGAAAAGAGTGTTGGAGTTGTACTAGGAATGGCCAATCAATCACACAGTGGCCTGCATGACTTGGAAAACGGATGCCAATGGGATGCCTGTAACTTTTTGCTGCATATGGCAAGTAAAACCTTAAGTCAGTTATGCTTTTGCTTCAAACTGTTTGTACCTTGAACTCGAGTTCCATGCCGGTGACATTCTCTCCACCCTCTACCTGCGTCAGTTTCTGGATGTAGGCGTATAGGTTTCTGGCGGGCACTTCGGTGGTGCCGCAGTTGACGGCCTCTTGGAGTGCGTCATGTATGAAGACATACTGGTCCTCTGTCTGCACCATGTAGTTGCGCTGGGCACGCATTAGCGTTACATGCCCGTAGATGTCCACAGTCTTCTCGTGCTTGATACGTTCCATCATGGCATCAATCACGATGAAGCAACCTGTGCGTCCCACCCCAGCACTGTGACCAAAAACAAGATACATAAATAAGGAAGAATGTTGTTGGAAGGTATTCTCAGTTGAAGCTGTACACAATCATATGTGAAGGTCCCTAGTCTGAGATGTTTGAGCTTCTTTGTCAAACTTTCACAAATGAGGGGCAGGCCAGTGGAAGGAGAGGTGTCTTTACTAAACATGCACAAGGACTTGAAGAACTCCCTTTCTCCCAGAGATGTGGCCAAAAGGTAAACTCTCTTTGCCAAGTTTGCCACTGTAGAACGGACCATTTGGTTTGGAGTGTAATTAAATCTGAAGTGGCACTGTGTCGAGAGGGCTTGGCAGTCACAGCCTTCAGCGGGCTCACTGCTGGCTTTGCAATCTAGTCTCTCCCCTCTGGACCCCACCTGTGCTCTCCAATCCATCAGGACTAATCACTTATGCAACGGCAACATTTAACCTTTTATCTCATGGTACCAAAAAGTGCCACTACAACAAATGCACACAGAAATGTGGATACACAAACGTGATTTTGCGAGTATGACATTCTGAGGGCTTCGTTAATGTGCCGGGCAACTTCTGAGAAGTGCAGCTGACTTCAATTAATGCCATTAGATTAGCACAGTGCACCCAAATAGCGTAAGAGCTTTAGAAGAGGCACTGAAAGGCAGGTCTCTTCATTTAGATTCACATTGGCACATTGTTAGATTAGTGTGTTAAAATGCACTAGTGAAAAAAGCACTCTGACAAAGAGGGACCATGTTTTACTGTTTCTCTTTGACCTCTTCTTGCAGACCAGCTTGAGACATGCTGTACAAATGTAGCCCCATTCTGCAGACTGTTGACAATTTAAAAATGCTCACCCCTGCATATTACATGTTTTAATAGCGTATGCCTCAGCATTGGAGATGTTTTCCAATGACAATTTATTTACCATGGGGTGACAGGGTGGTGTTAAATATTATTCGTTAACTCTCCTCCCACCTCTTGCAAAGCACATCATTGCCAAGGTGGTACCTTGCACTTGGCACTCTAAAGTAAATAGGTTATTCAATCCATTAAGCTGACATGCCTACAAGGTGCAAACCATGCTCTCGTGCCTCCTCCTTCTGATGGAGCATTTGTTCATTTTCTCTGAGGAACGGGGAAAGGTTTAAAAGGGAAAACTCAAGAAGGAGTAAAGTTAGTCACCAGGGGCAAAGTCTGGTTAATGTCCCATGCTGCACTGGAACTGAGCTGCAAATGAAATAGACACGTATGGGAGTCATTGGCTTTAACAAATGATCTGATAATCACTTTTAAAAAGGCTGATATTGGCTGAATAAGACTGAACTTCTTTTTCTTCTCAAATCTCTTTACAGCTCTAGGGCGATTACAAAGTGTGCATGTGAGTCAAAGAAAGAATCAGGCTGTCTCGGGGATATTGGAAGAATGAATCCCTTCCAGGTGCTCAGCCCTTAGGCGAGGAATGCTGAAACTAGAAGAGATTTCTCCCTTTACCCCAGCTGCTACCAATCTAAAAAAACATTTTACAGTGCAGACCTGAATGTGGGAGAGTGATGACCTGCGAGAGAGTCAGTGACAGAGTGACAGCATTGAGCTAGAGAGACGAAGACAGAGGAAGATGAGGAATGGGGGAGGGAGGTAAGGAGACGGAAGGTGTAGTTGTGTTATGCAGGGAGAGAGCATGTTTTCCTTAATGTAAAAACAGGAAATGCTAGGTACTATGTGCACTATTTCTTTATCGACAAGAGATGGATTGTGTGTGTGTGTGTGTGTGTTTGGGTGAGGTGTTGCAGAAAGCAGTCGCTACATTTGGCAGTTGAAGGGGAGCTGGCGGACAAGATGCACTAATGACCTGACACTGCCTTTTCAGCCAGTCAAGACCAGCTGCTTTGGACGTCGACACACATTAAGTGTCAGACTAATATGCTTTCCAGGAGTTTAGGGAATAGGGGATGGGAGAAAAGAGTGCAGTTTATTCAGCAGCTGCAATGAGTTCCGAGAAGATAAAGCACGAGCAGCAGTGAAAGTAATTACATATGTATTGTTACCAAATCGCTTGCCGTCAGCTAACCCGTCACCATTTCCCTACACTGCCTATTGAACCCACACACATTAACTCAAACCCGCCAGGATCACCTTATTGCTGTAAATGGAGTCAATAATAATTTTGGAACTTTTTGGACATCTTCAAAATGTGTAAAGTAAATCAAAAAAGTTACTTATTTTCAACTTGGAGATTCAAACAGGATTTGCCCACTGACTGCTGATTCTTGTCCATTGTGACATCCCAACAACAGTAGGATGATTCCCACTGCATGCGCGACCATGCCACGATGACATGAAGGTGGAGTTCTGCAGCAGCGCTCTGGAGTTGTCACTCTCCTTCACTGTATTAGAATCACTACTGTTTGACCCTCTGAGAAAGCAGGGCAACTCTGTATGCCTTGATGGCAATGAGGCCATGTTTGATTTTTATTTATTTTTTCCCCAACAGGGATGTTTTGTATGCCCCCATGGTACTAAAGCTACCGGTGAGGATAGTCTTTGTCACTTAGACTGCATTTATCATTTGTAACTGACATACTGTATTGGTCCAAATATAAAACTTTTTTCCCTCTGGAAATACGTCTGAAAAAGTGGGGTTGTCTTATATTTGGGGTCTAGACATTCAGCTGTTGAAGTTTCAAGTTGGCTGGTTTTAGACCTTGAGAGACGTGACCTGTTTCAACAGCCAATAGAGAAGTCAGCTGGTAAAGTCAACTTTAAACTATATAAAAATAAAATGATCCATAATCCATCTTATTTTGATGTTACAAACAGCTGATTGAAATGAATTTTAGGCAGAACTTCATCAACTGCCCTAAAGCATGGTAACATTATATGGTGGAGAAAGCTAGAGAGAGAGACTGAAGAGAGGGAGCACCTTAGAACGTTAGAACAATGCAGAGAATCAGAGAAATAAAACTTGTTTTTACCAATCACTAGAAGTGTCTACATTCCTATTTAGATGCAACAAATGATATAACAGCTACAAAAAAGCCTAAAAGTTAGAAGCTAGAACGGAAGTTCAACGAGTTGTTGTCATGGAGATGAGACACCGTTTACGAATGCAAACAGCCAGAGAAAAGAGATTGAGTGATTGACTGAAAAATGGAATGATGGGTTGCCTATTACCAGAGCAGTCATTCAGCTGAGGGCCTTGGAAATATTCACCCTTAAGTCAGGTAGACTATATCCTGCATTATGTGCTGGCTACCATAGTGATACAGAATAAAGAAAAAAAATATTATGGCTATGTTGTCAGTTCTATGTTCAGTTCAGCACTGTGGGTTGTGCTAATAAAGGTTTCCATTCTGAGTCACTGGGAGAGGTACTGTATGTGCTCTCCATGACATTTAATCATGACCATTTAATCTTTTGTGTCACCTCACCATGCCGGGTTAGCACTTCAGCTAGAACAGCAAAACTGTCCCTGACCTACAGGTTAGTGAAACAGCAAGAAACATGCTATGATATCCCTAGGGGGCAGATTCCATAGGACATACTCTAATTTCACCTTGTGAGAAGTTTTGGAGAAGTCCAGTGGTCACACATTAATGCGTTATGTTTTTGGTTTGTCCATTTGTTTGTTGGTCCATCAGCAGAATTTAGGAAAAACTTCTGGCCCGATTTTAATGAAACTTGGAGTGCAGCAGGGGCCAAGGCCAAACACATTTATTTTTCACTTTTGTTAACTTTGCGAGGTAGGGCGTTTGTGCTCCATTCATGTGGTGTTGGAATAATCTGAAAAAACTAGTTCCCTACTAGGACAATATATGGCCTTGCATGTAGGACATGCTCAGGGGCCTTATTCAAAGACCATGTACAGACATGGTAAGCTGCAATTTGTGCACTAAATAATCAACTGCTTCAGACACTGTACAATGCTGTTAATTCATAGGCAACAAAAAGGCTTTTATTTAGGCCTTTTTTGCATGTGCATAAACATCTTCAGCTTCTTCAGTACAACATATCTTTACAGTATATCTCTGCTTAACCACAAACCACTCTGAATTTTGTTTTGCAAGTATGTAGAGCTAGAAGATGGCTCTATTTAAAATTGTGGTCAAACATGAAGTGAGGAATTGCCTCTGAGAGGATTTGGAGCTTGGAAATGATTGTATCTGATAGGGAGCCAGAGGAATTAAAAACTCCCATCTGCAGAGTGACATTAATTCCTGCATTCTGCTTCATTGTAAAAAGTGAGGATTTTCAATTTGAAGCGAATCGGCAACTAGCTCTAATTAACTTCGGCATGTGGTAATTCTAATTCTTCAGTAATCCCCTGTCCCTTTTTGTCACGTTCTGACACAAGTTTGTATCTGTTACATTCACTATGGCTATTCCTTCATTTGGGCAGTCTTTCCCCCCCACCCACTTTAGTCACTTGCTTTCTCTGTGCAGAGCCTCTGATGACTTCCTGAGTTGAGAGGAGGCAGTAGTCTGTGTTATGTCCCAGTGCTTGTCTGTTGGGAGTCTGGCCACTCATGTAGCTCAGGGAAGGGAAGTTAGCGTGAAAGTTATTTGTTTCAGATGCAATAACCCAAGGGATAAACCAAGGACTTGTGGGCTGTTGTGCGACATGTTATTGGTGTAGCAAGGAACTCTACAGGTCTGCGAGTGTTTGTGTGTCAGTGAGTGGGAGGAGGTGTTTGAGTTTTCTGAGGACAACGATGCTAGTAGTTTTTCTGTGATGTTGAAAATATCTTTGGATTTAAAGTGCCTTCTGTAAAGCTAGTAGGTTGATTTACTTGGGCTTACAGTGGGCCATAGTTTACTCCCTTTTTGAACATGCTACTTTTTATTGTTTAAAAATAATACACAAATGGCTCAGATATAAATGACCATGGATCTGTTGTATGTTGTCATATGTATTCATATATTCATCACAGCAAATGGAGAGAACAAAATGAATTTCATGCTTTGGGATGTTTTTGTGAAACCATGTTGTTTCTTACCTGCAGTGTACCACCATGGGCCCTGCATCTGGAGGATTGCAAGCTTTCACCCGTCTCAGAAAGGCCAAAAAGGGAGTGGGGTGCTCTGGCACCCCGTGGTCTGGCCAGGCCGTGAACTGGAACTGCCTCACTTCTCTCTTCTCACTGGAGCCATTCTGAATTATGGATTTGGCGAAAGGTTAGTGACTAACACAGCTCACATCAAGTACTTAATAGATGTTGTAGGGTCTAAGTAGCTGCTATAGGCCAACAAAATCCAATTACTGCTTACTTTAAAAAGTGCAAATGTCCTGACACAGTATGTGGCCAGCTCTACTGTGTCTAGCAGTGTCACTTGGATGAGGCCGTAAGTCTCTGTCCCTCTCGTAGGCCAGTATTGGTCACATTTAACCTGCAGAGGAGAGAAACATCACATTAGACAATCTCTGGATAGGAATATATGAACACTGTCTGCCCTAAAGTTAGAAAAGATGAGTCTTGATGTAGTTTTATAATTTTTTCTAAACCTTAGTACCAATGATCTGTATCAACAGTGCTGTGCTTCACATTAGTGTATAAAGTTATACACAAAGTCAAGTAATGGTAAAAATAAATGTCCAAATTCCCCATCATTCCTGCTGACTAGGTTTGATTTCATAATCAATTAAATGGCCAGAGATATTTGTATTGAGCCGACGGACCTATTAACTGTCTTGACATACTCTGTAATTACAAAGGTAACCACAGTTTCCAATCATATCACTGGCTCGGCTTTATTGCCATTCGAGTGTGCAGCTTTGTTTGCCAGTTAACGGCCAGTCTAAAAACTGTTCCATTATACATTACTGATTAGCTGACAAAAGAAATCACTATTGGTGTAGGGGAGGAAATAACTAGGTTCAAATTCACTTGTTTTTCTTCATGTTGTCTATTAGAACTGATGTGGCTTTATCGTATGGTCCCCACAACTGAAATGTCATCATACTCAACAAATCCTGTTGCCTAGTGCTCTGTTAACACGTATGGCAATTTGACGTGGACACCGGTTGTACCACCGGAATATTCAAATATCTTAAAAGTGTACTGTCCACTTATTAAGTACCTAAGCAGCTGATGATTCATAGTGGTGTTTACTCGCAAATACTCAAGCTTTAAATATAAAAAACATACAAAGAGAGCTTTAGTGCTTCCCAGCGAACGATATGACTGAATAATATGAAAGACAGCAGCTGTTGGCAACAACAAAAGCACATCATGTTCCAAACATTACAACATAGTGGTATGGAAGGATCAGAGAGGGAATATCATGCTGGAAGCTTTTACGCCAGAGCCAAGGAGCACTCTAATAGCACAAAACATCTACAGAGCGAAACAGACACAGATTGTACAGATTCTGTATGAAAACTGCTGTGTGGATTGAATCAGCACCCCTGTTAACACGATGCCAGGCTCTTAGAAAAGGCATACACGTGTGAAGGTCAGTAGCTTATGGACTCTGTGCAAGCTTTCATGTGCTCAGTCAAACACTGTGAAGATGTGCAAGTCAAAGGGACAAGGTGCCTTTTGACCATGTCAGCCATAAAAGAGCCGTGAATGCATTCAGCTGGGCAATGTAGCACTTCAGTGTTTGTGTTTTTTATCACTGATTGTAATCCAGTGCCTTTAGCTGTCCTAGGTTAATGAAGGGAGCCATGCCACTAATCAGTCAGGGCTAAACAACAATAAAAGTGTTGTTGAAAGGAAAGGATTGAAGATATGAGTAGAAACTAGATGTAAGTTGGCTTCTCCTGGAGAATAAATATGAAAGCATCTAGAGAAGGCCAGAGTACAACACACTGCACAAATGAAACAGGAGGATAAGGACGTCAAACTATTGTCACTGATAGGGGTTGAACAGAGTTCAATCTGAATCTTTACTGCAGATTTTCAATGTCAAATGAAGAATGGCTTTAAAAAACACATTTTTGAAAGTTTTAGTTCATGTGACTCAGCCTGTTAGATGGTTTTGTGAGTTAGGGTATGACATTCCAAAGCTCAAAATGAAAGACATTTTCCCCATACTTTTGGGTTCGACCAGGTCATTTCATTTGAATACTACTTGGAGAGAGAGAGCACCACATAGAAATTTGGCGGCATTTGTATATTACCCTGGACCTCTCCTCCAGCTTTGTCATCATGACGATGACTGCACTCCTCTGCTCCCAGATCATCCTCCAGAATTCACCAAATGTCTCTGGCAGAGATCCTTGGGTTGCAATGTACGCGTTCTGTTTCCTGTAGCCATCAATGTAGTTGGCATTGATATAATCACTTCCAGGGATACCTAAAAAAAAAAAAATACGCAAATTTTGATGGTGGGTGTTAGACTCAAAAAGAAACATCTCAAATACAATTGTTCACTATGTTGTCCTGACACAATGCAGAATAGACCAATGTCACAAAATTTGTTACTTTGTTACAGCATTTGTTACTTCCTAAGTTGGTCTAAGTCTTTATTTTCTCTTCAGTTATTAGTGGTAACGTCATATTTTCCTCACACAAGTCATCTTCTAAATGTATTATATGAAAAAGTAGCATAGAAAAGTAACTTTTGTATGTATTAAATGGAAAAATAGCATAAAACAGTACCTTCTGCGTGTATTAAATGGAAAAAAGGCATAAAACAGTAACATCTGGAACCAGTGTTGGTCTATGGGATTTGTATTTGCTATCAACGCTTGTTTAAATCCACAGCTTGTGTGTTCCTCTGCCATATCTGCAACTGACTTACAGATAGAGCTCGGTCTGTAAAAGTCTATCACCTCACACGGAGAAAAACAAAACAGCAAAAATCTAGCAAAACAATTTCCCCCTCCCTCCTCCCTCCTCCCTCCTCCCTCTCTTTGCTTATATTAAATGAAAGGCACAGCAGCCGAATCCAGGCGGAAGAGACAGAGCTGACAGCTAGTCAATGCTTCAGGACTGGCAGTTTAGGGGCTTCGTGCACACATGGTCGACCAAGATAAGTCTCATCTGCATGGACGCCACGTATCAGAGAATCCCCTCACTCCAACTGCTCCCCCTCACCCCTCTCCCCCGGACTCCCTTTTACTCCTTATTTGACAGAAAAAAACATCAAATCAAATGGAATATGAACACATTCAAAGAACAACCCACATAATTGTGTTCAACTGTCCCCCGCCCTCTCTTTCGCTGTTGAAGTTGTCCACACAGCCAGGCGGCTGAACATTTCCGTGATGGACAAGGGATGAATGCAATTAAGCCCAGTGTGTTTTCAAGTTGAAAAGCAAAAGCAAAAAGAGACATTACTGGGGTTTAATGAGAACGAAGCTGTTGGTTAATGCACATTTGCAAATGGATTTTGCCTTTGTGCTTTCTGTCACTCAGGATTTGTATGAATTCTACCATTTTGCTCTGTCAAAATGCGTATTGAGAAATAAACATCGCTACAGCGTTGTTTGGTACACCACATAGAAAAGCAAGGGAATTGAATACAGATGTTTTTAGTGTTTAGTGATTATTTGTAGTACTAATAGTATTCACATTAAGGTTATGCGTATTTGCGAGCGGATGACTACACACTTTCTTAGATTACTGATTTGTCTTATCCCAGAAAACCACTAAATATACATCAATTAAAATTGATGGAATTGGGAGGGGACATGGCATTTGCAAGGATCATGCAAACAAAAACTGAAACATACTAATAGAAATAGAAAGTGTACAATTTTGGCAAATGAAGGCTTGGCAAAGTTTTAGGGATTAACTTTAGAAAACAGTTTCAGTGATGTCAATACTATTAAAGTCCACAAATGTACTCGCGCATCATGCTCATCCATCCCCACATCGATAAATTGTTATAGTAGCTGTCTTCACATTCTGATGTTAAATCCCAAATCCCTTTTTATTCAAAGAACTCAATCAAAGTAAACAATAGACGCATGGCTTGCCAAAAGGCTTTAAGCTTTAGAAGGAAAAGAGGAAGTCCCTCATGTCCCCTACTACTCACACTCACAAAGGCTCCAATGTGGTTGTGCAGATGTGTTTATACGTCTGGCTAATGGAGTTCTATCAACATTCAAGCTGTGTGTTGCTTCTGAGAGACTACAAAAAGGCTCTTTGAGCCTTTATCTATCTGTTTTTGTCACAATAGCAATTTGCTGTGTTTATTTTCCTTTGCCCACCATCAGAACAGCTCAGTGGAAATGGTTAAATAATAGGTGTGTGTGTGTGTGTGTGTGTGTGTGTGTGTGTGTGTGTGTGTGTGTGTGTGTGTGTGTGTGTGTGTGTGTGTGTGTGTGTGTGTGTGTGTGTGTGTGTGTGTGTGTGTGAAATTATGTTTAATCCAATAAACTGGTGAAGAAGCCAGCACTTCACTAGTAATATCAAAATTGCCTTTTATTCCTTAGAAGCTATAATGTACAGAGCAACACTTTTTGAACGTGCCAAAGACGCAATGGACTGGTTCAAGTCAGGGTTGTGATGGGCTCAGGGGAAAAGCAACCACATCTTGAGTAGGTTGTGTCCAAATGTTACTAGAGACGCCTTGTCGATTGTGTCACTCTGACCTATGTCTTAGCACTTTAACTTGTGTGTTGCTGTGACTTTTGTCAGTTTAAACCCAGTAGCAAACACATATCTATGTCCCGTTTGTTTTTTAACGCATACCCACAAACAAATAATGTAATTGATTATAATGTGCTATGTTGTCTAATCATCTGCCAGTGTACTCAGTGTTCTGGTTTCAATGTATAAATTACTCAAGAAACAGCCCAATGCTTCATACAGTATTTAAGTCTGAGGCATTATAGAATAATCCCCTGGCATAAAGTCAGAGAAAAAGATGCTGGTAAAACGTGTATCTCTTACTACAGATGATTGTTCAATCTAACTTGAATGCTTGCCTCAGCATTTTAAGAGAAAATTGCCGGTTTCTAAAGATGTATTTCTTTGCAAGCACCTGAGGCATTACAGGAAATAAGGAGTCTGACGTGCTTGTGTGGGATATATAATTTAAAACTACAGTGTGGTTGCGCTCCTGAGGTCTAAAAGACACAATTGTACTGGCTGTAGAATCGATGCAGCAGTTGGGGGAGACGGTGTTGGTGGGCGGCATACCATCAATAGCAGAGAGCAAGACTCTGGAGTGGTCATATGCAATCACGTTGGCATATCTGTTCTTTGGTTTGTTGACCTCCAGGTTTGAGTGCTCCCATGTGAACTGCTGACCAGGGTCAATGGACTGTAAAGCACAAGAACATTTGTCGTTACAGTAGATTATTATATAATATATAATATTGCTTACATTGAATTCATCTCTATGGCAATTGCCCACGAGATGTTTGTGTAAGAAAAAGGCCTTTCACCACAGAGCAATTGCAAAGGAAAATGCTTTCATAATGTTTAGATCATTTTAAGAGTGTGCTTGAAACCTGAAAGGCCTTGTTGTCCTTTACCAGGCCTTGTGTTTGCCAAGGCTATGATGCTTTCAGTCTTGTCTCTCCAGTGTGGCCTTTTTCTCTCCCAGTCTAATTTTGCATGTCCCTACACTGATGATATATATGGCTGAAAATATTTATTCTGTTATTTATTCTGTTAATGTCATGCATAACATTGATTTTTAGTGCTGCTGTTCGACTTCCTCGGTGTGCAAAACAGTAAGCATACAGTTTGTAATATATTGATAAATGTTGATTCATCTTTAGCTCTGTAGTTCGGCATGGAAGAGTTTGTCTTGCATGAATACTGTTTACCATTAAGGTCAGATACTGTTAGACGGGCTATGTTAAAATGACTATTGCCAATTGAGTGATACAAAGCATTTTCAAGGTAAAAAATCTGCACGAACTTGCCGGCATCCCTTGCCTTGTCAGTGATGCATACTGATCAAGCTATAATAATCGTGGGTGTCCTCTTTCTACACACCTTACAGGCTCTTAAAATACATTGTAACTGTGGTTGAGGGAAATTATTGTTCTCAGACTGAAAGCTGGTTTTAGTTGAATAGTCTAACCTAGACTTTTATTCTTCTCAGTTAATTTAAATAGTATCTATTCTAGCCTCTTGTATCTTGTTGAAAATGGGGTCAGCACACACTGAAATCTAAGTTGCCACTTTTATGTCTGCAAAGCTTAAATTAAAATTGGAAGAGAGTTTTTGATGTGGAACTTTGACTTAAAAAGTGGATACTTCACTTTAAAAAAAAAACTGAACAACGTGTTGTCTTTGTCATGAAATAGCAGCTAGATGTAACTGATTAGATTTACAAAAATATATATTCTGCATTGGTCACAAAGGAAGAGCTTGTGTTCCATCAGTTTTTCTCATTTGATTAGAAAGATTTTTTTACGGCATATACTAAAATACTACACTTGAGACTACTTCAACAGAATTTGCTATCCAAGCCCTCTTTCAGCTTTGTAAAGCAGATGTTGATAATGCTCCCTTATCACCGATAAATGAGATATAAAATATAATATCACAAAGGGAAAATACAATGACATGAAAATGGCATTCCATTTCACATTACAGGGAAAATATTGTGCCTGTGTTTTTAATGACTACAGACTGCTTTTATGAGATAATCTCCACTGACAGTAGAAACCCAGTGCAACTGGAAGCCACATTACTGCACTGACCTTGTTTATAATCTAGACAGATCTGAATATATATTTATACTTGTATAACTTTTTACTGTGTTTTACATGCATAGGAAAAATGCATAAAGATAAGCTTAATTATTTTTATTGAAGGTAAAACTTTATAATACTAGTATGATGCATGAGCAAATACATTAAGAGGTATTTGAGAGCATATGAGCTCAATGTGAATTCTATAATACTTTTCAGAGGTTTTTATCTGCAGAAATCACTTAAAGCAGCAATATGCAAGGGATAAACCACTGGCTAAGCCTGATATTTTATCAAAATATGTTGAAACAGTGGGCCGCAACATTCCTCATAATAATAATCTTTATTTCATTGTCCTCGCAAAATTGCTTTCCACTGCTCTCAAATAGGCACTACAAAATTGGAATTCAGTGTACTTAAGCTGCAGTAATGATTGGCCAGCTTGGCAGCCACCCATATGGTGACCTCATGAATTTTGGGGCTGTTGCGGGACCCGCAGAAAGAAATTGACCAAAAAAAGGGTGACCATTCCTATCTCACACAATGCCCCTGAAAGGGCCTCTACCTCGCATAGTTTTTCAGGCTCTGTGAATTCATCTACAATACAAAGCCAATATGAAGGAGACACTTGCATTGTCTGACTACAGCCTACATGATTTTGAGGGCACTTCAATTTTAAGGACTTTTACGTTGGAAGGTCTAATCACACGATACTTAAATATAACTATCACCTTTGTTCCATGATGTATTTTTATTCTGATAGTGACCATACATTTCAGAGTGAGACTTCAGCTAAAGTGTAGATATGATTAACTGACTGGACAAGTGTCAGTAAACTGTAGCCTTTGAAATCTCAATCTCTTTATTTGTGCATTATCTCACCCATTAGCATAGCTTCCCAATGACAAGCACTACTTACTACCCTTAGGTATATATGTGTTATACTGTGTGTACAGTATACAGTATGTTGTTTTCTCCATTAATAGCCTGTTCTCCATTCAACTGTAAGTTAGTAGTGAGCCAACAGGCACAATAACCCTGGAACTGGAAATGGAGTGCAGCCATTATTAATTTTACAGTATTAAATACACCTGAGCGTTTCCTGCTATAACACAATGCCTGCTGTGAAAAAGGCATGGCTGATTTGAATTCACTGGTGAAGATATTTCTCATGAAAGTAGTTCCTAACTAACACCAGTGGGAGGTCATCATCCACCAATTGTCATCCTGCTTGAACTGCTTTGTGGTTGGCATGGGTATGCAATAGAACTAAAGTGCCCAGCAATATGCCATTAAATGTGAGGGTGTTAGCTGAAATGACTGGGGGTTTCTTACCCACCACACTAATAGTGGCAGCAATGCTGAATCAATCACTGGGACTTTGCTGACACTTACTTCATATTCCTGTGAAAACTTGAGGTTGTCGTTGGCTTTCAGGCGCTCCTGATGATCTGCCAGGTCCATAATTGGGATTGGAGGATGGCTCGCCATACCTGTCAATCAGAGGGACTGAAATTCAGTCACCAGTCTTGTAAGCGGGCATCACCCAAGCACAAGCCAACAGTGAATCATTAGATAAGCAGCATGTGTGTTTAACAGGGGGAATGGAAGAGTGGATCTTGTTAGGCTAGTTTGTTCACTCAAAGCAGTGGCCATGCTCATAAAGAGAATATGGACACAGAAGCCAATGAGAAGTCATCGAGCACACTTGCCCCACTATTGAGAGAGAAAAACGTTATTCACACTGCTGCGGTGGATAGTTAGCATGACAGAATGACACTGACGCAAACAAACATCCAAAATGTTAGGCCAGATGTTGATGTCTGCTTTGAGCGATGACATTTTTTCAGGCTGTCATTTCAAACTCCGCCACCTTTGATGACATTGCATTGACACCAGATGGATTAGATGGAGATGGGAATACAAGACTACACAGAAAAAAAGGAAAAGAAGTGAATTAAAGCTAACAAAACAAATCATGTTAAATACATAATCGAGACCAACTAACTTGACAAATGGAGGTTACTGGGGTGACTGGACGCACCTGAACCTGTGAAGGAAATGGCGGTGTAATTAAACAGGTTGCAGATGTCATTAGCATTACGTGATGACTATTTCTTCACAAACAGAAGGTAGAAATTTAAAACGTGAATTGAATGATTATGTGTATTCTAAATGGAACATTCATTAGTAACATACAAATCATCATGCTAGAAGCTTGGCTATGCCACCATGCATATTTCAGTGAAATAAGAAAGCGTAAAAAATCCTAGCAGCACAAATCAAAGTCGAGCAACCATAGAATATTATTTGACATTCATTTTACCTGAGGATGCAAACATAGTCTACTACCTGCATAGTCTGCAGTTAAGTTCACTTGACTTTGGCGATGTAGAATTGACAATGTTGAATGGCAGTCAAGGTTTGTCATCAGCATATTTAAGAGCTTATATTGGGTTTGAACAATATGGATTTTCACCTTTTTGTATATGCTGTCGCAATCCAGTCTGTGACTAAAGATCTGCAACTTGAGAATTCAGGGGCCATTTTGACACACAAGTTGGATGACAGTCTCTCTCTCTCCATTGAGATGTTTCATTTTAGTTGCGGTCACAAGTGGGCATTAGTTAATGGAAGCTATGCCTCATTTTCCCACCCACTCACGTCTCTCTGAAAGACGGTAAAGGCTGGTTCTATTGCAGCCCGCTACTCAAAATCCATTTCCACCAGTGGGGGACTATGAAAGTACCATTTCCAACACGCCGTCGCTCAAACATCGAGCATCCTTAAGATGAAAATGTCCATTGAGGGGTAAAGAGGTGGAAGAAAGGGTGGAGAGAGTAGGGGAGTGAGGTGGTCTAATGTAAAACAGCTTCAGGACTTGAAGAGAAAGTGGTCCTTTTTTGAGCAGCGAGGGAGCCAAGGCACCAGCTCTCTGCAAGGCTGTTGGGGGGAGGGGGGCAATATGATGGCTTGAGAGGCGAGTGAAATAGTGGGAGGATGGTTGCGATCACTCTGAGCCTAAAAGAAAAATACCCCTCTGCCAGGATGCAACAGCCAGCAATGGTCCTAATATCATTGAAGAGCTTTAATAAATATGCAAAAAGAAATTTTTCAAAAATGAGCCTGCGGGGATAATTCATCCTCCTTTCATACTAGCTGACCGCAAAATATGGCTTTGATATAACATTATTGGCAGTCTCTGCACACCTGTCCCCAAAGCAGTCGGTGCCAGAGGAACTAAAACACCAGTTAAGTGTGTCTCTCTCGGTCAGGACGGGGGCAAAGATGCATACCTCCTTTCCAGGTGATAAATGGACTGTGACTCCCATTGTTTCCCCCCGGCGAGAAATGGGCAACATGACTGAGCCAAGGCGTGATAACTGACCACCTCACCTCAGCACTAAAGGTCAGAGCGAGTGTTTACAGCTTGATGCCCCTTTTTCTTCGCTATCCATGAGCATACAAAAGAGAACACAGAGCCATGACACATTTTTTATTTCCCCTCACCTTCCACAATGCTGCATCCTGTCTCCTAGCAGTGGGATACCATCCAGCCTGCGCAACTCTGAGTAAGCATGGCAAGTCCTGATGACCTGGATAACCCAGGTGCAGAGGATGATGACAGCTGCCATGAAACTGTCAAGTTCGCATTTCTGCCACTTAATTTTCCACTGAGAGGTGTCTCCGGGGAGGAAACTGTCATTTTTGACCCTCTGTGTCTTCTCTAAGCACCTGTCCACTGTCTACCTGCAAACTGCTCACTTGTGTAGTGCCAATCTTATTGCAAAGATGATGGGTATGTCATAGTATTAGGTTTTACTGTCAGCAGTGGTTGCAAATGAAGAAACATTTGATATAAAGCTAATTGTGAATCTACATTATACCTTTAAGCGCAAAATCAGTAGCGTTGGCATCCCTTCTCAAAATGAACATTCAGTTGTAAATTCACAGGGAATGAGACGGAGGTCCCTGGCGTAATTTAAAATACGTACCAGGCGTTTGGAAGTTGAGGCGTCGAAGCTCAACCGGGTCGGTGGGATGATGCAGGGGTATTTCCTTGCTGTTGGGGAGACTGCCTTTCCTAGCTTCAGATTCTGCTCTTTTTCTGCAGAACAAACAGCAAATTGGATTTTTTTTAACCTTAATGCTTGCCTCGTGGTCTCATAAATAATGCAGGCAAATCTGTTATTAAGGAGGTGACAGGACGGCATTCTTACAATACAAAGGGCTACAGGAGGTGGACTAAATAACATCACTGCACAGTACAATGCAACCCAGTACAAAGCCCTTTACCAGTAAATGCTACCTTTAGTGAAGCCTAATGTTCACTTTTCAAAGATGTTGTCAGATATGGTGTCAATTAACTCTTTTCTTTCAATTTTAAAGTCATAGTTAGGGGTGGTGTTTTGACGGCAATGTATTGTAACCTGGTCCTCTAACTGTATAGAAAGTCACAAGACAAGCAAACAAAAAGCTACACGCTTCACAAAGGTATCATTTACTGCTGGACTATTTTACTGCAATCTCTAATGTTGTAGAGTGTACTCGTTATTTGTTCCACTCCCTTTTATTTGGGGTTTATTTTCTTTATTTTAAAGGCACATTTCAAGATTCATATTTGTAGAGAGTCTCTTATTCATATATTTTAAGTGTGCATCATTGTCACCTCTGACAAGATGCCGTATGTCCGTTTCATAGAAAGCAATGGTGTTTGTTAATTCATCAGAATCCACATAACATTGGTCACTGACATGGATAATGAGATTGTAGGAAAGGGGATATGGAGGATATATTTGATATGAATTTAAAGTTTATTAGTAGTATGAAAAGTAAAAACATTTGTGCTTGGATTTCCCAGTAATTGCCTACTGACAGCTATCATATAAATACTGTTGCATTAATAACGTTCATAAATACGTTTAACATATGCTACGTTTAACATATGCTATTTTGATAAAGCACATAGCACATGATTTCATGAAGGACATCAACTCCATTGGGCGACCAATTTCTATGTGTTTATGTAGATAATAAACAGTCGAGGGAGAAAAGGAGTTTAAAGGGAGTTAGTTTTCTTCTTCTTCTCTGTCACTCTTACCTGTCTGGTTTGCTGCTCCATTGGTCAGCAAGGAAAGAAATAGCGACACATTAGGTGGTAAGACCTTTGGCTTTATATAATGGAGAATTCCAGAAAAGTGAATGACTGACTATATAAGAGACACACGATACCAATCATATCTCAATTTTTCCTGTGCGTGCAAGATTAGTGATGCTTCACTTCAGAGATTATGCTTAATTATGCAGCCTTGGGGCTCTTTGTCTCAAATACTACAGTTTCCCAGGTGCATCCAAAAATGTAACATTATATCTCTGCTATTTCAAGCAGTTTCAGCTGATTGCTTCTTGTTCAAGCATAAAAAGTCATCTCTTGACTCCTAATTGCTGTGTCTGTCTTTTCCTGCCTACCACTGTTACATTTATTGAAATCAGAAATGATGCAAATTCAAGATTGGTGGATGTAGTATTAGAAATGCGAACATGAGATCATAATTTTAAATACATTTGTATATATTAAGTGTATATCACATTAAATTGCATGTTGCTATTTTTAAGAGCTTTTCATGAGAAAGTCAATTGGTTTGGTAGCAGTCATGACTTGACTTCAATTATTCAATGTGTAGGTGCACAGATGACTCTGACTTGATATTGCACATTGTTATTCCCTTTGTGTTGCACAGGAGGAGCAATCCATCACATAAAATTGATTTTGACAAAAGTAATATCTCCTGTTAAAGCACGGAATGTTCCCTAACATGGCGGTGACACTGGCATGGTAATCAATGAGTAAATCTGCCTGCCACAAATGCAAACTCACCCTGAAGCCCCACCCGCCCACACACACCGTCTTTGTCCACTTTCAATTCACCTTTGTATTACCCAAACCAAAAAACTTGATATAAGTAGAATCCAAGGACAATACGTTGTAAGAGAATAAAGCTGCATGCTCTACATTCTAACATACACTACTAGGTATGTATTTTTTGTCTGCGATAATGGTGCTGTTACTGATTATATTGTGCTGACTCTTCGCTTACTAATCTTCGCAAAATTACTTCTTGAGGACTACTGTGAAATTCTGCTTAGGACTGGACATTTGATTGAATGAACACTGCAGGGAAATTGCCTTATGTAAAAGGTGAAAAGTAACAAGATAGTGAAGGACAGAAAAAGTGTGTGCGCGTGTGTGTCAAAGCAGGAGGGCATCATAAGGTCAGAGTCGGGATCTAGAGCTAGTCTCCCATGTGGAATCGGAAGTTGGAAAATGGAGAGGGGTTGGGCTTGCCATCATGCTTGCCCAGGCCCCAGGGCCTCTCTAAAGCTCTACACACACGCAGTGACACACAGCAGATAGTCAAAGCTCTGCCCTCGTACACTTGACTGAACACCAGTGACAGCACGAGGTCTCACTCCCACTAGGGGGTTTTTAGACAAAGAAAGCTGTTTTGATTCTGTGTGAAAGTGCACTACCACAAGTGCTTTCCACAGTTGCACGTGGGTGTGTTTGTGCATGCGGGGGTAAATGGATGTGGCTGATTAACTTTCAGTCTAGGCACGTGTCTGTGTGAAGGATTGTGGGCGTCTGAATTTCATTGCTTAAAAGTTTGGGTAGCTGTATGCTTGTATTTACTGATCTGAGATTTAGCGTGCTGTTTAGAGTGGGGGTCATGGAAAGTCTAAAGAAGGTAGTTGTTCCAATCCACAGGGATACCCCTCAGATGGGACAAATTGTTTTAAATTGTTATTATTATGTAATTGTAATCCTATATGCAGATCATAATTTAATATCCTCACCTTTTGTAGAGGAGAATGGCAATAACGATGCATATGATGAAGACAACAGCTAGCACAGGGCCCACCACCCAGATGAGGCCTTCCTCCTCATCGATGATTGGCTGGGGGTCGATGTCGGCTGACACAACTGGGTCGGAGTAAGGGCTTGTGGCATACATGATCTGAGCCAGGGAAAAGGAAATCACTGATCATTCCTTCATTTATCTATAATCTGGTGGTTATGAAAGACATATTCTCGACAATGTTGCATAAAGATGCTGAACTGAATACTGAGGGATACAGTAGATCCAGATCTTATTTGAGCTCAAGATATTTAAAGCACTACCGGGAGACTTCAATTAATTTACCCTCACTACAGAGCATATCTAACTAGACTTTGACAAAGACAGCATGACCAACAATACAAATTAAAAGCCAATTCAAAGTTTTGCTGTGTAATTTCTGCTAAGCTGCAGGCTGACCAATCAAAATTATCTTTAATATCTCTCCTATAGAGGAGCGTTGATTGAACTATTTCACATCCTATGAGGTGATAAAGAAAAAGGTCTTGTGGGATTAAAATATATGCTTCAGTGGGCAAATTAGAGATTTTCCTTCGTTTGCCATTATCGTTTCGCTCTACCTGAACTCAGGGTTAGCAGAGTGCGCGGGCAGCTCATGAAATCCATCAGCACGCCTGCGGCTGCCTAATCATGCAGCTTTCGGGTCTTCGGTCCAGACAGACACACGGACACATAGACACTAGCTGCTGCAGCGCAGATAAGGTGGACCGAACGTAGGATGCAATTAAATAGGTGCCCTGTTATCAAGGTATTCTTGCCATCAGCTAAGGTCTTAAGGGGTTTCTCTCCCCAAAGCAGCCAGGGTCAGCTTCTTGGGCAAGCTGCAGCTTTCAGTTTTTAAGTCAAAGCCTCACAAGGGCTCAGAGTAACACACCTGACATGAAGCAAACTCCAACCCTCCGCCAAGATGCAGTGGATTTAACCCCCTTCGTCTATTGACATGTACAAATGTGAGAGAGCACACTTACGTTTTCAGACATCTCCAAAACAGCAAGCACAAAGAAGATGTACTCCTGGCCATTCTGGAGTTGCTTGTTTTCAAATCCTCTGTAGGTCTTGCCATCTCCAAGAGTGAACTCATTTGGTAGGTCTTTGAAGTAGGCAGCGATATAGGCTTTGGGCTCTGCCTGCCTCCGTAACCGAAGGCCTCTGCTAGTTTGGTTTATCTCCTTCAGCAGCTACAGTGAGAAGTAACAGCGAGACAGTTGTATCACGTAGTAGGGACACATTCCAGCACACATGACATATCATCTACCCAAACCAAATCTCTCTAGCTAGATTTCGTTCTGATTGCCGAGCTGAAAAACGCTAATTGCAATGGGCAAAACATTACAGTAAAGATCAATGACTTATTTCATCTGGTTGTTTTTTTTACTACAAAAGATTGTGATTAGATTAAAGGATTGTGTGGATTTTCAGCATATAAAACAGTTGAGGATTATCCAACATCTTCAAACAGTAAAAAATAGACTACATTATTTTTGTTGGATTTGATTAACATTGTTATTCATTTTCCAATTCATTTTTTTTCTCAAACAAGAATAAATTGAATAGATATGCAAAGTGAGGATGAAATACATTATGTATCAGCTAATGGCTTCAAACTATGTTTTGCCAGTATAACAATGTCATCTTCAAACTTAAAACACAAGTATTGGCAGGGATTATCCAAAAAATGGGAACACTGTAATATAATTATATTTTTTTTCTCCAACATTCATAGTAGGGCCAAAATACCACCATTGCTCTTCCAGCCGACAATAATAGATCAATAATATAATAGATATAGTATAGATATAATTCTAATAGGCTGAACGAAACAAATCAAGTGTGCCCTTCATAAAGGTCTGTTCCATCTGACTTTGAACTTCCAGCGTAGATCATAATTATGCTAATCAAGCCCGGATAGTTGTTTGGCCATCTGATTTCATATCTCTGACTTGTGTGCACGATTGAGTGTGCGCCTGTCATTCACATTCGAGTGTGTGCGTGGTTGTGTGTGCCCTGTTTTGGCTGCGGGGCTGTTGGTGCTGCCCGATAATGTCTTCAATCATCTCTCCTGTCAACACGGCTAAATCTAGCTGCCCTTGGGAAAAGTTGTGAAAAGGTGAGTGCCAATATTGACAAACAAATAAATTCTGACAGAGGGGCGACTTCTGGGCAATCGGTCAAGGCTATAGACGTGGGCCTGTAGGTCGGGGCCGTTAAAGCCAATGCCAGATGAGACATGGTGTGTTGTTTTCGTATTGCCCCCTAGACACATGACTCATGATGTATTGTCATGCTTATCCAAAAGAATTAAATATCTTAAAACTCACAGTTTCAATGTAACTTCTAATTTGCCAGAGAATTTGATACAAAATCAGAATTCTTGCCAGAACTTCTGAAACCTGAAGGGGAGCATTTTAGAGGTTTCCACTAAATGTGTAAAACCACAGTTTTCAATGTTTGACACTGCATATAAAGGAATGACTCAAATGTAATCCCAGCATACAATACATAGTGATAAATGTGTGTTTACTTACACATTTAATCATAGCTGCAATGCACAGAAGTGTTTTTTTTTTGCATACGCAGTAGCCTAGCTTTGCCTGGAATGAGAAGAGACATGCAAGCCTGATGCAGCTCTTCAGGTAATTACCACAGACACAAAGAGAAAGAGGAGGTGGTGGAGATGGGGGTTGAGTTTGCAGTGCACTTGGCTACTTCATGTTCTCATTTCCATATGAACAGTGCTCTCTTCAGCTATTTGCGTCAATCAGCGAGACTCATCTCTCGTTCTTCTGGCCCTCTTAACAGCCTCAACTTATATTTCCAGGTTTGAGAAAGGAAATGTGTGCTATGTGCACACACAGTTATGTAGGCCATATTAAGAAGCGGTGTACACTACCTAGATCATTGTAAAATAATGTTCTGTCATATTTTTACTTTTCTGGTAACCTGAGTCATCATAACACGCTCAGCCTTTAAAGTTACCTCCTCCAAATTCATCTCATCGGGATTGTCCCAGGGTTTGAAAAACTTGCCGGTGCGCTGCTTCTTCAGAGGCACTACCACAATGTAATATCCCCTGGAAAATAAAATGTAAAGTACAGTAAATTAATAATCTAGACAATGGTCAATGATCACTTCCACATTTTAAAAGACACAAGTTAACCAGTAGTATGTAATGCAAGTCAATGACCACTGTTTCCTGTATGACAACAATTTTCAAAAACCAATTTCTACCATGCCGACCTGTATCATGATGTTTTTCCATTACATGGTACCTGCTCGACTCGCCTCGACTCTACTCACCATTTTTGGTTTTCCATTATGAGGAAAAAGTCCCTGGTACTGGCTACTTTTTTTTTTAGTACCTCCTCAGTCAAGCTTCCAAGCGAGCTGAGGCAATACCAAAAGGTGAGGTGAAAACCTGCAGACTGCTGATTGGTCGGAGAGAATAGTCACTAATCTCTCCCCCCCGTGGGCTAATTAGGAGACCTCTTTGAATGCAGAGAAGATAGAGAATTAGAGGGATTTTCATCCCTTTATGAGTGTGGCAGGAGAGATAATGGCCTCTGCCAGAGTTTCTGGGCTTCCTGGTCGGGCACTGCACTAGCTAACGTTAGCCAGGAAGGCAGTGTGGCAGGCTAATGGGAAACTAATTAGCTTAAGCTCTGGCACGGGAGACCGAAGGCCAAGCGCATCCAACAAGATAAAAAAAATAAAATAAAGATGGGTTTGAAGCATCAGTCTACAATAGAATGTGCTCCTTGGCCTTCTGACAACCCTGGACTTTGTTGAAAGGCTATAAGAGACTATATACGACTCAAAGGAGTGTGCTTAAATCAGTTGGGCCGCTACACTGTGTAATGATGTTGGATGAATAAAAATGACAACGTTTTGGAATTACCTGTGACAAGGTCAGCAATCAAGTTCTTTATTTCTATTCATAATGCATCATAAATTTGGACATTAGCAATGTGCAGAGAATGTCCCACGGACAGATAGTAATGTCACATATCCAACAATAGAGCTATACAGTCAAATTATATTATGCTTCATGCAAATTGCCGATTACAAATAGGGCAGAATCAGAATAAACTTGGAGAGTACATTCCAGGTCGATGCGTGAGTCAGGATTCGGTTTGAGACAAGATTTGGTTTGTTAAAATTTACAGCCTTTAGCTCTGCCCACACCAACAAATTTAACGAAAAATATATTGTTTTAAAAACAGTTTTTACTCAAGCGGATGATGAATTTTCCAGACCATAACGACGACAGGTTGACAGGGACAGACTTAATTGTCTTATATCAGACATAATTAAAAGTTCTGGACCCAGGCACGTTTCTGGGAGGCACCAACATGAAAAAAGAATAGTTTTCGTGTAAATAGTTTTCATGGTCAGAAACTGCAGATTCCACATTTGAAAAAAGAGCATTTTGCTTTTATCTCATTCTTATTCATAAGAATATAAAGGAAAAGAATAAGGAAAGAGTTGAAACGTAGCTGCTGCTGTGCTTCACAGGCATGGCGATCTGTTCTTTTGAGCATCAAGTGAGAGAGATGCGCTGCTGCTAATTTTAATAAGTATACTCTTTTTGCTGGTTGAAAAATAGGTTCAAAGAACATTTTAATGGGGCTTCTCGACTGATGATTCAAGTCATTAGAAATCAGAAATCTTTGTTCATCTCTACTCACCTTACTTTCTCAGACGTCTGCACTGATGGTAGCTCCACAGTCACCATACCGTCTGAGTTGGTCTTGCCAACCAGGTAGGGTTTGGTGCGGAGAATGTCTGGGGCCGTCATGGTGGACACACGATGCTGCAAACCTCCGGCACTGTTGCCACGATTGGTCAAGAGGAAGGAGTACTGTGTCTCAGGCTGAAGACCCGTGATTAGCTTCTGTGTTAGCTTCCCATCCACCTCCACACTCTGCCCATTATCGTAAAGGATCTGTATGCGAATGAGTTGATGTTTGGTTGTGGATGATAGTAATGTGTAGAGTACGTCAATACATATGAACATGTTAGATGTATCAAGGCATTGCTCACAGTGAAAGGCTGAGCTGGGTTGTAGGTGTCTGGGATTTCCCACGTCAGCAACACTGATGTCTTCATGGCAGCTCTCACGTGAAAGTTTTTTGCAAACACTGCTAAAAGAAAGTGGGAGCAGGTGATTTAGACACAAAACACAATGTTGTTTATCAGTGTGTGGTGTGGTACCACACCAGTTCTTACCTGATAATGTCCCCTTCAAAACCAGGCTGAAATCAGTACTACACTGAACTCAACACTGTTCTCTTACCTTCTTAACAACACCAACTCTTAAATTAATGACAGACCTTTGCTTGACTGACGAGACACAAACAGACATACATACTTACTCTATGTGAGTTTCTTAAATCATTCTTAGATTAGGGAGGACAGGGCAACATGTTAATACCAGAGTTCTGTGGTTGATTCCATACTTTGTCACCTTCTGTCATTTGAGGCTTTCAGAGGAAGCTGCTGTGGGTGGAAAGGGCTGTGCAGGGAAAGGTAGATATTAAAAGGAAAAGAGCTAAAACGGTTCAGGGACTGGTCCTACCTTGATCCAAAGGCTGTGTCCTGAATTGAACACTTGGGCTATAGGGACCAGAGCCCTTGCTGGTGAAGGCACACATTTTAATATCATAAGTGGTATCTGCCTTAAGGCCATCCAGAATAATTGTTGATTCGGGGGCGGTGATGAAGAGTTCTGAGGGACTGCGTGGGCTGTTGATGTCCTTATATTGCAGAGCATATTTCACTATTTGGCCGTTTCGCTCTCCCAGCAAAACAGGTTGCCAGCTAACCTGAATTGTGGAAGTGGTGGCACCCTCTGCTGTAATGCTCTGAGGGTAGCCGCTTGGGACATCCTCATTTGTGGTGACTTCTTTGACTGTTTCTTCACCAAATCCCACCTTGTTGCGTGCGGAAAGGCGGAAAGTGTATGAGGCTCCCTTATGGATCTCTTTGGTAGTGTAGTGGTTCTCTCGCTCAGGGAACTCAATGACAGTCAGAGGGTCCACGTCTTTGCGGCCAAAACGGAGGCGATAGCCTTGCAGGGGCCCATGGGTTAATGCTGGGGGATGCCACTGGAGGAGAGCTGTGCCCATGTTGGTTGTACTGACCATTAGCCGAGGTTTATCAGGAACTAAGACAATACCAATGGAGAAAGGGACAACTTGTTTTAAATATGCAGAACCATGTTTCCATGTTATCATATTTGTAGTAGACATTCATTATCAGTTGACATCTATCTGTTTGTAAGTACAACCAAGTCATTTTACTGTGGTTTAACACTGTCAAAAAAGGGGAGTTAAAGAGCTGAAGTAGGGTGTATTCCTGTCACTCCCACTACTTTTTTCAATATTTAAAAAATGCTGTGTCACACCAGTGGGTAAGAGTTTTGGCACTAAATCAGACAGCAGTTAGCTGCATTCATACTTTACACACTTGATGACAAGAACTTTTGCATAGAGCTTTTTTTCTCTTTATTGGCTGCAGTTTCACAGCTTAGCAGAAACAAATTTTTAAATAAAAAATGCAGTCTATTAGGCGAGAACCACATGATACTTGTCAGAGGTCATGGTTACAATACCTGCGCCAGTGGTGGTGATCAGTTTGGGCTTGCTGCGTGCACCATCGCCCTTTGTCGTATAGGCTCCCACAGTAACTGAATATGTGGTCTCAGCCTGCAGTTCTGTTATGATCATTTCCTGTAAAGATGCAGGACTTTAGTTGCAGGGCACTCACTGGATAATTTGCAGATATGAGCAAGTAGAGAGATAAAAGTGGGATGTGATGTCAGCACAATCATCACAAAAGACACACACGTTCTCTCAGCATATACTTAACATTGAGGCATGCTTCAGTGAAAAAGGATAGTGTTGATAAGTTTGTGTGTGTAAAGGTCCCATGACATGCTGCTTTTTTAATGCTTTTTTATAGGCCTTAGTGGTCTCCTTATACTGTATCTGAAATCTCTTTTATATAGGTCTTAGTGGTCCCCTAATACTGTATCTGAAGTCTCTTTTATATAGACCTTAGTGGTCCCCTAATACTGTATCTGAAGTCTCTTTTATATAGACCTTAGTGGTCCCCTAATACTGTATCTGAATGCTTTTATATAAACCTTAATTGTCCCCTAATACTGTATCTGAAGTCTCTTTATATAGGCCTTAGTGGTCCCCTTATACTGTATCTAAAGTCTCTTTTATATAGACCTTAGTGGTCCCCTAATACTGTATCTAAAGTCTCTTTCTCGAAATTCAGCCTTGGTGCAGAATTACAGCCACTGGAGCCAGTCCCACAATGAGCTTTCCTTATGATGTGCCATTTCTGTGTCTGTGGTGTCTTTAAATGTATTGAGGAGAGAAGGGGGGGCAAGGTGGAGGGTGGGGGTGTAGCCTTGACCAGCTGCCACATTGCTAGTTTGAAAACCATGATGTCTCTCTCTTATGGGCCCATGATGTCTCTCTCTTAAGGGGCAAGATTCCAGCTCGGCCCATGGTAGGGAGAATGCATATTAATGTTAAAAACCTCAAAGTGACATTTTCATGCCATGGGACCTTTATAGGTCAGTATTAACGTTAGTCAAGGATTCCATCTGCAGTTGTCTTCTTATCATAAGAAGTTGAAATAGCGCTCAAGCTGATGCTTAAAACCTTAAGGTCTTGAACTTGTAATGCACAAAAGACACATGCCATTCATGCAGAGGATGACAGTAAAGAAAAAGAAAAATACTCACATGTTCGGTTGAATCATCAAATTCCCACTGATTTTGATATAGGAATATGGAGAGAAAAGAAACAACAAATTAGGTCCGGTATAATCACTAATCACTGGTGAGAAAACATACACACATAGTTTGTCTCCAGCCAACCAACAAATTAGTTTGTTGTGAAAAATCAAAAGTAAATGTAGCAATAATTAGAAGTACACTTATGCAAATAAATATCTACCCAACCTCTGCATCCAGTAGAATTGTAATTAGTGACAAAATTGTTAGATATTCACTATTGTACTGAATTCATGAGAGTGAGCTTTTTTCCACTCCGACTAGGAGAGTGTAAAGTTGAGAGACAAAGTGATACTATGTGTCTGAGAGATGAAGTGGCTGGCTGAGGAGGGTGTTGTACCTGGGCATCATCAATCAGGATGTCCTTGATGACTGGCTGTCCTGTGGGCTCCCCATTAACCATCCTGACATAGTGCACCTGGTACCCTCGGATCTGACCGTGCTGCTTGGTGGGCATCGGTGAACGCCAGATCACTTTAATTGATGAGGAGTTGACAGCCTCCACCTCGACTTTACGAGGTGGCCCACTAGGAACTGGAGGAACACCATGGGATAGAAGAAAAAAGGTCAAACTTATAGAAGCCCTTCACCCGCTTTTTAAATCTTGCCCAAAAGTTGTATCGGAAAATGCTGCAGTGACAAAAAAATCACAAAAGTGCAGCAAACTGCAACGAGCACTGCATGACATCAATATTTCAACAATGGTAAGGGGAAAAAAAACAACAGCAAAAACAGGTCTGACAACTGACCTAATCTTGAAACATTAAAAATGGGTAGAGTGGATTTTTAAAACATGGAATAAAAATGTGTTTTGCCAAAATAGAAAAGTGGAGCCAAAGTGGGGCTTCAAGTTTTTCAAATGCTTGAAGCACTGCAAGAATTTTGGCTATGGTGCGAGGAAAAAATGAATAAAAAAATGATTATCACATGAGGGGAGAAAAAAAAAAAAATATATATATATATATATAAAAAAATGGCCTTCAAAAAATTCTTCCACCTTTTGTTTTTCCCACTGTCCAGAACTTTTGCCAAGTTCCTAAAAATGTGAGTTAGACAAAAATGCTGCCATTCAAAATATTTCAAAAAAGGCAGTTGGGACTGGAAGTTGGAGGCCTGCAGTTGAAAATGCCATACCATGTGTTGAAATTGAGCAGCGTAGGGGGGAAAAAGCCCCCCAAAAAGGTGTTTTTTCGAAAAGTGAGTCACAGTTTGTTTGGGTGAAAAAGTGCATAGTCCAAAATGGGGCTAAACGTATCAGGTAGCAACAGTCACTTTTAGTAGAAGCAGGCAGAGGGTGTAGAAAAGAGGGGATTGTAAATATATAGGCGAGGTTGTTAGTGTTTGACGGGGTAGGTTAAGAGGGTAGACTGGATTTGCAGCTGAAGCTTTGTTTTAGCGAACACATACCATCCTCCTCTGTGCGGATGAGCTGTGGCAGGCTTTCAGGTCCTGCCCCGACGTCTGTGTGAGCAGTGACTGTCACATGGTACTCTGTCCATTTCTCCAGGTTTTCCAAAAGATACTGAGAGCTTTCTGGAGGGATGCTGGAGATTTGATGAGCAGTAGAATCCTCCCCTTCAGTCACAGCATACTGGATGGTGTAATGCGTTATGATCCCATTTTGTAATTCCATTGGTGGTGGCCGCCAACTTACCAGGATGGTGGTGGAGCTGGGGCTATAGCACTTGACTTCCTGAGGGGGCCCCGAGGGTTCTGCTTGGTGAGTTAGTTTTGGTGCAGGTGAAGGTTTTCAGTTTGGTCAGGCCGTTGATTGATTTTTTTTTTTTTATAAAAGGAGTGTCAGTTTTTGGTTTGTTTAAGGTGATGATGGTAGAATTGACCAAACAAAGGAAAAAAGAAGGGAAAAATAAAATGACACAAAATGAGAAGAAAAACACACAAGGATTTATGTGGGAAAATAAATTATTTTAAATCAATAAAACATCACAAATAAGGACAAACCCAAAGACTAAGACCAACACAAATGTGTATACACTGATGATGAATGGAAGGTGTTGATTGGAAAAAGGACAGCTTTAACATATGTAACCTACCTTTGTCATGGAAAAATTAAATTATAAAAAAGGGGAACAAAAATCATATATCCTAAGTTTAAGATCCTTTTAATTCTAAAAGAAAACCTAAACATAATTAAGTACTTCAGAAATAATTTAATAAACCATTCAAAAAAATGAATGTGGTAATAACTTATACAAATTTGGCAAGCAGTTACCATCAATCCAAAAACATAAAGGTTGATGCTTTAACTATTTAAAATAGAAAATATTGCATTTGTCACCAACCTTTCCGAAGCCTGTTGGTTTGTGGTAAAAGCCTGATTGTACAGAGAACTTCCCAAGGAGACATGACTGATTTATTAGATTCTGATAACATTGGCATGCACGTTTTGCTTTACTCCATCATTTACTTCAGCATATACAGTACATCTGGGCAGAATTTGAACTTTTATACCCACCTGATCCCTGCCCTTCTCTTTCAGAGACCACAGATTTATGGGCAAAGTCAAACAGTTCAGTGTTTTTTCACTTATCGCTTAAGGGGAATTGTCTCACTGATAATCCAAAATAAAAATAATTTTAGTTAAATTTTGTTTAATTTTGTAATGGAATCCAAGTGTTTCTATTTTAACCTGTTTTATAAATCTGGGGTCTTTTGGGTGGAAATATCCCTAAATACAGACACAATACTTGCTTTGAGCTTTCTATTATATCATTACTCCACAACTGTATTGATTCTAATTTAAATTGTGTATAAACGTCAATGTGGAAAATGGGAAAATCCCAAGTGGTTCTTGGCAGTGTAGTTACATAGAAAGCTCAGCCTCTGTAATTGTCTTCTCCTTTATTTTGGGCCAACGTGCAAGGTCAAGAGACAAGGCTTCCTGAAATGCCATGTCACAAAGCAGTTGGGCAACACAGATTTGAGCATTCATATAAATAATGCAAGGCTTTATAATTAATTTCAGTCAAGACTATTTGCAAAACAAAGGTGGGGATGTGTAGCTTTTGTAACCTTGTCTCGTGACTTCACAGGAAAGCCTTGGTACACTGTCCATGCAACCTTTTCAAAGTGAAAACTGCATGGTCAGGTAACACTTATCTACTATTTCAAATGTTACATCTTTCAAATGCATCAACCCTTCTAAAATCGGATTTGCTTTATCTGTGCTCAGGACTTTCCTGACATTCTTGTCACTTTTTGGATTTTGCAGCACACTTAAAATTGGAATGCATTGGAAAGTGTGTTCTTTCCCAAATAGTTTAAACTCGGTCAGATAAGGAGGAAGACCTACGTGTCTGTGGAGTTTCCGCAGAGATCTCATTGGTGTAAGCTCCAACTCCGTGTTTACTACGGGCAGCCAGCCGGAAAGTATAAGTAGTGAAGGGTTTCAAGTCCTTCAGCAGGTATGTTGTTGTTGGCTCAAAGCTGATACGTTTCTGTGGAGGAAGTTTCACGTTGTCAGTTTTTAAATAAAGATGGGGAGTTCCAAATTAAAAAAAATATAATATAGGTATGCTGCTTTCTAATATGAAAATAAAATGTGAGGGTATACTCTTTAACTGTCAGAAATGAAACAAGTTGTCAAATTACATAAATGAGTTTGACACTCAATTTAGTACTCTAAAGTGATTGACACATTACGTGGTGAAGTCTCTCTTCTTCGCTTTGTCATACTTTAAGAATTACTCCTGATTATACAAACTCCAATAATGCAGTCACATGGCTGCATTTGTTAGTGCTATAGTGTAACTTCACAAAAGTATTCATTTCTAGCTGTTCATGACTAATTATCATATTGTTAATATACATTTAGACAACACTGGATTAGTAAATTATCCCCTGTAATTGTTACATAAGAAAACATACCCATTTTTATATATTATATTATTTTTGTAATTTAATGTAGAGTACTAAATATGTATGACTTATTCTTTTATGCTATTGGTGTTGGTATCAATGTTGGGGAATTTCATGACTCTACATAAAAAAGATATGCATGCATGGTTGCATCACCCAATTAAACTACTACTCAGAAACTAGTTGATGTGTGATTCAGAGTATTTTGTTTGTTATACCAGGCTTTAAATGGCCAAAGTGGATCAAGTCAGGAAATAATTACCTCCTCTTTATCATCCCTTTTCTTGTACATAAGTTCATATCCTGTGATTTGATTTTCCTGTCCAGTCTGTGCCGGGGCGATCCATGAAAGCAAAATGCTTGTTTCTGATTTGGCTTCTCCTTTGAAGTCGGTTGGTTGGGAGGGAACTGAAATTGGAATGAAGAGATGAATTCATTACTCTCCACGTCTTGCACTATTCATTATCATTACAGTCATACTGGCACAGATGCCACTTTGTTGTGAGAGTTATTGCTACAAGAGCCACATTGTATTTCAGGAGACACAGTCGTTAGATACAAATTAGTACAGTACATGTATAGTGCACAGTTAATTCCAAAAACATTTTCATAAGAAATAAACAACTAGGCATTTTAATTTCTTATTCTCAGTTTTCTGATATCTAACATTCTTTCCCACTTGAGAAAGACAATTTGAAGTTTTTTCTGACAGCCTAGAGCTGTTTGTGTGTTTAGAACTGTAAACCACTGAGGATCTGTGACTACAATGACGTGGCTTGAACATTTTTTGTGTCACTCTAAGTTTAATTGTGGACTATGAGCATTTGAGAAACTGAATTAGTTGTAGACTGATAGAACAACAAAAAGCCATGCTCACCTCCCGTCTTAGCAATGATTTGAAGGTCTGCGGAAAGAGGTCCGTCGCCTACTGAGGTGTAGGCCAAAACCTTGATGTAGTAGGTCTTATTGGGGATGAGGCCCTGGATGGTGACAAAGTTGGACCCCCGAACAATCTGCTTCTCCCAGACGTTGACATGCTGGGTGGAGTCCATGGTGTAGTAGACTCGGTAGCCCATGATCTGCCCGTTAGCTTCCTCCGGTTCGTCCCAGTGGATGACAGCCGTGGTGGTGCTCAGCATGTGGCCTCTGACTTGCCTTGGTGCCGTGCTGGGTGCCTGCTCTGCTGTTTTGGCCTCGATGCTCTCACTGTGAGGCCCTCGCCCGATGTTGTTCACCGCCACCACGCGGAACTCGTAGTCCGAGTATGGGCTGAGGCCTCCCACGCTGTACCGAGTGGTGGCTACGCCGTCAATCTCCTTGTACGAGTCCTCTGAGTATTTGGACTTGTGTTGGATGATGTAGTAGGACACTGGTTCAGGATTGCCAGAGTCCCAGGTCAATGTTATGCTGGTGGCTGTGCGCTCTGTCACTACAGGAATGCCGGGAGCCTTGGGCAATGCTGTGATGATATTACATAAATATTAACAGAAATGCAAAGTATGCAGCAAAGTTATACCCCTGTAGAGTAATTTATGTTATGTCATGGGCCATAGAGACTTAATTTTTTTAATTTGTATACGGTTGAATTATGTTGATTACGTTTATTTCCCAGCTCATTGCACCTGATGGTATACAGTGTATCTGGAGTCATAAGAGACTCATATGTCATGTGGTTTCTACTAAATGGCTGGATTGTCTTAATATTATTTCTAGTTGTTGCATAGGAACTAACGTGAGATTAACGACGTGCATACCCAATGATCAGCAGCGTGCGTGAGAGAGCTGTTGCCTTTGATCTCAGATTTCCGAGTGTTTATCACTTTAATAATTTAAAAGGTGAATTTATTGCTTTAATTCCCCACACTGTGGCACATTGCAAAGGATATCAGGGCAATAGATTGTCTTCATATGCCATCTGAAGTGTTCTTCTGGGGGAGCTTGCTGCCAGACTGTTATATTGTGACTAATATCTCTATGTTATGTCTAGGAAAAACAAAGCTGAGTGTGTGTACGGGAGTCTGTCCCTTGTGTGCACGTCAACATGGTGGCACCAATCTGGGATATCTTTCTGGTACGCTGCTGTGTAGATATGATTACACTCAGATAAGTACCATGCCTACATGTACAGAGGACACCGAACAATACTCACTACGTTTCACACCCCCCTTCATTCACCCTCCTCCACTGCTTGCTAACAGAAATGGTGAGCTTGTGGCTCTGTAGCTCTCCAGCTGAGAGATAAGCACTTCGCTATATTCTCAATCTGGCATCTAATGCACTGAGGCTGTGCCAGAGCTTGTCTAAAGCTTTAAGGAATCCTCCGCAGATGACTTATCGTGGCAGTGAGAGGTAAATAACTATCTTTTTAAATAACTGCCAGTAGTCTCTGCTTGGATATGTATTTTTAACATAAAGTAGCTGCAAATTGATAGAGAGAGAGAGATCATTTGAAACATTTCGAGTGGGCTATTATAGAGCCCAGCTGTAGCCTTCATATATCTGCTGTAACCATACTGCTGACATTTCAGCCATTGCTTATAAAGAAGGAGCAGCTTTACCTTTCACCGTTATCTGTGCCACAGCCTCTATCACCCCCAGGGTTGACATGGCTACGCAGGTGTAGTTGGCCGACTGCCGGACGTCTGTGAGCTCCAAGACGTTCCGTCCAATGGGCATGTCGTCCTCTGGCGTAAGGTCTTCAGCACCCAGCATCCACTTGACATATGGCATTGGAGAGCCCACTGCCACACATGTGATGTTGACACTGCCGCCTGGCATGATCTCATTGTCTGTAGGTGGAATGGAGAACCGTGGAGGAACTCTGCGTACTGTAAAAGACAAAACATGGTGTGAAAACCCAGCAGACAATGGAGCAACTCAATACATTTATAGAAAAATGTTCTGCATTCTCCCCAAAATGTTGCGAAAAGAAAACAGTCTGATCATTTAAGACATTTATACATGATATAATGATGAGATTAGCAGAATGTTAAAGGTGTGACTGTTGTATATAAAAATCTGTTTCTAGATAGATCATTTATGATTGGTTGAAGCATTGGATCAGAGAACAACACGGACGCCATGCACAAAATACGGCCTCACCGTCCGTACAAATATACAGAACTGCACAAATGGCTGGAGAGTCGACAGCACTGCGCAGTTGTATCCAAAGAAACAACTTTCAGGCTGCGTACTTCCAGTTGATGTGAGATAATGTGCCTCATCACTTTCTCACATCACACAAACATGGATAATGCTCCCAAGAAGATGCTTTGATGTTTTTCTTTTCAGGCTCAGTCAAAAGTAATACTAGGGCTGTCAAATGTTGTGCACACCTTGGATCAGTTCAGAGTAATAAAACAATCGCCCTAAACATGTTTCCCCTGTCCTGCCTTTACTTTTTAAAGTGGCTTTAGACTTTAGAACTCTGCCAGACAGCTCAGAGGATGAAAGTAAAATTATGCATACTTTCTTTATGCTGGTGAATTCCATGACGAATGAGAGGTCTCTAGCTTATCACAAGAGGTCCAATTATGCTGGCGCTTAAAGCATTAACATGTCTCGCTACACTACATTCTATGATTGTGCAAATCAGTCGAAGCCTGTGAATGAATCAAAATCAAGAACATTAACTGATGCTAATTTAAATTATTTTAACAGGACTGCAGGCCTCAGTCCAGTTTCAGATAAAGGGCTGACAGGGACTGAAAGTTCAGAAATGGAACTTTACCTTTACTTTGGAACATGTCAAGGAGGAGGTGAGAAGCTCCGAGACGGATGCATTTGCAGGAAATATCACTGATAGAAGCTTTTTCAACTACTCAAATTGTTTTCATTATTCATGTACAGTACACAGTCATCATTTTGCAACACAAAAAGATGCAGAGAACTGCCATTGGCGATATTAAGTTAGTCGTAACTTGTTTCTTAGTGCAGAGTTTTTTTTCATGTAATTTCAAAATATAATCAAGTGAATAATCCTGATTACCTACATTAAAAAAACTAATTTGACAGCTCTAGCAGATCCACAATCCCAAAGAATTCTCAAAAAAACAAAAAGAAAAGGCTAAAACTTCAAAGAAAAGGTTACACTTTTAAGTTAACTTAAATGTATAACATTCATAATGCACATGGACGGCTTCAAGGCCTTTTGGAGGGGAGTGGGAGTCCGTCATGCATACGAGAACAATACGTGACTTTGTGAGGCAACCATGTAAGGGAGTTGGGGGATGGAAGGGTTAGTCTGGTAGTGCTACATTGTTGTGAATGTGGCGAGCACGTCCTGGGAAAAGCATCTTAGGACAAAGGGTAAATGAATGGACAAAACCAAATAAGACAATCGTCGTGTCTTACTGGCGAGGATCTGTATACACAAATATTTAAAAATAGGTAGATGATATAACTAAGGGACTTACATACAAGGGAAATAGACAGGGATTGGGGTATTGTTATAAAACATTTAGGGAGGATTGAAATTAAAAGTAAAGTCAGTGTTACTGCTCATGCTGTTCAGCATTGATTAACTTGGATTAGATTACTTATTCTTTAGTAAGCCTTGAAAGCTGTTAAGGAATATGTTACCTTTAAGCATCTGAACAATCTGAATCAATGTATTTATTGCCCGTTAATTGACCCTGATTTATAAACAACGTGTGTGGTCCCTGTGACTCTAAACTAGTTATTTGTGCAGGTGCAGCATATATGACTGAAACATCGGCACGCGCTTCCTGTTGCTTGCTACTAATTCATAAAGCCCATTCTGTTTAGCAGACTGCAGCTCTCCAGAGAGGACATCTAGGGGAACTGCTTGCATTATTAAATAGAATGTTTCTCTCACTCAATATTTAATTAATATCCAATTGGATCACGTTCCCCACAGACATAATATTATCCTGCTCATTTGAATATCATTACATTTGTTAAGTCTCGCGGATAACGCTCCAAATACATTGTTGTTTAAATGGCAAGGGCAAGGTTGTTTTTACAGCTTGGTGCTCGACTGTAGTGCCAATTACAACAAAGGATGGGTTTTGCTTTAACTTAAAGATGCTTAATATGCTCTATGGAGAGAGAGATACGGTGCTCATGTGGAGACGCTTTGCATCTATGCAGAACAGCAGCTTTAGTTCCAGGAGCCCATAGTGTCATAGTACTTTTATTTTCTAAACAGAATTTATTTTATTAATGATCTCACTGACCAGCTGTGTTGTTAGTCCTCAGAGAAACCAAGCAGGAACACTGACGGGGGAAGGGATGGGGAAAGGGGAAGACTAGCTCAAGCGTTAAGAGAGGACCATGCAAATGGACCCTCAGACAGATGCAAATAACGCCCCACCACCCCACCTCAAAGATGCAAACATGCACCACCTGTTAGACAGGCAAGCACTCTGACAAGGACCAGGGGCATTCTCAATGGGAACATGGACATTGAATGAGTGACGAAGATAAAAAAAAATGTGTTTGTGTGTGTAAATATATGTATATATATATATATATATATATATATATATATATATATATATAGAAGTAAAAAAAAGAAGAAAAAAAGGACAACTACTTTGTTGTGGCAAACAAATAAACTTATTTCTGTTTTGTGTTGCGTTCAATAAGTAAAAACACACCAACCTTCTCGTAGCTCTGAGGGATGTAGGAAATTTGATGCAGAACAAAATGAAATAAGGAAAGGAGAAAAACAAGGGAAACACAGAGAGTAAAAAGGCCATGTTT
The DNA here is from genome assembly GCA_026937815.1 of Etheostoma perlongum. Taxonomy (NCBI): domain Eukaryota; kingdom Metazoa; phylum Chordata; class Actinopteri; order Perciformes; family Percidae; genus Etheostoma; species Etheostoma perlongum. Next base: position 4,996,250 of record CM049389.1, on the reverse strand, counting down.
TAGGTAAATGCTACTTAAACAATTCGAAGGACCTTCTGTCTCAAATGTCAAGGGGCCCCTTGAGCCCCTGACAAAGCCAAAGTCTGACCTGTCTGAGCTCACACATTTTGAATAAGAAAAAGTGTTTACTTTTAATAAAAACAAATTCTACCAAAGCCAAGTGGTCAGCTTATAATGATAAACATGACTGTATATTGCTTTATTGTAGATTGTGTATGGTTACTATTTGCTACACATACTGTATGTATTTATAGAGAATTTAATAAAGACAATACTGGAAGAGTAACAGTGGGTTTTTACATAAACGCAAATGAAGCCTTAAATGCTGTGTGCAAGTAAAATTGAGAAGCAGTAACAGCAGCACAGATTTTGTGACTTTAAAAGGGCGAAAGATCACTGCCGCTATTGGAGAAGGTTATGAAAAGCAAACCATTGCAGCTATTCCACCTGTCATTTTTTGCATTTGCCAAAATCATGTAGCTATAGGCTATATTACTAGCCCTGTGTAGCATCAAAAGACTGTTTTACAAGCTAATTTTACGTATGGAGTAGGATACTAAAATACCTTCTATACCAAATATTTCATACCTGTTTAAACTCTTAATTAAAAAAAAAATATTTTTTTTTTTTGAAGTCATTGTCAGTAAAACTAGCAAGATCAAATATGTCCTTCCAATGTTGATCAGTAGGGAGAGAAATACAGAGGATCTGGTCACTGCTGGGGAAATAGTTTGGACTGATAAAGGAGGGCCCGGCCGCCCTTTACCACCTCCGACAGTCAGGTTGGAAAGGCAATTAGTAGATAAACACAGCAAGCAGTCTAGTCATTGGTGTTAGAATCAGGATTATCAAAAGAAAGGACCAGAAAGACATAACAGAGCAGATACTGTAGGTTCAAATCAGTGCAGGTAAGTTAAGTGCAAAAAAAAAGAACCAAAACATCAAAAACAAAGCATACTTACAATGGCCGCACAGGATATGCCCTCAGTTGACTTTATTGGCTAATTTAAAGGTTCCTCATGAATTTTAAAGAGAAAGTTAATGTAATATTTGAAAGAAGCATGCCAGTGCTGTTAACATGTTTCCTACCTCTGACATATAGATTTGCTGGGGCAGAGTAGCGGGTTCCATCGTTGTTGGTCGCCACACATTCATACTTCCCCTGGTCTGACTCTTCGCTCTGCTCAATCTGGAGGGCTCCTGGTTGGGAATAGCAAACGGGGTAGCAGAGTATGTTTGGTTAACATGGTGTTGTTCATCGTGAAATTCACAAGCAAAAAGAAAAGTTGTTTGACCTCAAAAGGGCCAACATCAGCCCCCTTCATTCTAGTCCTGCTTGGTCCTCTCAAGTCTCAGTAGTTGGACAGTTTGAGGAAAGTTGTAATTCAACAATATCCAATAAATTCCATGAATGGAATACTACGTTCTTGCATCTGCTCCCATAAACTTTATATTTAAAAGTATATCCCCCATCATTATCACAGCCTGATCCACTGGCTGAGGTCAAATGGAGACCCTACTAATGGTCAGGTATAGCTGCAAATGGTAATCATGCAAGACATTGCAATACAAATAAATTGTTCTTCTTAACAGGGCTAAAGTAACAAGGGAAAATAAAATAACACATTGTCATTGTCAAACAAATTCAAAATAAGGGACAGAAAAAAAGACCTAAGTTATCTTCTCTCTCTAAAACAGTTTACTTGTTGATGACTTCTTTAGAGGAAAAACGCCTGATTGCTTTTAAGTTTAAAGCGTCTAAAAAGACACTCATCCTATTGCCAATGTCAAAAAAAGTTTCACGTAGAAGAATAGGGGCAAGCCCTTCAATATACAACATTTCACTGGACTGGTCAATATGGGGATGAGTGATACTGCTTCAGGGAAACATGGATCAAACAAAAAAAGGTTTACAGTATAAGAAAGCAGCATAACAAGGGAGGACAATTGAAAGAAAGAAATTTAGGTATGAATTTTAGCATATTCAATCACAGATTGTGTGTAACATTCATCTAAGTAATTTGGGACTTCATCTAGGTGAAGTTATTTTCAAAAAATGCAGCCCATACAAAAAATGTAAAAAATGCTGCTCATATATGTAGAAAAATTTTAATTGAAGTATTATGTAAGGCAAAACCAACACATAACCCTCTGTAACAAAAGTTTTGACATGCAAATCTTGGCAAGAAATGTATGTCGGCACAACTTACAACCTTCTGACAACCCTTAGCTGAAAAATAAAATGCAATTGTATTAGAAGACAAAATTCAAAATATCGACCTGAGCCGACAAGAAAGTAACCAACCACTGCTTTAGCTTGTGAAAGCTACAAAAGACACCCATAAAAATCCACCAATGGGATCAGCAGTGTGGTGTCACATGACCCAGGGAAAAATGGCTTTATGCATCAACAACTCTCCAGCTTCATCACACACGGCAAAAATGAGCCAATCAGGTCCTCGCCAGACTCTACTGTTTGCCTTCCTCAAACCTTGAAGAAAAAAAGTCAAAAAGTAAAATAGTCTCCAAACCCAAGAAAAGTAAGAAAAATAGGTGAAAGAGAAAAAAAAGCACCGTAGAAACTTTATCAAAAAAGTGGTTGTTTGGGCTTTTTTGTAGAGGTACAGGAGAGGAAAGCAAATAGAAGAAATGGGAAAAAAAATAGTTTGCAAAGATAGAAAGAATTCTTTGGGAGAAAAAAGCAGAGGAGAGGCAATGTTGTCTTCAGCATGCCTGCGTGATTCCACAGCATCTGTGCATATTTTTTTTGGTGCTGAACAAGAACAGCTAAGGGGAAAAATACTTGGTTGTTTTAGTTGGACAAAAAGAGGGACACATGATTCGCTATGGCCAAAAAGAAAACAAAAATGAACGGAAAAAATATAGTTTAAAAAAATAATTGTCATTGGATATGCTTATTTGAGCCAGGGCAAGCATATCGCAACTGAGCTAAACAGGCTCTTGAAATCAGAATACAGAGGAGTAAATAAAGCATAGACAAAGAAAAATGGAATACAAATTTAGTCAACAAAACAGGACAAATAAGAAGGAAGGTCCAAATGAACGTAATGGGATTTGGTCTTGGTAAACAGGACAGAAATGGAGGTGATTCAAGTGAATGGATGGGTTGACAGCAAGAATGAATTTGTATTATTTTCATTCTGTGAACGTCAGTTCAGCACTCTTACCTCTTATTGGTGTACCACCTGGGTGGATAATATGAATGCAAATAAGATTAGAAAGAAGAAGCATTAGTACGAGTAGATAGTAGATAGTAGTAGGGGCTTTGGAAGAAAAATTAGATTTAACAGGGCAGGTAAATAAAGGTAGTAGAGAAAGGGAAGAGAAAGAGAGAGAGAATACGAATTGTTCTGTACTCTACTGGCAAAGAAAGACAGGATTCATCATAGAAAAATCATAGTTCAGAAAGTAGAACTTGTACATTGATGTACCACGGGGAGGTGCCATTTTGGAAGTGGCCATAGCGTCTGAAGATCATCTACTGAAGGGAAAGACTTTGAGGACTTTGTGTATGAGATTGAGAGCAGAGATACTGAATCTAAACAACCTGAGATCCCTTTGCTTCACCTGAACTAAGCAGAGCTGGTCAACTCTCAAACATTCTTAACATGTCCATACCTACTGTGCTGGTGTTAAAACAATAAGTGAGTAAGTGGTGGGTCAGTGAGTGAGTAACAAACATGTGAGGACAGATCACTACCCAGGTCAGTATATGACAATACTACGCTACGCTTTGGTAGTTCTAATCTTCAGATAAAGGTGCTACTATAGCTGGCAGTGGTGGGACACACCGTGGGGTGAGGGAAGAGTGTATGTGCCTCTAGTAGTAGCCCTGAACCTAAACTCTCTGTTAGTAAAATGCATGCCATGCATTTTAATAGTTGTTGGAAACATGAAAATTAGTGGAAGGGGGGTGATGTGTGCTTTAGAGCTAAGCACTTACCAAAGGATTCTGTAGATTTAAAAATATAGAGAGAAGAAAGACAGCATAAGAATGTGATTATATTCTTTAAGTAAGTTTAGTTAACAGAGGTTTTGTTAATGCTTTATTCAACTCTACGCGAATCAAAGTCGCACATTAGAAATAAGGGTTAAATCTACACAGTTCTGTTAAAAACATTGTCAGCAAAGAAGTAAGGTTAACAAGCCGGTTTGACAAAGGACAGCTGTGAACTCTGTAAAGACAGGTGGTCAAACATACAAGACTTACAATTTACAAGTAGTTGAGCTAATGCATTGCCTTTAGCAGGCACATAAAGCTGCAAGCTATTTATGTCAACCTTTTAGAAAATAGCATCATCTTTTTCTATTGAGATATCGAAATCAAACTGGAGATTTTCAGGCGAATGGGTATATTGGGGTCATGTCACAGGCAAATAAAAAACAAAGTTGGCATCTACACATTAAAGCAGGGGCTGTAAGTTCAAAAAATCAAGGGGGAGGGAAAAGCCTTGTGAAGTTTTTACGCACTACTGTGGCTGATTAGTGTCCAGAAATAGATGGCTTTTTTCTTTATTTTCCTAATGCAAAGCAAATATTTATTCGGAGGAGGTTTAAGGGTACCTCTTTCAAAAGTAGAATTTCAACAAATGCACAAGGACAATTCATTTGCTTTTCTGCATGTTTTCCTATTTAAAATCATGTGCACTGCTTAGCAGATTCTGAATGAAGCCGGATGTTGAATATTAATTAATCAAAAAAGAAAATGGCATAAAAAAATGAAGACAATGGATCCAAAAAATACTGCACCAATGCAGTGAAAAAGAAATCAACACAAAACAGCAACAATAATTAATTGTAAAAAAGTCACAGCAGTGAGCAATGAGGGCAGAAGTTAGGGCAGAAGCCAGCAAACACAGAGGGGGAACAATCCCAATAGCCCATGACAACACTGGAAGACAAAGGGAGACACATACATACAGACAGCACACACCGGGGCGTACAGAGAGTAGAGGACAGGAAGTAGTAGAAACAATGCCATTACCTACAAAATTAAAAGCCAAATGAGAAGTTAAATTATGGGAGGAAGAAGAGGATGAAAGAGCAGAGGAGACAGCGCAGACAACAGGGGGAGCAGATCAAATTCTCAAGACTCCCTGATTTGTAATTACGTTTTCAGCAGAGGAAACCTACCTGATCTGAGCTGTTTAATGCGTCCATTGTTGTTGGTGGTGTTGACAGGGAGGAAGTCTTTAAACCAGGAGATGTCTGGGTCAGGGTTGCCGCTGGCGGCACAGAGCATGGTGGCAGTGCGTGTTCGCTCAACCACTTTCAACTGTGGACCCATGTCTATGGTGGGAAAACCAGGGGGCAGCTGGTCCTCTGGAAGAAGATGAGAGACATTGTAGCAGAGATCAGAGTCACATCGTCAGTGTGAACCCTGTGCACAGCTAATGAGGAGGGAGAGCCAGTGGAAATTATAGTCATAAGACTGCACAGCAATAAGATGAGAATATCTATGTACAATCTTTGGTTGAATGTTATATTTTTGAGTCTATAAAGCAATTATTTTTAAAGCCATGGCATCTACCCATAGTATCGACAAAGACACAAAATGAACAAAAAGTGAAAATGGACAACAGCACAGTTAAGGCATCTCAAATGATTTAAAAGGGTAGTTCAGGAGTATAGTATAAACTATAAAGCTACAGCTAGGAGTCGCCTAAAACGTATTTCTTTGAAGTTCTTTGATGATGGCAGGTGTCTTTGCTGTGTTGGAAAAGATGTCTTGTTCCTGCCGGCGTCTCAACTTACTGGCGTAACTAGGGCGGGCTGCATCTTGCTGCCGTTTGAGATATGAGAGAAGATAACTCACGTTGCTCTTTGCTCCGAACCATGTTCTTTTAGCTAAACAAAGAAAATCAAAGCCCGGAGCAGCTTTGTCTGAAGCTCATGCCTCTGAACGGGAAGTATTTTCAGCTTGCAGCAAGTGAGGATCTTTGAGAGTGCAGAGTGAAAGTTTTCCAATACACCGTGAGCTCAATGTATGCCTCCCCACAAAGTTAGCCGGGTGCAAATCTGCAAAACAAGACCTGCTTATTCTGAATGCCAATGAGGTTAATGTGCATCTTTTAAGGTTTCCTTCCCCTGCTGTGATATGGTTAATTAGTGTCTTCCTCTGCTCTCATAAAACGGCACCTTTTTGGAAACACATTATTCATTAAATTTTCATGAGGAGACATCAGTCTGGAAACAGCTTTGAGATGCCGTAGCCTGCACACAGCCAAACAACAATCATGGCCGCCTTCCAACAATGCTTTTGGGTATCTGGCAAGAAAAGCCACCTCGACGGATAAATCTTCTTCAAAATAGGCTTTATTACAAATAAGTGACTTTATATTGAACTGAAAAACTTTCCAATGCAACTCTGTGTCCCTGCCTGAACTGACATGCGTTTTGACACTAGCTATGTTTCCATCCACATGTTTTTATCCAAATTAAGTCATATCGAATGAAAAATGCCTTATGGAAACATTTCATGAATATCAAAGGAAATACGTTCCGTCTCATTGGATTTTATCTTGACCAATATACAGCTTATGCGATAACTGCTAATAAAAACGTTATTTGCCAAATAAATAATGAATTGCAATTAAGTTTTAGGTATGCTTTATGAAGTTTTAGTTAATTTACGCCTAGTATTTTCGCTGTTTACACACATGGCGGATGTCAACAAAGACAGATGGAAGTGGACGAGCGAGGAGACGAAAAGCTTTTTGAATTTAATTTATAAGCAAAATGATACGGCTATTTCAGATAGCAAAAATCTAAGAAATGGCAAAATTTATCAGGAACTCGCGAAGGAAATGGACAACAAAGGTTAAGACAAGCCATGGGACGTCCTCCGGAGTAAATCAATAAAATTGATTGACAAGTGGATGGAAACGTAGCTACTGATGCAACGTTTTATAACGGCCAGTCACAAATCAGCATTCTCTGTTGTCTTCTCAAAATGCATTTATGACTTCCTATCCTATATACTGTATACTTTCAACACAACGCCTTGGCAGTAGTGCACTGTTAGTCATACCGGGCATCTTGGCCCATGTATCCTTATATGGTTTATCACTGTAAGTCCTTGACATGGTGTGCAATATACTGTATACACATTATCCTTTTCCCTTTCAGTATCCATTAAGGTAATGAGAGTGCCCTGGCTTACTATTGTTAAAAGTTTGCAGGTGTCTGGCACTGTTTGCTTGTTGTTTGCACAAAATTGATGTGCTGCTCATTAAAACAATAACCACTCAATTCACCTCAGTCACACAGTGGCCATAGTTAGTTAACATAATCGTTAAAGCAGAAAGTTAAGCTGGAAGACAGAATCAATTTGAAGACTAAATTCAAAATGTCCCATTTTTCTAATCGTGTTGTTTTTGCAGCTGTTCATATCTGATTCACGGTCATTAACTGTGATTGTATGGTTATGGATGGTGTATTCTCTTAATGTTAGGTGTTAATATGATTAATATAATAGGTTCCTACCACTCTATTAGCTACAGTATTATCTACATTATAAGTTCTTTTTCTGATTTACAATGACATCACCACGGTAAAAAAAACTAAATAATGTAATGTGATCATCGCTCACATAAGGAATTCATATTCCTGTCTTCTTTTTGCATTTGCTGTCAACACATTTTAGATTTAAAGAGTGTTCAGATATTCACAAATACACCATGTAAAAAGTATTGACACTCTCCAGAAGAAACACACTGCATAAAGATTTGTCATAACACTGCATTTGTTCCAAAAGTACCGTGTTAACAACTATCAAGGTATGAGGGAATAGTCTAATCTGGAAAAAAAAATTGCTCATTTGCTCATTCAAGTGGAGAAAGATGGGGAGGAGGGAGAGAGGAATGAATTTTACAAGGTAGCTCCTGTCCAAGCTCCCTTCAGCCTGTTCAAGGTTGAACAGACAATTAGTCGATTCTACAGTGAGTCAAAAGTATAACCGATCAACCACAATAGTCAGAAGCAAGCCTAGGAGCACGGATGCATGTTGAATATTATAATTGGATGTGACAATCCATGCAAACTGAAAAGCAACTCCTGTGAAATTGCAACGTATTCTAAAACAAAGAAATCATAATTGAGCTGTCCTTTTAAGAAGTGAGGATTGTTCTCATGCTGCAGTATGCAATGTCCCTGGTTATTCAGCTCTAGGGAGGAAAGGGTGACAAAATTAAATTATAAACGGTGTAGCCGATGTCAACATGGTAGATTTTGAAAATCAGTATCCTGTAACAGTAAAACCATAGTATATCTGTCTGATTTACAGTACTGATTAACAACTGTGGCTCACTGAAATTGTGAAAACATAAAAATGAGGATGGGTCATGAGTACAAAGGACACTTTCACCAAACCCATCTTTGCCATCCCAGAGTGCATGTGTTACATGATGCCAGCCTGTAACTCCAGTGCAGGCAGCTGATATGACTCCAGGCAGCCCATTTAAAATTAATGATCTGTTACGAAGGTTTCTGGCCTTTTGAATGCATTCTTGCTCAGCCCAGAAATGTATTTTACAGCTGCTTTGTGCGCTCATGCTCATCTAGAATGGCCACAATGTCATGACATCAACAGCAAGGTGTTTCAAAATATTTCTTGCGTCGGATTTGGAGTTAAGATACAAAAAAAAAAAAGATCAATAAACATGAGTCCCTTGATGTTTTCAAGCTCCTTGCAACTCTTCCGGTATACCCTCATTTACTTCCCAAAGAGAATTAGCATTGTGATAATAAATAAACGGAGGGAAATTTAACACATTTGCTAGCTTGTACTGTGATTAACAACTCATGTCAACAGAGCTGCTGCATTTCCCTTACAAGGCAAAGAGACCAAAATTAAATCTGATTAATCACGGTGTAATTTGAGCCAAAGCCGGTGTGTTGTACGTTTTTTGAGAAGATGGGTTATTGACAATGTGTTCAAAGTAAATAATGAAATAATTAATCAACCAGGGCCAAGCGGCTAGGAGTTTTTCCCCATGTGCTATGTTTGCAGTTCCACTAACCGTCAGGAGGATGGTTTTTGACTTGTGGTTACATAAATTATCAGCGAGGAGCTACTTCATTACCCCTTAAGGAACCCTGAGCTGCATCCTGATAGGAGTGGAAATTGGACAAGTTTGATTTGCTTGTAGTTCATTTGTTTCTGAATGTGTGTTTTGGGGCTAATATACTATATGCTGTGTGACTTGAACACACAGCCCCAAGCTACCCTGCACAATGTATGGAAGTCACAGCTGAAAGGTGGGGAAAAAAAACAACAATCAGGGTTTACAGGCTTTCTCAGCTTCCTTATTCTACCTCGCTGAGAGCTGCAACCTCAAGGACAGCCTAAGACAAGGGCAGTTTCTGCTTTACAGACCCATACTGTATATTCAACAATGGATCTACACACTAAATGAGATGGAAGGGAGAGAAATGCTGAAGTCACCTTCTAAAGAAGTGCTGAGCACTGGTGCTTGATATAAAAAGACTCCCAATGACAATTTGCACACATTAGCCATTGCCAGGCTATCAGGCCATGTGAGTGTGCGGTGCCAAGCATGAGAAGAGTATAAAAAGGACATTGGCTCAAAAAGTACCTCAGTGAGCAGATTTCTGCTGAAGACATAAGGCCACTGGACATAAACTCAACCCATTAGCAGATTGTATCTATTGATCACTCATACAAAATACGAGCATAAGTGAAATCACATTTTCCTTGTGTTAGGTTAGTGGACCATTTCAGTTTCTGAAATATGCTTGACATAAAGTCAGCACAATTTGTCGTCATACACTGCAGTCTTATATCAATAAACACACACAATCACACCCTCTGTTTAAAGTCAGCGTCTCACCTGCCGTGGTGTAATGGCTTGAGTGACAAACTCAAGTAATTTCCTCCATGTTTAGGCCCCAATTAAATAAGCCTAATTGAGTCTCAACAGATGAATGCACCATTTAAAACGTGATCTGTTACTGTGTACGTGTTTGCTCAGTCAGTGCTACACCAAGGCCCTAGTGTATATGTGCAGTCTGGGGTGATGTTTATAAGGCATCACATGGCTAATGAAGTTACATCCATGGAGTGGAATACATTAAAGAGAGACCCTAAAACTAGTGCTAGGATGTCTGCTTGATTTTGGTATCTGCTCAGATGTGGGACATTGTGTCTCCAGAAAACCAAATTAAAAGCATGTTCCTCTCTCCTGCATAGAACCTACAGCACATTACACCTACCACTGGATACAGTGGTGGCAGTCTTTTTCTTTGGTGAATGATAGACTGTACACAGGGCACAGGTTACAAATCTATTACACAGTGAGTTGGTATTGCCAGTTATTGGTAGTCTGCCAATATTGCATGTGCTTGTAGATCTACAGCTTCAAGTGGAGTAGGTTTGACATTTTATCTGTAATGAGGATTGGTATGCAACTAATGGGTTATAATGTCAAAATGCAATGCAACATTGGTCATTGTGTATAAACACCAAACCAAATAAAATGTTGAGAAAACTGCATGTAAATCTAAAAAGTCTTATTAAGTGAGATGTGTTTTATGTTACTGAAATCACATTTGGCTCTAAAATAACCAATTAAGTACAAAGGAATCTGAAAAGAAAATAAGCCTTTGTTGCACAGGACTTTCCAAGTGAAGCCATAAAAACATAAACCTTTCCGGTCACATTCTGGCTTTAGTTTTGTGGTTGCTGCACAAGGATTGGATTTGGTTCGACCATTTTCCTCCCAAGCGGAACACAACTTTTAACCCAGCGGTTGAGGTTATTCTTCAGGAAAAATCCCTGCAGGCTATAATATGGTATTTGTTGGACGTATTTGAGTGGATACAATCTCCTCAAAGAGGCTGTCACAGGTGACTTGTTGTGGCAGCATTGTTGAGACATATTGTTGTTTGGGGATTCCTCCTTGCCAAAGATGATGGATTATGAAAGTGTGGGAATTTTAGTGCAGATGTCTTAAGTATCACACTCTTTTTACACTTGGTTTTCCTTTGCCCTAAAGATTATCTTTGCCCAGTTAAGGAATCCATCTCATTCTCGCTACCCCTCCCCAGATAACATTTCAGCCAGAACAAAAAGACGAGCCACAAAACATTACCCATGGAGTGTGACGGCAGCAGTGCTTATTTTTCTCGGCAGCCTGAGCCAAAGTCATTTTTTTCCCCCACCACACCATAGCATATCATTTGAAGTTAAGGGGCATGCATTAGAGCTCTTTCCACGCTCAAAAATCCAAAAGATTTGTGAGAAAGAAGATAGGAGAATGTAGCAGGGTTAGGTTGCTACTCACGTTAGTCATAGAGCACACTGCTTACTAGAACATTATTTGGGAATGGCTTGTTTCATGGCTCGCTAATCCATGAGCTGTTGAGTTAGGACTTGTTGTTTTATAAACTAGTAAAAGGTCATTAATAAAGAAAATAATTCCATGTACACAAATAAAGATAAGGACAAAAGACTTGTAGAAGTACAGTAACATCATCTTGAAGCGCACATACATAAATGCCATTTAACCAAGAGTCTTAGAGCATTTTTTTCAAAATAAGCTTGTTGATTTAACACATTAACAGGACAACGTTGTCCATTATAATTTGTTTACAGTTCTCTAAAATATTGTTGAAAGCCTACATAATACATGCGTTCAGAAACGACCTGAATCTTCTTCAACAAAATGTTCTGTTCGGTTGCTGTTCAACTGACGTATTCATCCCCCCCCTTTAGCATGGGAGAGGGGACTGTTAATTATGCTTTTGTTTTCACACAAACAAAATTACTCAACCAAATGTAAGAGCTCTTGATTAACAAAGGCAGACAGCAATTCCATTTTGTGCCAATTCCATGACGACATCTGTTCCATTTTTCTCTTCCACTCTCTTTTTTAACCACTTTCACCCACATGGTTGTTGATTTCCTTGCTTTACTTACAAGGTATGCTTTACTCCGTGGTAAAACGGTGCACCTTGTACTATCTAGCACCTAATGATTGACAGATTCTAAATCTGAGCCCACCCTTGCTTTATCAGCTACCTGCAGCATGGTTAAACTATCTCAAAGTTTTACTCAGACAGTGTTGCTTTCCTCAACACTCCATCCATCATTCTGCCCATACACTTTAGCAGAGGTGGAACTTGTGCCCACATCAATTTCTGACCATGGAACCATGGGACTAGGGCATCCTGATGATTTATATAAGCTTGTACTTTTTTACTTCCAATTGTCATTGAAAAAACACTGTCATGTACTTGTTCTAGTAAAGATATACTTTCTAATCTTAACTTTGTTTCTACGTACTGCTTTACACAGGACAGTAAAGCAGTTAAACAACCACAGTACACAGACCTAAATCTGGATTAGCTACAACCCTTTTTGTTAATGCCTATTGGACACAGGACATTGTTATCAGCATATTGCCGTTTTAGCACTGCCTTGCGTAGAATACTTGGAATAGTTAAAGTAATATACAAGTGAAAGTGCGGACACTTAACAGGGTGTAAACCATCACTCATGAGTGGCGGGTACAGCCATTTATTTAAAGGGCATTAAGTCAGACAAGCATTCGGAGAATAAAAGAAAAAGTGCATCGTTGCTGAGCAAAAAGAAGAAATGACTCATGAGATGTCTAAATTATCCCTAATTGCCCTCAGAGAGTCCAAAGCCTGTACTTATCTCATTGATACATCCCAGTGCTGTTTGGCACATACGTTGTCCAGTCTAAATAAGATTAGGTTTCCCCATTGAGCTTCATTTGAGCCAGATTTCCCAAATAAGCCTCCTGGCACCTGCACTGGGTAGATATTGCTTAAGTAATCCAATAATGGAAAACAGAATGCTCAGCACTTCCATCTAATAGGGTACATACTAGTTGTTTTTAGGCTAGTGAACTCCAAGGCAACCTTCAGATTGTTCTAAAACATGGCGTGTATCTTGACTGATGTGGGTTTTTTATTATTGTGGCGACTGGAAAAGACTCTAGAGGAGCTAAAATGTGAGCGCACACTCAAATTATATGTTGGGGGCCACGGTTCTTTATGTTGTAAAGCCTTAGACAAACTGATTTGAGAAAATGTTAAGTGACAAGGCATGACTGCTTTTTCAGTTTAGATTGACAAATTTGTCTGTGCAGGTCAGAACTAATCCTGTTGTATCGAGCGGCGTGCTGGAGAGTTAACTTTTGCTATGTAAGCCCATGATCCATTTATCTTGACTTAGGATACAAATGTATATTTCAATCTTCATAATAACACTGATGCAGTGGGTAACTTAGAGGATTCTGTCAGCGGCAGCCCATTTAAGTTTGTGTGTATCTGCATTTGTCTACTGTGTGTGTATGTATCAAGGCCTTATTCTCACAGAGAGAAGTCAGTCATTTTTAAACTGTCTTACAGAAATCAGGCAGGATGACTTTTAGTAGTTTACCTGTTAAATTCAAATGACAACTGTATGGTCTTTACTCGTAAAACTAGAACAGCAGTAGAATGCTCAATGTGCAAATGCACCCCAGTATGCTGCCGTTTGTGCAGTGAAAAATTGGGTTTTCCAATGCAACACAAATGAGCAGTGAAAGTGCAGCCCGGCTGAGGTAAAATTAGTTAATGGCACAATTCTACAGGTATAGTGCGCGTTAATGAATATTACTGTGAATGGGCCACAGTTGGCTCAAACAGCTAATTCCAATTTACAATAATAGAGTTTTAGGAGGAGCAGGCCCACTCCAACACAAAGTGGCATTAAGTCTCACTCGCTTTCTACCTCTAAAAGTAGTTCAGTAATTTGCTGAACAAATACAGTCTCTTTGAGAAAACCGCTAACTCCCGAGGGCAGACAAGGGACCAGCTAGTATCCACTAAAATTTTATTTTACCCTTGTTGCCTGAAGGAGCAAAATAGGAATGGATTGTGAAACACTATCCGGTGTGTTCCTTCTCCTGTGAAGGAAATATAGGAGGAGGAAGTTGAAGGCACAGAAAGCTCTCGTAACCGGAGGTTCATGGCACTCTGTCTCGGTGAAAAATAGCATTGTCTCCCCCTTTGCCCCGCACTGATTGTTTCTTCCATAAATCCCCATTTGAGATTGTATAATTAATTAAATGCTGCTTATTTGTCATTAAAAAACACTCGCCTAATGCCTGAGATTATGAGGAGACCATGGTAGAGTCAATCTATTAATCACTAGGCCTTTTTTGCCCAAGATAAACCTTCACAGATGAACAATTCGTTTCTCATTCAGAATGACATTGGAGAAATAGTTAAACTTACAAGTCGACATACTGGCGTATGATGGTAAATCATTTTATTTAAACATCCAAATCTCTTCCCTCTTATAGGAAAAGGACGTTAAATGTGGATCACAAAATATGTTTAAGAAAAATAAGCACCTTTTACCATTCACATCCCGCCATGAAAGACACAATGCACATGTGAGTGGGGAGTAGCCATACTGTTGACAATCATGGGATGCCTTTGAGATCGATTTTCCGAGTGTCCATTACTCCATTTAGTATCTTTGTGTTGGGAGCTCAGTGGTTGGTATTTTGGTTAAAGTTTGAGAAACACAATCGGGGTCAGAAATTCTCTGAGTTATGCTTCAAAACTACCCCGCCTAGTGTTCCTCCAAGCCTGCCGTCCCCCATAGACATTTTTTACGGCCATCGCTGCTGGGGCAGATTGGATCAGCCAAGCAAAGGGCATGCAACCGAGATGTACGCCATTTCTGGCAAGGCACCCCATCTCTCCCTAGGCCCCGTGTCATTCATAAACATGACGGATTAGCTGTGATATTCCTCCATTTACAACATAAGCGAAGGGAGTTGGAAGAAGGGAATGAAAGCAGAGAGTGAGTGTTAGTGTCGGATGCCCCTTAGGGCTAGTGCTAAAATGGATGGGTAAAGAGGGAGATGAAAAGGAGAGATGAAGCAGGAAGGGCGGAGAGGGGGGCGTTCTGTACAGGCCTGGCTGGGCAAGCAGCAAGGCAGGCAGGAAGCCAGGCACAAAGCTGCATTTACGCTCTCACACACACACACACGCTCTCTCTCTCTCTTCTGGCTTTACAGACTACACGTCAGCTCAGCCAGATGTACTGTTATGGGTAAAGATCACCTAGGGGGAAGGTGCGGATGGAGAACGAGAGATTTCAAAACCTTTTCTACCTAAAATCATGTCTTTCTCCCACACTGCCTTTGTCTTTGAATTTGCTTTTACCCACCGACTTCATCTTCCATGATCTAGTCGTGGCTCATCTGAGACATTAAAAGATGCTTGATGTTAAAGACTCTCCCTCAGTCTGTCTTTGTCTGCCTCCCGCCTTCTTTGCCTTCTGTCCCTCTCCCGCCCTCTTCAAGATTTCACTTAGCATATTCCATTTGCTGGTTGTTACCTTGAGCAATGATTCCATTTACTTCAGAAAACAGTGCCCCATTTATTCAGAGTTGGGGGGAAAAAACTTCGGCTCTTGTCATCTTATCTGTAATCAGCATTTTTTTTCCTTTTATCAGTAATATTCAAAAGAAGCAGGGAGCCAACTATTTGACAGTGCTTTGAGCTATTTGCCAAACACAAAGCTAAAATGGATGTTGCTTATATTCTCTCAACTCCATGAAACACACCTTAGGAAGCCTCCTCTTCTTCTAGCTTTTTGTTTACAGTCCACCAACCCTCATTTGATCCTCTTGAGTGCAATAAACATTCTCAAATAAAGAGGACGTGGCAGGGAATGCATAAACATTCTCCTTAGAGACACCGCTGTCACTTGGAAGCATATACTGCCAGACGGTTTTCATGTTTCAGGCTTATTCATTGTATATTATTCATTGTATATTCACCCTCTTACGGCCCACTTGGGATGAATATGCAATGCTTGATGTGTCAAAGTTACATGTTTGTGTATCAACATTTTTCATGAAATAAAATTTGAACTGTTTAGGTTGATTGATTTGTCTTTTCAGGGGGAGCCTATAAAGGACAATACCAGAAGTTGGAGCCAGCAGGGGCACAAGAAAGTATCAGTAACCAGGTGAGTCCTCCGGCCGTGCAGAAAAAAAAAGACAGAAGGCAAAACTGTGAGACACTGAGTTGCTTCATTAACCTTCATGTACTATTCATTCATAAGCAGGTGGGTCCGTTTGATCAAACAGGCGTTTCTAATACTTTGGCTTGGATTGTCACATGGCATTTGTCTATTAACTGGAGTCTGCGTATGTAAGGAAAATAAAACTGTACGTGACTGTTCATGAGGTGTTATTTACTTCACCAGCAAGAAAGCATCCAATCAGTGGTCAGAATGAACCCACAAAATCCTCTGAGCTTTAATCACTTTTAGCATTTTGTGCATGACAGTGCCTCATACTGTATCTTTATGGGTCACAGCCGGGGACTCTGAACATGGTATCATCAGACTCAGAGTAGTCCAGGAGACTTGCAGCCTAAAAGTCAGAGCAAACCAACTTCACACAAGTTCCCTATCTCCTGTGTAAAAAAAACCTAGCACTAGCCATTTCAATAATTGATATAGCTAAAAGTTTGCTACAGGAAAATGGTGTATAGAGATTATTCATGCTTGCTGACATCCTGCAGAGAGGAACCTCTTGACTCGCAAAAAGCCCTAATGGAAAATGGGGTTATATCAGGCTTTTCAAACGTAACAAAGGGGCATTTTCTGTGGGAGATGATGGGCATATCACAAGGCAGTGGGTAGCATTGTTTTATTATGCGATTTAGTATTTGGGTCCACATGTGATTTGAGAATTGAAAGCTGGGTTTAATGCTGATGAAACTTCCAATGAGAACTTGTAGGTCCCCGCCCCCCTTTCTTTCATGCAGCCAGTGCACTCATCTTTGCTGTACTGAGAGTAATGGTGTATAGACAACTAATTACACCAAAAAATGTAGTCTTGCCGCATCACTTTTTCCTCACTCCAAAGTTGTTTTGGTTTTGATTAGCAAGCAGCCTCAGACAGCTTGAAAAGTTTCTCAAGATCATTAGATGCGTTAAGGATGACCCTGTAGTACCCAATTAATAGCGTAGAAAATGAGTGCAGCTAAGATGAAAGTTACTAACATTAGCACCCCTCGACCACCTGGCTCAGACTTAACACACTCCTCATTTTCTGACCTTGTGTCCCTTCCAGTCCAGAAAATGGAATATGTTCTGCTATACAGTGTATACTGTAGTGCGTATACTGTATGTAATGTGCACAATTTCAGATAGTGGTTTATCAAGCTAAAATAAGATAACCAATATAACTGTCTGATCCATTTTTTTTGTCCTTATGGTTGGCTTGAATATATATATATATATATATATATATTTTAAGTGGATGTAGCAAATGTTAGCATGCTACCATGCTGAACTAAACTGGCATTGTCACTGTGAGCATGTTAGCATACTGATGTTAGCATTTAGCTGGATGTGCAAATACAGCCTTACAAAACGGTTTGCGTGGCTGTAGAGACTTTAACATACACAGGAATGTATTTATCATAGATTTTAATTAGCAAAGGAAAATTTTTCAAGTGTCTAACCTTCCTTGCATATTATGTTAGTTTATTTTTAAGTTTGCTTCCATGAGTCATGAGAAACCATTCGCATTTTTAAATCACGCATCACCTAATTACTCTCCCAGTACTGTGGAGAAAAATAACTGAAAACAAACAACACTTCCTCATTTGTCTAAATCAATAATTATTAGTTTAGGAGGCATTATTACTTTTATTAAAACAAATACAGAGCCACAACATGCGGAGAGTTATCTATCACGTGCCTTTGTGCCTCCAGCGGATGTTTTCTGACATGCCATGCAGACTGTAAAGTCTAACATCCATTGTTTTGGTCATTGTTTGGTGGTTATGCCTTAAATCATCTTCCATACTATACAGATACACTGATTGGCTCCCATGATTAACCCCGCAGTTAGGTATAAGGGGGTGTGGGGGCTGTTTCCTTTTTTTCAAAGAAAATATAAATTTCTGTGAGGACAGTCATCTCCATCATTACATTAATGAATAACTTGGCATCATGGGCTTCATTTTTGTGACATATGAGCGAGTAAAGATGGGAATTGAGGGGATAGTCGCATTAACTCAGAATTGGCCAAATCCCAAGCAATAACTCTGTCAGTGGATATATTATGAAACATCTAATGGGCATGAAGATAATTGATGGCCTGTGAAGTTGTTTGCACTTAGTCACTATTTGTCCCAGAATGCTATGTTAGAGAGAAAAAGGCTTGTTGGTTTCTGGGGAAAATGGGCTGCAAATAACAAATAGCTACTGAAAAAACCTGTTAAAACACAAGTAGCTTCTGAAACATCAGGACATAATGACAAGGTAAATCATCTTTAAATGTCCTTTATACTATAAGAGGATATTAAAGGATAAATCAAATCAATTGTGCGGCATAGTTTTACAATTCCGGCAGACTTGACGTTTAGAATATTGTCTCATATGTAATAAAAAAGTTAGACTCCTACAGTGAGTCAGCATGTTTCCACAGCACCATTCTTGGAGGAAACAATGTATTAGTCCAATATAATTGAATGTTCCATGTGGTGACCCGGGCCATTCAATTAGCTGGTTTACTGGCACAAGCTCTACAGATTAAACCAGCAAATTGTACGGTAGCTGTTGGCCCCCTGCAGTCAATATACAATGGTCACTTGCTTCATCTCCACTGCATCCCTTGCTCTGACAGTTTGAGACAACTGACACAGCATTTATCTTGCTTAGCAATTTGAGCATGCAGACCAACTTATCCCTCTCTCTCAGCGCTTGCTAGAAAGAAAAGCATTATACATTGAGAAAATGGTGCAACATATTAAAAAAAACAGTGGTTAGGAATGAGCATTAAGGTACATTTTAAATGATCTGTTCCTCTTAACAATATTTTATAGGTTTTTGCTATGCAGACATGTCCACACGGTTTAAGTTGACACGCATCTTATGGATAGCCGTAAACTAGGCTTGGAATATAAATGAAGCAGCTTTTGGTGTCTTTTATTAAGTGTGGAGACCGTTTTTTTTCATGGCAATGACAAAGAGCCGAGTGCACACATTGTCTATGAATAATCATTGATCATGTAGCAGCCCTTTCATTGTATGTGGAAAGATCCCTCTCAGCTACACAGCTGACCGTGCCATTGCACCATTCCATACAAATGGAAATGATGCATTCTGTTTTTCCGTCACAGGAGAGCAGCTTCTCATTTTACGCTCCCACTGTCAAGTTGTGCACAGCTGCATAAGTTTGCTCGCTTGTGTGTGGGGCACAGGAAATGGCTGTTGACAGCATAATGGGAGTGTGAGGATGCAATATAAATCCTTAATCATGCCTGAATCATGAACTGCAGCACTCAAATCCACACATCAATTGGCTAGAACTACTCCTACTAGAGAGTCCTGGCCCTTGTGAGGTGTTTTGGCTTGGCATTTTTTTTTTGGTTTAAAATGTGAAATAAACCCAGCTGCACTAATCACATACTGACAGGTATTCTTGTTAGTCCATGAGTCCAAATGTCTTATGGAGGAATACTTATAAATGAGATTAAATACTACTTTGCTGAAAGCATATTCCAGCCATGACACCCACAATGTGCTCTTTCTTCATTTCTCAATCTCTTCCCGTCGTTCTCAATTACAAAGCAAATCAAGATGACCTTAATTCATAGACACGAGTCACATATGATTCGGGTCATCTCATAGTGCACTAAGGAAACCCGTAGCTCCTGCCATGGCAGATTTGACTCGGGAACATCATTACGTTTCAGGGTTCGCCTTTCATGCAAATCGCTTCCCCACGCCTGGAACTTCATTACTAATGGCACTTCCCATAAAGTAAAAGGCCCATCCGAATACTAATATCCCCCAGTACTTTGGCTTTGTCACCTCAAGTCCCCTCTTCGCATAGCCTGGCAATTACAGCAATGTGCATTTCCTTCATGGAATTAGGCATCACCCCCTACGAAGAGCTTCACAGCAGATGCTTTACAGTTGTTTCCACAGACCATTGGAGCACAAATGAACTAAACAAACAGTCACTTTAAATGTATAAGGCCTGGTGTAGTAGCACTTATCTGTGTTTGCTTATTATTTTATCCAATCTCCAATCCTGCATCAGACACTCATGTGCAAGTTTACTATTTCTCCACAAAAAGGGCCAAAAAGGAGAAAAAATGCACAAAGTAATTTTGGAAGGAGGGAGCTTTTTAGGTCACCTAAATAATATATAATGCCTCCTTTGTGTTACCTCAAGTGACCCCTACAGTACGACACCCTCACAGTAAAGTTTGTCAGCTTACTTCCAGCGTCCTGAAAGTCACCCTTATGTTGAGTCTTTGAGTAATGGAGGAATCAGTTTGGCAATGGATGTCTACAACTTGAAGTTATAACTGTTAAAGTGTAAAATCAAATAATATGGCTAGCTAAAGATGATCTTATTATAGTCATGCTTGATATCCGTGTCTGTGGCCAGCACTGGGGCTATCGGTGCTCATGATAATTATTCAGTCTATTATTTATTATTTGCCGTTTAACGGCATCACCACCAGTGTACCTTCGGCCTAACTATAAATTTCCACTGTAAGACCTACCAGACACCAGATGTCTAGCAACTGTAAACTTGGTATAGGTTGACTCCCTGTTATGTCAGAGCAAGTGCTGACAGAGGGTAGTGAAATTAACATATATTATAAATAAATAATAATTTTCACACTGCCAATATTCTGGTTTCATATGCATCCACGGGAGGCAGACAGGAAGCACATCCTTTTTATTTGCACCAAAGACAAGAAAGAAAAAAGCTTTTCTGTTTTTTCTATTTTTTGGATCCATGATAGGCCTCTACTCACCTCACATACATTGATGGGAAAGGGGAGCAAGCGAAAGAGCAAAAATGGAAATAGTAATAAACATGCTAATGCTAGTCCGTGGATCCGGGAAGAGCAGCTACCCGCCGCTCGTGTGTGTGTGTGTGTGTGAGAGAGAGAGAAGGGGAAAAATAGAGATAGAGACTGAGCATGAGCGAAAGGGAACAGGAAATGTGAACAATATTGCATGTGAGAGCGTGCATACACGCACTCATTCACTATGTGCTCCAGAGTAAACAGGAGAGAGCTGCATGTGAACGTGCCACCCTCCTCTTTCAATCTGCCTCTGGAGACAGTGCAAAGGGCCTTTGTTGGCTTCTTGGTGAGATAAGAAGCAGCGGATGGGGGGGGCGGGGGCTTCAGAGACTTTGCAGAGCCAGCTTTTTTTCCTATAGGATGTGAGCAACCCTCTCAATAGAAACTCATTTGCCATGTTGTGTAATTGTGGTACATAATGGAGCACACCTTATTCAAGCAGCCCAAGGCTTTTTCTAAAGCAATTTCCTCCATTCACTATCAAATAAGGCATGTTTTAGGAAGATATTACTCGCCCTTTTAAGCTAAGGGCCACCACATATTTGCCTTTGAATGGAATGTTGTGTGTGATTAAGATACAATTTTGCTCATTGCTTATTATAAATGAGGCACTGTCAACCAACTTGATATTTGTCATCTGACTTTTATTCTCACTGGAAGCAAACAAAGTGGCTGACCTTTCCCGTCTGGATTGGTAGACATGTTTGTGCAGAGGAGTTCTGGCTAGTAACAGCCACTGGTCACTGAAAATGATCTGCATTGAGGCAACCTGCAGCTAAAATGCTAACATAAACCTTATATGATCGTTAATCACATAAGACTATACTGCTTTTTTTTTTTTACACGGCCAAAATAATATCAAAGCTGAAGTGCAGAGATGAAAAATGACAGATTTGAAAAACATTGCTGAGCTTTTCCATTAAACCACTGTAGGCTAGGAATGGATGGCTATTTGCATAATTTAACTGGCATCTTAATTATTGTGTCAGGCATTTGTATGCAAATGACTTAAGTCACTTAGAAACGGAACTTACGTGGCTAAATGGCTAATGGACTAAATCTTATCAAGTTAGAATACACAATGTGAGTGGGTAATTGTGTTTGACTGTGCGGTGTGACAGTACAAAACAAAGAAAAGAGGACAGGACAGACATAAAACAAGTAAATGCAAGCTTACCTGGGTTAGCTGGGAGAAAAAGGGCATGTTAGTGGTGTGTGTTATTTTTTTCCTTTCTTTTGGGGTTGCAGAGAAGGACCTACCACGTAAAACAGTGAGTCTGGTGGTAGCGCTCGTCTCTCCAACACTGTTGGAGGCGACGCATTCATATATGGCTTCATCTCGGGGCGTGCGTAATGGCTGAATTCTTAGCACTGAACCAGAGCCGTCGTCGAACTCTATCACCTGCAGGTGCGAGAGACAGGATATGTTAAAGGAGATTTTATGGTTCACAATGGGCGAGGGACCTTCCGCAGAGAAAAAAAGACAACACTGTTGATGACATTTTTCTAACAAAACTGATGGTGACACAATGTGCTTCCTATGACAAACAAAAGCTGCTGCCTACCTTACATTAAGCCCTAGTGATTCGGTGTTCATTTGTGAATATTGTACTAATACTGTACATGTACGAAAGGTAACGTCAGGATCTGTGCAGAATTAGAATGTGTATAAGGAAAGTGTAGGTACTGAGCATATTTGATTCCAAAATAATTTGGTTGTGGGTGGGTCAGACGTGCTGTGTTTTATTTGAACTATTAACTATCTACTACTAATTTGTGCAATAATTGGTAAAATAGTCGATCGGCTGACTAACTTTAAGAATGGGAAAATGTATTGTAGTCAGCATTCTTTACTGGGATAATGGGTTGTAGAGTGAAATTTAAATCTGAATGTGTCCCACTCTTAAAGTTAACATTCTATCCCTTGAAAATGCATCACACTGGATTGTGTCAATGGGACAGAAACAAGCACAAACAGTTAAAGGTGGCTTGATAAACGGTTACGGACAGTTGTACCATGAGGTGAGATAGTGGTACATAAGACAGGACCGACTGTATTAGACGAACGACACATAAAATGCGCACAAACAGGTGTTTGTTGTAGCTTATTCAGCTATTTTTTTGCATGCTACATGTTGTATACTCACTGATTTTTAGAAAGCCCTGTGTCATAACTCAATGTCTTTTAAGCATAGAGGTAAATTTCAATAAAGATAGGCCTGAGACCTCTGCTTCACACGCTCGCACACACACACACACACACACACACACACACACACACACACACACACACACACAGACACAGAGGCCTACGGACATTTTAAAAGTTCACTATACATCTGTGCAGGTGATAGTTAACAATACACTTTAACATTTCATTAGCCAAGCTATAGCGGTGTTGGCATTCAAGCTGACAGCAGGTGATGGTTAAAAAACAGCCTCCCTTCTTAGTCAAAGCAGAAGCATTGGAAAAGAAGTTGTGAGATGTCCAAAATGAAATGTTTTTTTGTTAGAAGATGAGAAAGCAGCCTACGATTGAATGGACATGGAATGGGGGCAGCCAGCAAGCTCTGTGAGGCAATGAGAGAATGAAAACTAGCGTGTTAGCATTCAGTACAACGTGCGATGCAAACGCGATGAACTCTGATAAGATTAGATTTCTGCGGGCATGAGACGAAAAGAAGAAGCGGTAAGAAGTCTCCAAGCTCTGTTAAGCCATTGCTGCTGTGCAGTAGCAAGCAAATATGGCATCTAGGGCAGAAGGGAAAAAAGCGACACCATGATAGTCCCGAGGACTGACACAAAAATTAATAGAAATCTTATCAGTGTTCAGCGATGATGTGTTATTTCTCATGGGTACTGAGCCCAAGTGCAGATTAAAGCTGACCAGAAATCAAAGCTTCAGCCAAAATGAGGAGGGTAGAACATGCAAATAGATAAAGATGCCACAAAGCAAAAGGATATTTTCAAAAGTGAAACTGTTACTTCCCCTTTCACTTTGCATAAAGCTGGCAAATGTGGCGTGATGCTAATGTAGGTATCTGGGTCAAGCCACTAGTTTTTTCTTCTGTCCAATTACTCTTTTCTTGTCTTTTATTTAATTACAAATCTGTCCCCTGATCTTTTGTGTACTTGCTCATTAAAACCCATGCATGTTTAAAAGGCTGGCCAGCATGGCTATTAGAGCCTGCTAATGCGTGGTGGCAAGTCAGGGCAAAATGCAAGCGAGCTGGGCATGGCGCGATGGAATTTGTGCGAGCAGAGCCAAAAGCAGTGCTTGAAGCATTCCCATTTTGTCGAGCATTTTACATCAGAACAATAGACCTAATACCTCAAATCTCTGGTTGCTGACTTTCTTCCCCTTCTTGTTCCACACGATCTTCGGCCGTGGATCTCCTGTAGCTTGGCAGATGAAGGATGCCACACCTCCCTGCACGCCTGTTTGGTCATTGGGGGTTCTTAAAAACTTTGGTGGTGCTGGAGAGGGACAGAAACGGAATAAAAGATAACACAAATAGTTAGTGAGCATTCTAAGCTTTGCAGACAGAGCAATTCATCTCACATAACATGCCGCACAGACTAGGAAGTAAAAAAAGTTGCAGATTTCAGCATGTGCCTGTTAAGAGGATTGTCGTCCGAGGTCAAGACAAGAGATTGTACTGACTTTATTGTGCGAGTGGAAACAGATCAGTGATTGAGACTAGGTAGTTAAAAGACAGAGGGCGTGACATAACTGGGAGTATTTCTTCATAACTCTAAAATCTCCTCTGACGGATAACTTAGACTTATGAGGGAGTTTAAAAAAGGAATTATTGGGTAAAAGGACTTTTTTTTTTGTGGGAAGTGGGGAAGTGTTGATATCCATCACTGGAGAAAAGAAATTACTCACAATTTGGGTCTGTGTCAAGGCTACAAACTTCTGTAAAAACATTGCCTCTTCTCTTTGTGGCATTAAAGTGTTACTGGGTTCAATATGTGATAGGCTACTGTCCCAAATTCAGTAAATATATACAGACATTACAGACATTAATCATGTGGCCATTCAGTGTTTTGAATAACATTTCCTAACTGTTGCAGAGAAACAGAAGCTTATCTATTGGTTGAGTGGCAGACAACACTATTCTTTTGAAAACCTTCAGTCAGGTCCTTGTAACGCTCAGATCGGTGATGTGAGCATTCTGTTGTTCCTAATTGGCCCCTCAATTCAGCACAACAAGTCAAGTGTAAAGGCAATGAGGATAAAAAATGCTCCAAATGTAGGGGCGTGAAGGTGAGAGAATAGCAGAATGGAACAGTGTTTGCTTTGTGTGGACGCGGACATGGCTGTCCCCATCTACCGTAGTGGGTTTACAACACTGTACAATAGCATTTGTTCAGGCTCTGATCTCCATAGCAGTGAAAAGAGCTGTAGCCCTGTTCATTCAGTTTGATTTTGTCAAGTAAAATGATTCCCCAATATAATCCAGGCTTTGTCAGCCATTATAACAGTTCCCTATTTACTTCCAATTCCAAAAATTGAGTTCTGTTTCGTCTTTTTTTTCCCCCTCCAAGACAATCAGTTCCTGCTCCTGAGCTGACGTTTCTATTACAACCAAATCCGAGCACATGAAAGTGATTAATAATCAAAGGAACCCGTCTCTCCCTGATAAGATTTTGATTTTGAGATTTACATCCCAGTGTTATCATTATGATCACGGCTTATTTCAATAGAAATAGTGTCATATTGCTGAGTCGGACCCCCCCGCCCGTAGTGTTTTCCTCTAACGCTTGAGTGCCAGCTTCAGTGGGAGGTATAGCTCCATCTGTCCCCCTGCAGAGCAACTGTTTGCCTTTTATCAATCAGTTCAGCAGGCCATTAGGGGCCCAACAGCTGCAGTAATGCCAACCATCTGAATCACCTCATCTGTGTGTGAGAATGTGCGATTGTGCTTGTTCGCGTGCCTGTGTGCAGACTGAAATCCCCGCCCAGATTGTACTGCCCAGCAGCAGCGGCGGTGGCGCTGCGAGCGGGGGACAAATTAACCTGCAGGATTTGTAGAGAGGTGACATAAGATGTGTGGACAGCAATCAAAAGGGCGAACAGATAAACAGGCAAGCAGCTGGGCTTCCACTGGGCAAATGAGTCTGGGAAAGCACCTGATTGCCTCATGACATGCACACACTGTTGCAGGCGCGCACACATGAACAAACCCAGACATTTCTCAGAGACTCCCTCCCATTCACCGGCTGACAGTTCAGACAGTTGGGCAGCAGAGTTGACACTGTGTAATTTGTACGCTGCAAAAAGCACCATTATATCTGCATTTGCACCTTATCTCATTGACTTTGCTGGGGTGTGGTGCACATTGGCATCCAGCCAAGAGGGTGTTGATGGGTAATTGATATGCTATTGCGGCTGTTTTTCGCTCCGGGGCCATCCATTATGGCTCGCTGCGTCTCTTTACGCCGGCTGTGATAGACTGCTAGGACATGTACAGGAGATCAGCACTGGAGGTGAGGGGAAGAGAGTGTGTTAGGGGTGGGGGGAGTCATCGCACAACGGGGAGTGATTGAGGCGTGACATGGAGGTAATAGTGTTTTCACAGACATGGCTGCTGATAGCACCATCATACCCCCATTTTAGGTCTGCCGCTGACAAACATCCATTTTGGTAGAGTCCTCGTATGGCTTCAAGGTAGAATGAGGCTGATTGAAACCTCTGTTTTCTCTGAACAATACCATGACTAGCACCTTGACAGCAACCAAAAAGATATGGTCGATGAACAAACATTGTGCACACTCAAGCCCCACAGAGAAAGCTTTAACCACAGCACCCTGCTGATGCACTGCTTGTGTTGGAAAATTACAACACAGAAGCTTCTCTAATAAGAACATGGAAAGATGTATCTATAATTTTAAATAGCAACATTGAATATTATCGGGCATAGTGTGTGGCCATTGCTTTGCCTTTAATCATATGAAACAAAATAAAATTAAAATAAACTGCCATCCAGTTGAAGTCCCTGCTGCATCTTGGCATCTCCTTTAAGATGTAAGGTTGAATTAAGACCATCAGTAGGCACCTACTATTCCAATGCTAAGCTGTCGCTGGTAAAGAATAAATGTAACAAAGAAATGTAAAGCCTGTCAAAAGCTACTAGGTTAGTGGCACGGACCTGTTCCTGCTCTCCTTCGGGCCATGACGTAACCTTGTTCGCATTCACTGCCACTGGAAAGGAAGAAGCTTTTCATAGCATCCCTTTGCTCTATTTTCCATGGATCAACACCATGTTAATAATTTGGTGGCTGACTGAAAGCCTTTACTATTCTTAAGAACACCCATATCCACAGGGCTGAGGGGGCAGACTTTTTTTTATGACTGGAAGTATATATGTTTTAATGGAAAGACATGAATTGAAATTGGAAACCTTCAACAATGTGGGCAGCACACACACGCAACATTAAATTTGATTACTGTTTCTGTTACTGTATCCTATCGTTTTTGTCATTCTGGCCCATTTAAGTGGCATTTTAAAACCACCATTTAAATAAAGTGGACTGGTTAAGCAATCAGGGCGTTTTAGGTGATTATCAGCACACTGGGTCAGCTTTTCCCCCGAAGTTCAGACTAAATGTTTTTCTCTTGAATCACACAGAAAACATTTGCGCTGGCCTAAGATCAAGCTCTTGGACGTGCAACAGTTTACTAGAATTGTTAACTTGCAGAAGAAGTATACATTTAGCATAAGGGCCTTAACCAAATTAGTGTGTGATATCATTTTTAATGCATTACCACCAGAAAGGTAAAGAAAAAGAAACCCTGGTAGCTGTGTCTGCCGGACCTGATCTGAAGAGGAAAAACCCAATAACTCAAAGCACACCTATTACTTATGTGAAAGACTGAGATGTCCAAACCAATGCAGGTGATTCTAGATGTAAGAGCAGGAGTAAGGAAACGGCAATTGGCAAACAACCTGCGATGCTCTGCTGCACTACACAAAAGATGCTGTGGTCAGAGCAGAAGAGGCCAAAGGCAGCACCAATGACTTCATTTGATAAATCTTGGATGGCAAACAAAAGGTAGGCTGCAGGGGTGCTTGACATAAAATTTAAAAAAATGCCACTGAAGGGCCAAGAATAGTTCTATATTGAAAACTAATTAAAAGTCAAGTGGCCAGGCTAGCTCAGTGATAGAGCAGGTGCACATGTACTGAGGTTTATGCCTCGATGCAGAGGTCAAGGGTTCGAATCCGACCTGTGATGATTTCCTGCATGTCTTCCCTCTCTCTCTCCCCTTTCTCCCCTAGCTGTCCCATTAAATAAAGGCAGAAAAGCCCCCCCCAAAAAATAAAAAGTCAGGAAAATCTCATTCTCAAATAGAAATGCTTAGTACAATATACCTAAACAGAGCAGAACCTAAAACAAAATCCATGATACTGACTGGAAACTTTTTTAAAAGACAGAGTAGCTACAGAGACTGTGCATGTGTTACATTCCCTGTCTTGGAATGTGTTGGGGAGAACCAGCAGTGGCAGGTGTCGGGTGAACTTTAAGTGCAGTACCTGTTGCAGGGACACACTATAAATTGAGTTGTGTAACTGCGGCTAATGATATTATATTTTTCTATCGTCGTGATGAACCTAGAGGATTGTCGGCTTCAAAGCAGTGGATCTACATTCATTAGAAGTTTGTTTGATATTGGCTTAAGTCACAGCCAAACATTGCATTTAAATTCTGTTCTCAAATAGATCAGAGTCTGGGTTTCATTCATAACAGCCAAAACATTTAAAGTCATCAGGGCTCCGCCATAGACTAAAGTGTGAAATGTCAATGCCATTAAAGAGCATGAATCAAAGAGTGGAGAGAAGAACATTAATAAACCCACTTTCAGTTGGAACCTCTATTCGGCATAGACACCAGTCGAAGACAGCTTGGTTTTCACAATTATACTGACTGACATATTCAATTTCATTTGCATGAAAAGGGCCATTTCCTCTCTGAATCTTTAACTTGCAGGGTGAGGTGGGGTTGTGGAGGGCGATAATTAATCCTAACACATTGGATGGCAGTCTGCAAATACCCTGCTCCATTTTGGACATACTGGTGGAAGAAAGGAGCATTTAAAGATGCCATTAACCTCATTCGACATCTTTAAGCCACAGAATATCAGTTCTGTGATATTGATGAATTGTCACAATGGCACCATGTGGGGCAAATTGGACTGAAACGGGTGGCTAATGTTGAAAGAGTGTAAAACTGTGCAAAGGATAGTTGAGTTTATGTTGTAATCCTTTAAGTATTCTGAAAGTCCATTGCAGCAATATCATTATCATAGTATTTAAATAAAAAAGGTGCGGTGGAATGGGTTTGCTGGTGATTGTGAATGCAGTTGTGTGGTTTAGAAAGCAACACCCTCTCCATGGATTAATTATCTGTCTATACAGTGTTCCAAAACATCTGACCCCATGCCAAAAAGAAAACAGACTTTAGTAATGCAGACAAACAAACAGAGATGAACAATGTGAAAAAAAGAGTGGCAAAAAGAGAGAAGATAAACCCCACATACTAATCAATTGAACAAACACAAGCATAAACCATTTTCTCGGGGCACTAAACAGCGCCCTATCTGCAGCATTATGATAAAAATGTGTCTTTTGTAATGCTGAGGAAACAAACTCCACATTGTATGTGCTCACAAGGCAGAAAGAAAGAAAAGGAATTGGAGCTTAATTAGAACTGTTGGCTGATTTGAATTGCATGCTCATCGGTAATCTTGCCTTAAATGGAAACTGAAATTCTTATTGCAATTAGTGATTACTTGAAAAGGGATATGGCCCCCGAATGATTGTTAATTACTGGATCAGGAATAGTACATTAATTCACTGCAGAGGTTTTAATGCAGTGCAATCATGGGGGCCCGCTCTTCCATCAATATTGTGCTGCTTGTCACACATAATGAAGTTTATAATACAAGCCTTCTCCTACACTGATCCCCCCCCACCCCCTCCCCAACTGCTTAAATGTGCTCTCTAAGCAAAATTCATAATGGTCATTATGTAAAACTAATTCAATAGAACTTACAAGAATGCAGCTTAATGACATAATATTGAGACTGCATGTGGATACTAGGGGTGCAGGTCTATTTAGCGTTAGGGTCAGGGTCTCATATTTTACTCATAAGCCTCCAAGAGGCGCCCGTGAATAAACAAATATGTATCACTTACAACACAGATTAAAAGGCAGGAAAACTACTGCATGCAAAATCTTACACAGCTCATTGGCATATTCCTCTTTCAAAAATTTCAGCCCAATAACTAAGGTTGCAAAAATCAAATTCCAGTGGGACCTTCTTTACCCAAGTAAGAGTGTGTTACTCATGCTCAGTGGCACTGCTGTGCAAGGTCGCAGCTTCCGGCTAGAGCTCTGCAGGAGTTAGAGCACTTTGGCACAGACGGCAGCAGCAGCATCAAAAAGAATGGCTAATGCTCTTGTCCCACATTCAATGCACTGACAGAGTCTCTGACAAGACAGGGGAAAGGCAGGAAAGAGCTCCAGAGGTGCCCAAACTACCATACACGTACAGCAACACACAGACACACACTCTCAAGAGTGTTAGAATATTCTCGCTGGATGGAGTGAACATTGCAAATGGGCGAACAACATTAATAAATTGGGTTGTGTGGAACAATAGAAAATTCTGGCAGGTTCCATTAAATAAATATGAAGGGTTATTTATGGAACGGTGCTGAGCTTCTTAGTCTGTGTTTAATGGGATAAGATGGAAACTGAAAGGTCCCCGTATTATCATTGTAGTTTCATAAAGGCAAAAACCTTTCAGTTGTGCAATGAAGGCTACATCAGTGATGTAGTCTCTTGTTTGCAGAGGAACACTTGTACCCTCTGTATCTGTTCCTGCGTCTGTCTCTCTAACACACACACACACACACACACGCTACCACAATCTCCCATGGGACACATTAGCGAGGTAGAGGGATCCAGTTTGTCACTTAATAAAACGGCCCACTCAAACAGATGGCTTTGTTCAAACGGCCCCCAACGCTTTAAAAGCTGGAACTGAATCGCTGCTGTGGCAAATCAGACACATGAAAACCCTCCTCCCTTTGCGGTGGAAACCAAACAGAAGGAAACATATAAATATTGAATTGCGCCACTGTTGGGGCGAGACCAACCGCCAGAGAAAAAAGAGAGAAGAGCAGGGGGAGGGCGGTGGAAAACACTAGGCCTTCCTGTAGGAAATTCTGAACATCTGGGCAGACGTTGTCGAACGAAGATGCAAAATAATACAGAAGCTTCAATTTCAATAAGACGTCTCGCCTCATTCATTACTTCTTCATTTGTATATGAAAACACAAATCTGGGGCCAATTTTTGTGTGACCATTTGAGCAAAAACATTCGAGCAAGAAGTTTGAAATTTGGATGTGTTTTTCTTGTTTGTATGGGCAAAAGGGAGAAACCTAGATAAGTAATTCTAATTGTGCAGGCTTACTCTGTTTGGTAGTCAGCGCAGTCTATTTGCAAAAAGTTAATTATCTGATAGGATAGGCAGTAGCAGCCACTAACACAGAGCCATTCATTCATTCTGTTATCCACTAGGCAATGGAACGATTCATTAAATGGCAGTGCTGCAGCAAAATGGCCAATAGTTATCATGCTATGGCTGACAGACTTTAAAAGATGTTAGAAATGGCAAAAGTGATAAACATTCTTTGGCCATGCCACTGCCAGTGTAATCACATGTGTAGATAATAAGAGAGTGAGATTTTGTATGATTGTGAGGCTTTTATCACACATGTCAGTTGATTTCAATGTTGTATTAGATTGATGAGAAAATATCACCATGAGAGCGTGTGCAGATGGCAATCTACAAAGCTGCTGACTTTTTCACTACATGAAGCAGGCATCAAAAGATATGGATGGGAAAAATGGAATGGAAAATCAAATAAGCAAGATATGTGACTGGCGGTATTCAAGAGA
Organism: Etheostoma perlongum; assembly: GCA_026937815.1. Classification (NCBI taxonomy): domain Eukaryota; kingdom Metazoa; phylum Chordata; class Actinopteri; order Perciformes; family Percidae; genus Etheostoma; species Etheostoma perlongum. The sequence goes on along the minus strand of CM049389.1, from coordinate 4,964,350 downwards.
GAATTACACTATGATTGAGCCTGTCCTATTTCTTTATAGCATAAACTTCACACAGTTGTCTTTGCCCCCGTCCACGGAGCGGAAAAGCTTGCCTCATATGTGTCTCCGTAGGAGCAGAGATGGATTATGTAGCAAATCATTCCAGGGATTCAACATTGTATATTTAAACAGACTCTAATTTTATGGATAAGTAGTGCCAAGCCATTTCCAATGGATGCCAGTTGTCAGGCCATAAGAAGTGACACATTCCCTGCACTGTTTTCTCAAGCGCTTACAGGCAAACTAGCTCACGCTCCAGCAATCCTGCTAGATGACAATTGGCTTCCTTTCAGCAGCTCAGATATCCTGCGAATGTTCCTAAGTTCAGCTACCCAAGTTGCACCTAAACCAAGCTTTTTGGGAAAAAGAAAAGGGCCTTTTCATTCTTATTTCCCCATTTCTGCTGTACGTCCTACCATCACATTCTACTAATCTTCACATTCTATGGTTCAGTGAATATTTCACTAATCCGTTTGGATAAATATAATGGACAGTGTAAAAAATATTAAACTACAATTAAAATGCGGTTCCTAAGAAACCTGAAAAGAGCAATCTCTCGACATACTGTTCTCTGCAGCGAGCCGCAGTCATGGCTATCCTCATACAGGGGAGGTACCACAAACAGTCACTCAAGGACCAAAGTGACCTTTCACAGGCCACTAGTTTTATGCAGCAGTGAGGGAAGAGTATTGCACATAAAAGAGAGGAAGACAAATGGTGGCCATTGAAACATTTGTTAGGTAAAAATCACCTTCCCTCTGCTTAACAATGAGTGTGCTCAGTCAGAATACAGTATCATTGCAAATGCAAAAACATTTTGAAGACTGCCAGACACTACTATTGGGTGGAATTGATTACCGGAGAGTGGTACTGCACAGTAGTTATACTGTACCTTGAGCTACAAGCTTTACATGCTAGCTTACAGTATTAGTATGTATTTAAGGATTGAAGCAGCAGCTTCAGTTCTTGCATGATATGTACAGTATATGCTCATAATGCTGTCACTGTCTGGCTCACTGGTTATTTTGATTGGATCAAAGCTTAATAAAAGCATTAATTACTAGGAATTATAATAGGCCTATATACTGTATTGTAGTCAAAATATTGCCTACTGCATTTGATAGATGTCAAAATGCCACATAATTGTCCAAAATAATACAAATTGAATGGTTACGCTTAATGTTACTGTTTTTATTACATTTTTAATTAGTTTGTTAAACTTTAAATGAGTGCATATGATACTGCAGGATAAGGCTTTAGTGGCGTATTAGCCTTGTTTTTGTCAGTTACACATTATTAATATGTCTCCGACTAAACCAAATGCAGTAAATCTAAGTTGAGGTCTTTGAATTTTTAATTGCGAACCCCTGAAGAAAACGGTTCTGTGTGTGTGTGTGTGTGTGTGTTTGTGTGTATGGGGCAGTGTCTTTGAAGAGCTACAGATGGGGAAACAAATGAGGGCGGGTGGTATCAGGGCCAGAACAGTGCAATGTCACCCCAGGAGCAAAAAAAAACACCAACCCCCAGGGGACATAATTAAAATAATCCACTGAAATTAAGTGGTTCAGATCACTTTTGAAAGGCTCCTTCTTGATGTGTGTGTGGATGTAAGGATGATTTATCGGGAGATGTATAGAAGTGTAAAGAGGATGACTCTGTGTGCATGTTTCTGTCCGCTTACAGTATGTGGGTGTTCCTAGACGCTTTTAAGCCAAAGTTTTAAGGCGCATTCATATTCATGATTTTTTTTATTCCTCAATCTTTAGGAAAGGAAATGTACCACAGTATCTAGTTTCATAACGTCTTACTTTTTTGAAAATAGTTTTTTTTTGTGATTAAGCAACATTTAAATTGTTTCAACCTTCGAAATATCTGCATCACATTAGAAGTGATTAAAATGAACATACTCGGGGCAGTGAAATACACCACGTTGAAATCTCTCAAAGCTAGTAAAGAGAACCACATATGACCATATTTGAGAAGCAACTGATAAAAAGAAAAGCCAAACCAAAGGGTACTAAATAAAAGTTGTTGATGGTTTCATGAGAATCTGGGTTGTGATTAAGTCCTTGTACTGTATACTATATTTTTCCAACTGTGACAACTGAATTAATGGAATATTGTGTCATAGAGCCACAGAGGCCGAGTGGGGAAAAAAAAAGGTTAGACTTCTAAAGACAAGGAGCGTTAGGGCCAAAGGCTGTTGGGGACCGGAAATGTGGCCGTTGGACTGATGGTGTTTGTTGAGCTTCTCTTCTTAGTCCTTTTCACCCTTTGCCAAACTGAGCCTCAGTTGACAGAGCGGGGGTACACAAAGGCGATGGCCTCAAGGGCAAATGTTTGCCAGCAGAAAGTAATGGGCTCTAGTCTACTGAAAGAGTGAATGTTTGTGTGTGTGTGTTTTTTAAGTGCCTTAACTGTATGTACATATAAATACTGTGCAGACTATACAGTAGGTTTAATTGCGGGCGTAGTTAATGCAATTTGGGAAGGGAGTCTGATTATAAATCGGCTAGATTGGAGACATATATTTCCCAGTAAAAGTTGAAAGACTTATCTACCCACAATGCCCTTTTCACAGTTAGCTGGAGTATTCTAAAAAGCACTGCTATGAGTAATGGCTAGGGCTATTGGCTTTTAATGTGGAGTAGTGAAACCGCAAGGAAGAGAGAGTAAAAAGCCAATGACATTGTCACAAAATGCCACAGGGTACTATGGTCCTCAGTAAGAAATGACTTCATCCGTTTTCTCACATAGATTAAAGGTTAAATAGTAAGCCGGCACATTGACTCGGCATGATTGTTAACTTCATGAATATTGTCGAAAATCTAGCACATTAAGGCAGATGAAGGAAAACAAAGCGACTGACTTTTCAGCTTGACGAGACTCAAACTGATGGCGAGGCAGTTGGTTCCAGCGTGTGACGTTGTGGTTTCTGTTGATTATGTACACTATTGTACTGCAGTGTAAATGAATCCTATGTGCTAGGGGTCCATTCTACCATTCAGAAACCAATTGGGAATTAATGTAGTACAGTAAAATATGCATTATATACTTAAGTGGTCCACAAAAGAAAAGGTCCACAAAGATTATTGTTTTCCTCTCAAACATACATTTGTGTAATGTACCAGTAAATAGCAGAATAATTATATTTACAGCAGGGTTCTCCTTGGTGTGCTTTTGGAGCCGATATTTTCACTCTGCAGCATGTAAGGCGAGTCCGCTGTCATTAATCATTCCACAGGTGCAGGAGCATTGTCAGAACCCATACGTCCCTTTGCCTTTTCAACCTGGGAGGAAAGTGGAATGGTAAGGCCGAACACGTCCCCAAAAAACAATTTTTCTTTCCCTTCTTCTTCTGCGCTCAATTTGTCATGAGGGGGAACCAAGTCCAGATTAATTAGATTCCATTTTGTGGTCATCTTCGTTTTTTTCCTCCTTTCATGACGCTTTTCTTTGTCTTGCCCACAGTCGTAACAGCCATTCTGGCACCATTTATCACGTTGCCATCTTGACAGTGCCTTTCCCCTTCCTTGCTGAGAAGCCATTAGAGCATCTCTGCATCGTGGCGGCCAGATTGCATTCCGGTCCGCACTCACGACATTCATCATCTTTTGTCCTAACTTTTTATCTTGCCCCTGCCCTTTGTGCAGCCCTATCTGCAATGCCCACTGTAATGAAACACTGGGAGGTGATGCTCAAGTAAATAACCTAATTAAACCTAGCAAACAGGGACAAAGGAGAAAAAAGCGCAAAAGGCCTTTGTGAGAATGCCAGAGGAGGAACACACACAGATGGCAGTGAGGAAGTCGAAGCAGTGATGTGGCATCATGCCCATGCCACCTTCTCATCTCTGTATTTATAGTACTCCTAGTGGTGATGTTGCCTGTCCTCCTTATGTGATTTGGACCAACACAGAATGACAGTTTGTCCTTATCCTGACAAAGCACTAATTACACATCAAGACATGATGAATCCAAGAGGAGAAATGCACCTGTAAGACAAGGAAATATCTCTGTGATAAGGCCCAAAGCATTGAATAATGGGTCCTATACAAGAAAATCTATCCTTCCTTCTTACCTACTTTCACTCCTTTCTAATTCTTGGGCAAATGTCGACCAACTCTGATTGGTCTCATTAGAGGACAAAATGAAAAATGCCACGCGTCATAATTGTCGGTGCCCTGCTGCAAATAGTATCCAGTCAATACAGCAAAATGTCAGACGGGCATTAGTGGGCAATTATTAATCCATATCAAGCTGGAATGGACAATTTAATTATCACCTAATCAATATTTCCAGAACTTGTACAGATGTAGAGCAGTGACCGGCTGGATAGATCTGCCCTGTGTAAGGGCAGCTGGGAACAGTAGGGCTTCCCTGCATGCATGGCCAAGGCACTATGACTGCTTCTTTTAGTGATGGACACTGACTCTACTGTACCTGAATATGTTAGGGAAGGAAAAAAAACGACTAGATATGGTATGTCAAAACTGAAAAAACTTTCCTCTCTCCTGCGGTTGTTGTAACTTTGCCTTGTTTCAGTGCCACTGTGACTTTGATTTTTTTTCTTATCGACTGACTCAAACCCAAATGTTTTTCTCTAATTCTGTTTCCCAAAGCAACCTTGAACAAATATATGACTCTTTGTTCATACAGTTGGCTGCTACTCAAACATTTAAAATTACTAGCAAAGCTCAAAAGCTACTTGATGCAAAAGTGATGCACTGATGAAATTGGGCTAATCATCATACAAAAATAAGTCCATGTATTTCTTTTATTAGCATGTTGCTGTAATATTTTATCATTGTCAATAATATTGCATACTTTTCTATTGGGACTCTCTCTGTTCTCATTGCAGCCGGAATAATTACTCTCATTGCACCTGAAACGAACTATCTCAAATAATGTCAGGCAAGCCTTTGTGCGAGTGATGAAACAAAATGAATGCTGTGTAACAGGCTCTTGTGCATTTCAAAGACACCACACAATGAGGCTTGTCAAAACAAAAGTGGCTGTCTTCCACAAGATAGCAGTCATCTTGAGATAAGAACACCCTCTCATGGTTCTGTTTTGCTTTTTTTGTTGCTATAGTTATGACTCCCATCTCCATCACTGAATCACTTTAGTTACTATGCAACCAATTAATTGCCACTATGTTGTCTTGACCTGGGTTATTTTCACCACTTACTTCCTTACTGTCTGCCGCGATGGATTATGATTTTAACACATTTCATTTTCAGCTCACTTTATCTTTTCCAGCCGGCACTATTAACCTGCATCTTTCTTTCATTTTCCCTCTATAATGCTTCAGTTTCCATTCGCTATAATACCAAAAGCCAGAGGGCTTACCTTTTTGCACACCAATAAAAAACTCACTTAATTCATGTAGCCCTTAGAATGTTGTCTTAGACTGGGTAAACTCCGCCCACTCTGCCGGTGATTTGATTTCTCCCTGTAGCTCGGCCTGGAAACCTGCACGTTTAATTCTCCTGCTTCAGTTCACAATTTTTGTAGGAACCAATCACAAACTGGCTTATCCACCTGGCGCGCTACTGGCGGGTTGAACACGATAATAGAGAAGCAACCAAGCAGCTTCTTGTTTACATTCAACATAACGGCTACCAAACACCACCGAAGCACAGTAACCCGTTGATGCCGCTGTCGCTTCTACGTCACCCGGATCATTGGTCTGATTGGTTGAAGGACTACAGAGTAATTTGAACTATGCCCATTGGTCCCGCCTCTTGTGAAGAGAAAATACAGAACAGACTCCCCAGACCAACGCTCAATCTCAAATCTATTAAACTTGACTTGGTCTGGTGATAGCCAGACTAATGTGGACTCTCAGCTTTGATAGAAGTTGGTTGAAGTTGAACTTAATGATTGATCCTTTTACTTTGGTGACCAGAGACTCGAAGTAAGATCCAAATGGTGACATTCATCAATCCAAATTACTATATCTTTAAACTGTTAACCTTTGACTTTCCTTACCAAATTTCAGATCCTTTAAATAACAGTTGAGATAATTTCCCAAGATATCAGGATCCTTAAGATATCTGTAGGATTGAAGTTCCAGGCTCCAGGAGAGGAACTTTTTGGAAATTATCTTGGCGCTTTGCAAAAGAAAAAGAGTTGTGACTAAGCAGTGAAGAAACATAAAATAAATCCCTGTAACTCATTTTAGCTTTGCCTTTTCCTTCATCTCTTCATCTGGTTTGAATGACTTTGAAAGTAGATCCATCCATTCTTTCAGTACATCTTTATCTAAACTCTTTCTCTCCGGTTTCCCTTACTTTTCCATCTACCTGCTCCTAGTCTCTGTGTGCTATGGTGTTTTGGGATTCCATGTCTATGGCAGTTTACACTCTGATTGTGAATCTGACCCCTTCTCTATACTTTATTTGTATTGTATTTATTATTTTATTTTTAAGGTGTCACCAAGTACTGTGGCAGTCTTCCCTGGAAACAAAGTTGTTTGAATATTGTACCTACAGCACATTACTGAAGCAGACATCGCCGTATATGGTTATTTTTATCATATGTCAAAGGGGATTTTCCAGACCATCTGATCAGTGGTGCTCTTTGGCAGTAATGTAGAATGAAATATTATTACAGATATGCCATATTGTCCATCTCTTGGTTCCATTAGTGTGTGTGTGTGTGTGTGTGTGTGTGTGTGGAGAAAACAACACTATTTGTGTACATGTATACTGTGCAGACTATGAATATGAGTTATTGTGCATTGCTGCTAGCATATATACATATCAGATACTGTATGTGTGGGAGCGTGACTTCCAGCATGCGTGGTTGTGCACATAACTGCAATATTATTCCTTATGTGCATTCCTGGGCAAATAAGTTCCTTGGTATTGAGATTTCAGAAAAACCTGTATTTGCTCCAGAATAAAGGGAATTTGCGTACAACATGCATCTCATCAACTTTAACCAGGCCTTTCAGTAGCACTTTGCTACCTGCTACTGACTAATGTCCCCTGGGCGTTCCTATTCTCCTCCCATTCGAGTTTGCATAAATTGGCCAAAGACACAAATAAGGCTGTCCATGTGGGACTTAATGGCAAAACGACAGCTTATCTTTTCTGTGGACATCTCTCCTTGAATAATCACAACAGGGGGAAAGCACAGCCAATTAAATTGTGCCATGGAATGAGAGGCAGCAGCTCATGTGGTGGGAAATGTCTTACGCAGGCAGGAGAATGTCTTTGAGACTCTCTGATCATTTCTTCCCTCTCTCCGAGGGGCATGAAGAGGAGAGTGGAAAAATCTTATTTGGAAGGTGTACTTAAAGAAATCCATGTAGGCATAAATCCTGACATCATAGAGTCTGCTCAACACGTTCTCCCCTCTTCCCCCATTCATGCTCCTGTGTACTAACTATCAGACTGAGCGAGTGATAGAAGTGGAGAGATGAGTGGATTAACAGATGACTGCGTAGGGATTGAGTAAAATCAACCTTGAGAGGACTAAAAGTTTGTGGTGAATATGTCAGACTGTGTGTTTGCTCTAAAGATTTGGAGAGAGGAAGGACAACCAGATGAGGACCTTTCGAGGCAAATGGCCACTCTGGAGTCCATTGTTCCTCTCTGTGGTACTTGATTTATCTACATCTTAACTTGAAATATCCTTCATCATGACTCAAGTGATGGAGGGGATTCTGGTAATTAATTAGTTGATGAGAGAATGATGAATGACATGAAAGCCTGCACCAAGGGAGTATTAAAGCTAAGGGGAAACAGACTGCTCATGGATGTTATGATGGATGCTGTATAAATGCCTCATAAATGTCCAGGGAGCCTTCGGTAATCGTGTGTGAATGTATGTGTGTGAGAATGCATATTCCATGTTCTGCAGCTTGATGGGATGGGCACTTAGAGCGCTGTGTCATTAGAAACAAGAGCTTGGCTCAGTTTCAACTGGAAAAGCCTATGGGTCTGGCCGTGGCGTGAGAGCATTTTGCCTCTCAATGGAAGCTTTTACTCTCATTTGCCATAACTAATAAACCACACTAAAGCTTTGTGTCACAATAAATCTCAGCTCCTCGACTGGCATGACTCACTCGGTGGTGCAGAGAAGCCAAAGAGGGAGCGTGCGTAAGTCAGCTGGTGTGCGAAGAAGTGCGCACGCCAGTGAGTTAATGAGTGAGCAAGCGAACAAACAAGTGGTAGGGCGGAGTGACAGAAAATAGTGATAGATGTTGTGGGAGAGAGAGTATTAGGTGACAAAGACGGACACTCACTCCATCACTCCACTGAATGTAAATCATCTGTGACAAGAGGAGCTTAGGGCATAAAGATTCCCAATCGGCGTCAAGCATTGGCGAGTGCTGTAGGTAAGAAGGTGGGGATGTAAGCGTGCTGGCTGGGACTGAAACATTGCCCCAAAGCACTTCATGGAGATGAATGGTTTAGACCATTAACGCCACTGCAGAAGCTCAACATACCCCACAGGCACACAAATGTGCTGCGCCGAGATCACTGCAATGTGTCGCACTCTTAGGACCCCTGAAGTGAGACCAAAGCTCCAGCCTAGGGCCAGGTGTTACCCACACTAGCACACGCAAAACACACACACACACACACAAATTCTGAGGCAGATTATTCAAAAGCGCTTTTATAACTGAACTGTGATGTACTACGAAAGTGCACAAAAACACATTATCTCCCTCCAAACACACACAGGCAGATTGTAAGATCTTTCTCACTTTAACAAAGTGATACATTCAGCAATATCCAGATGACTCTTTAATAAATAAATAATTAATAGGACAAATAATTCCTGACGTCATGCAAGCTCTGTCAACCTCCTTGACTCCTTACAATTTTAACTGTTACCCGTTTTGCATGGTATTAGAATAAAGGTTCTTGGATTTACAACTTCGTCAATGCTAGGGGCTTTTAAAACCACAGGGTGTTAATAATCAATCTGGGTCGATTAATAAGCCGTGAAGGTATAGCAGGTGAGGTCATGCTTTAGCTAAACCTGCATTAAATGACCATTTATTCTGGGGTACCGGTATGCAGAAAGTGCTTAATGAGTCAATCCAGAGTCGGTAGATAAATTACCATTAATGCACTAATGCAAATAAGGCCATCAGACAGTCTCCACAATTTACATAATGTTATGATCTTGAATATTTTGGACGTGATCCATTAACACAGTGCCGTTTGGACTCCGTATTTTTGTATTCAAGAGTTGAATGTGAATTTTGTCGTTAGCACTCTCACTATGACCATAAAAACATCTTACAGTAAGTCATCATCTTTCAGCCTCCAGTGTATATTTTAGTATGACTTTCCTGTCTTTTTCTCCATGTGAAGATGATATGTACCCCAGCTCTTCATTGTTCACACTGCAGTGAAACATCATCTGTGCAAGCAACGCTGATGTATTTCAGACATGACTGGTCCAGTAATCCCATTACTGCAGCTACAGCATCAATCTTTTAATTGCACTGTCACTGGGGCAATGTCACGAAACACCTGCATTGTTATACAGTTAACTGGCATAGCGTATGAAGGGTGATCAGATTTAGTACATATGTCAGCAAGGCCAGGATCATGCCAAGTGTAAGCCCAGCAGATGCAAAACAGCTGGCATTGTGCTCAGCTCACCGGCTGATCCCAGCTTCAAAGGCATGCTACAAGGTACCCTTTGTGAGTGTGTTAGTGTGAGAGAGAAAGAGAAAGAGACTCTCTGTATATATGGAAACCTAGTCTGGTGCACTGCATTAACGTGGTTCTCTATTGTTTTTGTGGCACCTTAAAAGCTTAATAGACAGATACAGAGGTGACTGAAATCCACATCATTTCATGATAGACAAAGTCATTTCAAATCAAGGCATTTAAATAAATGGATGTGGAGCAATGGATTCTGTGTGTTGTTGTGTGTTGATTGCCACTCCTTGCCAATCCAAAGGCTTCACAATTTGGATTCACATGTTTTTGTTCTGTCAATATTCCCACTCTGTGACACGAATGGTACAGCATGGTTAAATTTCCCTACCATTTTTAAGTCAATGTGTCTCAGAGACATAAGTGCACTTAGACATAGCGTTAGTGGCTGAGGGCTAGCCTGTACAACATCTCCATATTGTATGTGATTATCTGCTTTTCTTGAGAGTGGGTGGGTCAGGAGTGTGTTGAAAATTGCTTGGCTTTTGTGTGATTCTGTGCTCTAAGTGTGAGGAAAAATGACTGCAATCCATAGATGAGGCTAATTGCCTTAAATAATACACTTGGGCATAGCTGCCAGATAAATCGGCATTCATGGAGTTAATAACGGGCCTGATACAACCTTTAAGCATAATTGCACAGCACATTGTTGACTAGGAGTCATATTTTTTCAACAGAACATGATAATGACTTCCTACTCATTTAGTTTAACCTGCAAGCAAGAAGCATCTTGCATGGCACAGATAACATTGTTTTATCTCAGATCCCCAGTCTTGTCACAAGGTCTTCATCCAAACAACTAAATGGTAATTAAGTGCTGGCAATCTCAGCAAAGGTGTTTTCACCATTCACCACTCTTTTTTCCAAGTGTCAATATAATGCACACTTTATCCTCCTGTGGATGTCGATGCAGTTTTTAAAGGCATACTGTACTAAGTCACGTTTTGAAATGAACGAGTGGAGCCAACAATGAGATTTCCACTTGAGCAGTGTCCGGCAGAATGATTAACGAGTTGGTAGACTGGGTGGAGATACAGTGATTTAAAGTTGGTACAACTTCAGTTTTCGCCTTGCTTTAATGTCATTTTATATGCATATATACATGTAGGGTGTGTGTGTGTGTGTGTGTGTGTGTGTGTGTGTGTGTGTGTGTTTATGTTTATTTGTGTTACTAATTTAATGTGTGTGGGAGAGGGGCAGGGGGGTGAAATATAGGCTGCAGCTCTGTGCATTTATAGTGTATATGTACTGGTGTGTGCGTGTGTGTGGTTTGTTTGTTAGTGCTGTGGGTATAAGTGTAAGAGCGAATGGAATAGACTCAATTTAAATCAAATTAACATGCAGGCAAATTAAGCAGAGGGATTTAATTTGAGCTGTTGTAAAAATGCTAATTTCAGAGCAGCCCGGAAGCTCATATGCAAATACAACACTATTTTACAATAATTTATATTAGGCTAGGCAAGTATAAAGCACACACAGCCTGATGTCATCTGGGAAATAGAGTATCATTAGCTTTCGGACTTGCTACGAGGTGATCCTAACAGGCATCTTCCTCATATACAAATACAAAAACACCACTACTAATCAGAATGATCATCTGCATTCCAACCACAAAATACTAGAAAGAACTTTAACACAGGCAGATGCTGTTGAATTGTTACTGCGGTACTGCTAAACAAACGACTCCTCGTAGATCAGTGCACACTCATAAATGTGTAACTTGTGCCTACATATGGGAAACGCATTCTTCACATAAAAACAAGAGTTGAATTCATGTGTCAAAGGAAAGAAAAAAAACTTCTCTCCTGTGGTTATTTGACAAGCATTTTAAATCTTCATGTTGCATTAAAGAGTCATTTTAACCCCAGCTTTGCTTGGCCCACACTGAAAGGGCTTGAAAGAAGTGTCACGTCACTAGACAGGAGCTTCACCTTTGATTACTTGCTCAAAAGGATTTCCACATACTTTGATGCATGTAGATGTTGTGAGTGCGTGCGTGTGTGCATGCCTCTATACATGGCTGGTTGAAATATATCAGTGAGAGAAATAAGGTTTGCGTGGTAACGTCTTAATGTTTAGAGAGGCTGGAGGGGCCAGTCGATACTCATTCGACATGTTAAAAGGAGCATGCTGGGGACTCACCATGCCATCCAGCAGCAACAATGTTGAATCAATTAAAACCCTATTAGGACCAGGGTTTGACATGGCCCAACACAACATGGGGTAGTAAGTGCGTGGTGTTTGGAAGCTGGTTTTCCCGACAGATGTCTCTTGGCATATTTCACTAAGCAGTCTACTGTATTTTTTTTTATATGAATGTGTTCATTGAGAGGGAAAAATCCTTGCCTGGCTCCGCCCCCCTACGTACTTCCACTCAATTTTTATTCCCCTTCAGTATCTCCGTCTGGGTTTGCGATATGTTCTCTGGGTTTTCTCCGGTCAAATGTTTATCAGCCCAATCAGCAAACAGAGGGAGTGGCTGAGAATGATGATGTTGAGGTTCTGTAACTTTTGGCGAGTTCCGTAATGGCGGCGGAGAAAAATGCGTTCCGTTGTGGAAACGCTGCTGAATATCCAGAAGTTAAAGGCAGCGCAAGAACAATCTTTGCTGAGTTCTGTTAATGGCCATGATGTTGTGGCCCTCCTCCCCACGGGGTTTGGGAAAAGTTTGATTTTTTTTATGTTAGTGGTGAAGGTTAGTTAAGGCTAACGTTAGCGATGCTAATGCTAAATATAAACCTTGTTGGTCTTCCCTCTTGTTAGCCTTGTCCTACCAGACAGTACGTAGGAGGGCAGAGCCAGGCTAGCAGAGTGGTTCTGGGCTGACCAGGCTAATGGACCAGAGTCTGGTAGGACCAGGCTAGAAAAATCCTATATCAGTCAGTACTTTGCACTTCTGCGGTTTAGCTGCCACTAGCTCAGTCAGTATTGGTCGATGTTTTGCATATTGTAGCTCAGTCACAAAATGATGCCTCTGGGAACCTTTGTAGTTATTGAGTTGAGACACACTCTAATTCCTAAAGCCAGCTTTTTTTTATTTCCCCATTTCACTGTCCGTCATAAAATAATCGAGTTAATGGACACCCAAGTTATTTAGTGCAGATTCCCACAGTTTTAGCCCGCTTCATCCCTGCCGAGGTGGAGATGTTAAATGCTTCCAGCTCTCCTCTCATCCTCCAGTGCTTCCTTATGGCATTACTGTTGAGCAAACAACACAGAGGAATTGTTTGTTGCCTCCCTGCTCTTCCCCTCTCGCGCTCTGTCCCCTTGGCCCACCAGGGACAATTATGTCCTTCTTTCAAGCTATTGCCAGGCTCAATTTGCCACACAAATTAATTGGTCCGCATTTGAAAAGCGAGGGAGATAGGGTGAAGGAGAATGCGAGCGAGAGCAACAGAGAGGGAAGGCCAAAGACAAAACAATGACATAGTGAAAACAAACCAACAGACCAAATGAACAACCCTTTCTAGATCATTTTTAAATCCACCGTCTTCTACCCAGCTACATACAGTTCTCGCTTGGAAACATTTGAAAAAAAGAGCAAATTTGGTGGCACACCCATTAACACAAAACAGCAATGCGTGTTTGTTCGGGGGCCTGATTGGCATTTTACATTGAGAGGGGGCTGCAGTGTCTACTGTGTAGGGTGGCAAGCAGGCCTGGCTCCGAGGATAGTGCCATCTGTTGAGCAGGCCGACTCAGCCATTTTCTGCTCTCACGTGGCTCATATCCACCACAGCCGGAGGCAAGCTCACACCCAAATGAATCCAGAGCACCAACAGAGGGCAGTTTTCCCTTCAGAAATCCAACCCGGCTTGTGAGGCTGGGGGTGAGTCTGGTGTAGACTACCCCCTAATGGAAGTCTTTCTGGTCCTCTGGGGGAGAGAGTTCCAGAGTGTCTGGGTTGGGTATGCATACACAGCGGCACAGTAGAGGAAATAAAAGAGCTGCTCAGTCGCTGGAAGGGGCTATTGTACTGCTTCCAAACAGCAACAGAGGGAAAGTGTGGCAAGGACGACGACGCAAGCGGAAACACATTAGAAAGAAAAAGCCCAAATAAGAAATAAGGAGAAAATTGACAGGGGAGCGATTGGAAAGAAAAACAAGAGAAGGGACTTAGGAAAGGGGAGGAACAAAACATTTGCATGTGGGAGATTAGGTAGTGCAGGAACAGAATGGAGCTGATATAAATCCCAGGGCTAATATGCACTTCCTAAAGTGGATCTGGCTGTAAGCAGACATTTGCGCTCGTACCTCGGTTGCAGACAGGGCAAGCCCCTCATCCCCGTGACCTTCGTGACTCCCACACACCCCCTCAGTCATAAACAGACAGCCACTGTGGCTACCTCTTGATAAGTTTGTTTTGGCTTTGAAATGATGACCCAGCACAGCTGTCTAAGTAGGCTGTGAGGTAGCAGCTGTGAGGTAACAGCCTGACAGCTAAAGGAAGGAAATTATAGTGAGGAGGGGGGGGGGAGCGAGCACAGAGGCGTCAAGATTTGGGGGCTGCTGACTGCACTTGTGCAGGTCTCTGTTACATGTGTGCTCAAATTTGACTGTGGAATGTCTGGACACGCGAGAGTGGAAGGTTTGACAAGACAGTTGTCTGAGGCAAGGTTTTGGCAATAGTCTTTTTTGTTTTCCTCATCAAATGCTGTTATGTAAATTTACAGTAGACTGTGGAAGATGGGAGTTTCTGAAAAGATAACTACCAAAGAGCCCCTTCAATGGTAATGTTTATCGACTGTTAATGGCGTTTTGGGAAGGTCCCGTAATTAAATTATGTCAATAAATCCTGGAGCTGCACATAAACGGGGATACATTTCTCCACTTGCCTCTTCCCCGCTGTGAGACATATGTGACGGGGAGGCAGAGAAGAAAAATAAAACGCATTAGAACAGATTGCAGGGAACATTTCTCAAGCACAAAGTTGCGAATCTAGCCCATCAATTTCACTTTGCTTGGCTTTGTTGTATATGACCTTGGGTGAATGATCCCTTCAGTCAGAGATACGCTGCTGAACTGAGAGGATTTCAATTGTTGCAAAGGGAGCAATAAAACTTTTATTCATCCCTGTGAATCCAGAAGCTAATGATTCATGGATCTTAGTGTAAAAAAAGAGAGGGTGGGAGAGGGGGGTGCTTTGGTGCAGGACCAGAGCTCAATGAGGTTTGAAAACTGTTGTCACGCACCAATGGCCAGGTGTCTTGATGTCAAGTAACTCAATTTCAATAAGTTCTCATGATGAGATTCTTATCAGAAGCCGGAGCGTTTCTGGTTCACATGATAGTCTGTACAGCAGGAAAAGGGAGCTGGAAAATAGGGACTTGAACACATTTTGATAGTTTGGTGGGATGGATCATTGTATATATAGGTTTGTGTGTCTCCCGTTGTGTGTGAGAGTGATACAGGATCAGTTCAGACATGTTCAGTACTATATAATAGATAGAATAGAATAATATACGTGTATGACATGGCCAACATTTTTAAAAAAAATAAACCTTTTTTAAATGGCCTTGTTTCATTCTTAAAAATACACCTTATCCTCTCCCCATTTTTCAATAAGGCAGTTTAAAATGTTTTTCACGTCACACTCGTGTTGCAGATGTTGCCTGTTGGACAACAATTGGTTTCCAAACTAGTTGAGAAACTAGTCACAAAATCTTCTCATATGTACACATCATGAGCTCAGACTCTGCACATACATGTTTCTGTGCAGTATTTGAGTGGAAAGGGAATTTACATTTTGTATTTTTCTATACCATAACTGATACAGATTCTGTATTTCCCCCAATGATTTAAACTGTGGCCCTAATTTACTAAAACCTAACCGAATTGTATTGTGTATTTGAATGTTTAAAATTTTAAATAATGCCACTAACCTCTCATATTGGTAGTGGTAATATCTCCCCAGTGTATCAGTACTCTCACCATAGAACAAACCAGCATGTCTATTTCATTAAGAAGTTTCATTTATTTCATTTCAAGTATTGATTTAAGTTGCATGTGTGCTACATGAAGTATTAATGTGTCTGATCAATAAATTAAAAAAAAGGACAAAACCAATCCCACCCCACCCCCAACCCTGCAGGACAGAACACTTGAGGCCCACATGAAGGCCAACGGTCCACTTACTTTGAGCGTCGGCGAGGTGGAGGAACAGACCCAGGACAAGCAGCAGCGGCAGCAGCAGCGTGGGTCTGGCTCTGTGCATGGTGGGACAGCTTGGCACCAGCATGCTTTGGCAGCCTCGGTGGCGCTGGCTCACAGAGCCCTGTGAGTCAGTCTGGTCTGATTTCTCAGATGCAGGGTATTCACAGCCTATACAAGGCAAGGAGGGATGGGGCAAGGGAGGGAGGAAAAAAGGGAGAGAAAAGAGAGTGAGGGACTGAATGAAACAAAGCTGTTTGGCTCCACGGGTTTTATCTATCCCTGCACATTTCTGACATGCCCCCACACAGCCTCAGCTGGAGCTGACAGAGGATAGGAAGAGGCTGATGTGCTCACGGGGTATGTTCTGACAGTTCTCTAAATGGAATAGTCACTTCACACAATGCGTGTGCACGTGTGCATGAGAGGGAGAGCGATAGAGAGCGATAGAGAGTGCGAGAAACCACACAGATGAAAGGGTGGACTAATAAGATTTTGTCTTCACAGCTTTGGTCGCGAGCACCAATTAAATACGCTGTAAGAGTACATTTTAAGTCCTCCAAAGATCAGTGTTGATATCTGTTTCACATAAAAGTGCATCTGTTCCATGAAATACAGGAAATGTTCAGAAATACCAAAAGCTATTTCAAATTTCTTCAATTATGGGTTGAAGTCATTTTGACCATCAAGAGACTGCTGGGACTTCCTTGAGTCTTTTTTTTTTTAATTGTACGATACAGGATATAAATGCTGTCTTTTACTTACACTACACTAAACTATTCCATCTGTAGCTCAGATTTATGCTCCTTACACCACACGTAATCCATAGTCCAGCCGTAGCTGCTTTATAGCACTAAGTGATGGATTAGCTTAGCTTTAACACACACACATTTTTCTCTTCAGCGCAGCTCAAACAACAAATACAATCCATAAAACAGAGTGGCCATAGTGTTGCCAGTCATGTTTCAACCCTTTATTGAAAGGGCCACTACATTGGCTGTGAAAATCAATGTGATACAGCGAGCTAGTATTAGCTGCAGACCGGCTCTGTCCCTTGTCATCCATTTGCTTAAGCCACAGCCTGATCCTTAGTGATGGATGCTCTGCGGTAGTCTTGGGCTCGTAACTTGGCTCCCAGCTAATCCAAGCGTGTGAGCTTTAATACATACTGTACTGCTGGCTAGCATGCTAGCTAGTCTTTCTGCATTGCTATGCAGGATGTTGTTACGAGTGGACCAGTACATGAGCTGTGTACCGTGACATTTCAGACGCTTTATGCACCATGAGATCAAACATGCAACATGTCAGATCTGTTGAAGTTTTGGGATACTGCCATTTCAGTAGTCTGTTTAGGAGGCAGCAACTGTGCATATAAATGATTTTGCTAGAAATAATATTTTCTTGGACTGTTTATCTGCATATTTGACTGCCACCCACTAAAATAAGAATTGAACAGACAAACAAGCCCCCCCTAAGCCCAATCAGCAAGCCCGATGATGACAAAGTACCTCATTTCCCTGTTACCAATCATCCTCTTTCTCGCCCCTAGCGTTCCCTCTTTCATTTCTGTGGGCTGTAAATGGCAGAAAAGACGGGAAGATAGCGCACCTGTCACACTCGATTTGTGTTGTGGGGAGATAGACACGACTACCTGTCTCCAAGCGCCGCTGGGCTAGCAGCAAGCACAAGAGCGGGGGACGTGTGGCGAAGGGAATCAATTTGAGGCAATCTCATCCCCCGCTCTCTCACACACACACACACACACACACACACACACACACACACACACTCACTTACAAACACAAATGCGTATACATATGCATACATTTGAGCACACTAGACAGAATTTTCACATGAGTAGTGTTTGTAGCGACTTTGGATTTGATTAGAATCAACTGGACTGAAGAGCCTGAGCAGGGCGTGAGGGCATAATGCTGCCGTGTGATCAAACGTAGTGCAGATACAGCTGTCTGTCTCCCACAGTTATTGTTTCACGCATCTGCCCCTGCAAATCTAAGCGATAGCCTTTGAGTTAATTAATGTGTGAATTTCCATAATGACGTGACATTAGGCAGCACACAAGAAACAGCACTCAGCAGCCCTCCCTTTCTCTGTTCACACCCGGCATGCATGCACACACACATTCATACACACGCACATGCCCGCACGCACACACACACACACACACGCTGATAGAAGCAAACAAAACCATCTGTATGTTGTGTAACCACCAGCAAGACAACCAAGAGGCTGTGCCATGTGAGTAAATACAAGAAGAAGCTAATGTAAGCACAACTAAGCCCCCATCCCCCAAAAAACCTTGATTTATAGAAAAAATCAAAGCAATTGTATTTGGTGTTGATATTTGGTGTTAATTTTTACAACTAAATTGCACTGCAGATATCTTCCGAATGTGCAGGTTGCTTGCTAACACAAGCAACCTGGCGGACCTGGCAGAGAGGCAGTAGTATACCAATTACATTGTTAACTGACAATGGAGTAATCCTAAATACTGCCACTTTTTTTGTATGAAAGCTTGTGCTCATGCCATGTGTAATAACATGTATGAGCATGTGCATGAGTAAGAATGATCCTTTCCATTCCTATTTGTGCATATAAAAAGACTCCCGCGAAGGCGCCACCACCTTTGCCCACTTTCTCCACGTCGTGCCCCGTACCTTCCCTTTCATACATTTGGTGGCATTGATGCATCCTATTGAACGTTTATTACAATAGAAAGAAGAAAAAACACAATCTTGTCTTTCTTCCTGAGCCCCTGGTGGTATTATTGTGTTCCCATTCAGTGGTGCTTCATTCAAAGGATTTTCCTGCTGATAGCAATCATGCATTATTAAACAAAGCCTGACAACATGCACAATGTTAATTAGAAGGGGGGGAGTGTGTGGCGAGAAAAAGAACGGGGCTGTTGAGCGGTCTACTCTCTCTCTCCTTCCCCATGATCCTTATCAGAAATGTGAAAGAGAAGCAGGGTGGGATGTTTATACTCAATAATGGCTGGTCTCTGTTCTCATTTGAGCGTGTATGTTTGCTATTCTGCAATATTATTGAGGGGAGAACAAAATAACAAAAGAGTCAGTCATATTTATCTTATATTCCAGCCATACCGCAATAAACTTGTTATGGGAAAGAAAGCAGGCCGAATAGTCATGAGCTCCCCAAAGCAGCAGGTTCACAACATCAGCTTCAAGGCAATTTTGTCTTTCCATGTTCTTGCACATGCTGTTATATTTTAGCAAACCGAGAACAAACCAGTGGGAAACAAGTGCTGACGTGAGAATGCTACTGACGCTGCCATTTTTAACAAATCCAACATGGGTTTGAGCATGACAGTTGTACCACATTATGCCCATCCTTCGTGCAAGTTGACTAATTTCACTTTGGCGGCTCCAGGGTATTTTGTAACAGGGTGTTTTCAATTTCAGGCTCATGCACAAACTGAACTGAACTTCAAGGAAATAGTGGCTTCACAGTATATTATCCTAACAGACCAAAGCAGCCACAAAAATGCTCTCAAATCTATTAAGGTCAATCCCTCTGTAATTAGCCCAACGCATGCAAGGACAAAGCACAGCAAAACTACAGAGGATGTGATCCATATTGCGTTGTGTTATAAACAGTTGCCTAGGATCATGCCCAGCGAGGCACAGCAAATAAGAATCTGTTTCTATGATGCATGACTAGTCTATATTCCTTGGACTAGCAGACACACACACTTTTAAACTACAATGATGTGCGGGGCTATACAGTAGTAGTGAACACAAGGTAGGCTACTGTTAGTACTGCTATGATCTCCATGGTTTTCTCTTTGCTGTGACACTGAGCTGAGCCCCTACTTCAGGCGGAGAAGACTCAGGAATGCAGCAGATATAGTTCCCACCGCCTTCCTTTTGCTGTTGACACAATGCGTTAATTAAACTCCTCTCCAATATAATACCCTGATGAAGGCACAGCAGTTGACATTTGGGAAATAAAGCATGGCATGTTGGAAAAGAGTTTCATTTTGTATTGAACTTTATGCTGGTCTGCACCTCAATGTGTGCGTGTCTGTCTATTTTCAAACAAAAATATAGTACATCATGGCCAATATTGCATCAGCGCCATGTCCCTATTGTAGCACTAAATTATAATGAAAACATTATTGCAAATCAAGATGACATTTTGATCATGTATTGTTCTTTCTGGTTGCTCATTGTTGTATTCACTTATTTATTAGATATGCTATGCAAAAGATTTCATTAAAAAACATTTGACCACAATTATAGTTATTTGATAGCTCCAAGGAAAATAAATGAATACCTACCAGCCGATAATGTGTCACTACACACACTATCTACAGAATACCAAAAGGGATGCATTATAGTACATGGTGATTATATTATTTGGGTGGCTTACTGATGTTCACAGTGCTGTACTTTACATTATAACAACATGAACATGTGTAAAATAATTACAGGTACACACACGCAGGTCACCGACACCTACAAGGAGGGGGCTCCTTGTAGGTGTCGGTGACCTGCCCTTGGTTTTGCCCCATTGCTTTTCTCTTTCTCTGTCTTTGAGAGCTAGGAGAGCCCTTTTCCTGCCATCAATCAGTTGTTGTGAGATGCTCAGGAGCAGGGAGTGAGCAGGGATGGGTGTAGAATCAACTTAAGGACGGAGCATTGCATCAAGGCCTCAAAGTCAAAGGGCATATAAAAAGGCACCAGCACTTCCTCTGGTTACACAGATCTGCTAAGCGTAAAACAGGGCTGCCTGTGACAGGCGCCCACTCACAGTGCCCCTAGGTTTTTTTAACATCTTATGACCAGATTTATAAAAATAAGCTCATCAAAGGCTACCCGCCCACTTCCTTTTCCAATCCCCACATCCTCATCAAGATGGGTTAAGTTTGGGTTAACGCGCAATGTGTTTGCCATGGTAGCTGCAGCCATCTTTTTCTTTTTTTTTCTTCTAGTTCTTTCTTCAATGCCAGAGTAAAAAGTCTGTTTCTTATCACTGCATACGGTCCCTTTCTTATATGTAGTCTTTTCTTTTTTCACCGATCATCCCTTTTGTTTTTCTCTTCTGTGTGTGTTGACTTACTTTTAGTCTTTTTTTCCCTCTAGTGCTACTCTGTGATGGTGTGATTTAAGACCGAGTGACAAGGCCGTTTCTCACACATTGCTCCTGATCAGCCGCCGTGTGTAATAACATCCCTGAAGCTAAGCTAAGCTATGCCCTCAAGTGCAGCCTCCACATGAAAGACCCTGACAACCACACATCAGAGGAGTTTATTTGCTATACTTATTATTTTTTTTCTTTTCCCCCTCCCTCCTTGCCTCCCTTGACCTCCCTCAAACAAGCTTCCCACAGTCATAAACCATCCTCTGGGCGGTACCGCCTGACTTTCTGGGTTTACGGTTTTGCCTGGAAGCCTGACTAATTTCTGATAAGCAAATGCTGCCAACTGATGTCTCTGGTTATATCTTGTTTTCTTATGAATGAATCACCCAACATAAAACACACAGCAGGAAGCTAATTACATCTGATGACATTTGTCTGTCTAATAATTGGTTTAAAGGCACCTGCTGTGGGACAAGGAAGCTATCACAATCCCATCTAGGCTGTGTGTCCGCTTCAAATTAGTGCCGGGAGAATTGAAAGCCATCCCCCCCTTTTTTGTCGGCAAAATAACCTGGACTTTGAAATGTCACACCACAAACACAGTAAAATAGAAAGTAAAGCCACCGGACATAGATGTTGCACATCTTCATAGAACTGCATTTGAAAAGTGTACAAGGAGACGATGTTGCAATTTGAAAAGTGTAACCTTGTTTGGGTGCAAAGAGCAAGGTTGTATCCTCATAAGAATTCATCCCACCCAAACTGACCCTGAGCATACACTTTAGTAACTAAAATCCCCACGTAGCATCGGCTCACAGACACTCCACGTCCTCCCACTACTTGTGCATGTGCTCCCTTGTTTACAACTGCCTCTCCTTGACTTTTTCTCTACCTGGTCTACCTCGCCACTTGTTCTCTCTTTCTCTCTCTGTATTTCTCTCTCTTCAGCCCATCTATCTCTCTTGTTCCATTCCTCTCACAACGTTTCCCAGCAGCTGCTGGGTTCAGATGGATGGTCCCCACAGTGCAAGACCCTGACCTGCAGTCTAGTGACTGATTATCCCAGTGCCGTGTTGTGCTGCTCTCTGAAAGCATACAAACACACAGTGCACAAACAGCCACCAACAAACACACACACACAAGGTTGCATCGCTATTGGGGAAGGAGTTTATAGCAAACAAAAAAACACATTTCATCTTTGTCTGCACTGTTGAATCACATCGTTTGGCCTTGATGACGCAGGTAAACATCCTACCTATTGAACTCTGATGGAAATCACTAATGCCTTGTCAATGGACAGCAGATAAAACCCAGTACAATCAGCCTTCGGCTACGCGTGTGAGCTGTGTAAACTATTCAAATGACCGCCTGCTTGTTGGGAGACCTTCTTGTGGTATGTGTGCTTGTCACATTGTGGGCGTCTACTGTAGTACATGCATGTGCCACTTGGGTCGTGCTTGACCTTGTGCGTCAGCAGGGGGGCAACTTGTTATCATGCAGACAGGATGAATCTTAAGGAGTCTATTATTTTGGGAGAAGAGAGTGTGGCAGGATGGAGGGGGGGGGGGGGTAAATAAGAAAAATGGTAGACGCAGCACCAGCAGCCAACCTGGAATGGCTTGGATTAAATTTATGCTGCATGAACAGGGGAAGGCTAAATCATATTACATATTATGAACCAGAAAAAAGAAGGGGGAGTGAGGGGAGGGCGGAGCAGAGGGGTGGAAATATAATGGATAAGGGGAGCAACGAGGCAGAGAGGGAGAGGGGTGGTGAGATAAAGGAGAGGAGGGCAGGGGATAGTAATGTGAGGCAGAAGGGAGGGAGAGGTGAGTGTGCTGTAGCGTAGAGAGCAGGAGAGGTGGAGGCAGAGGGAGGGAAGCAAGGGAATGTGCCTCACTGCCAGCTTTTCTCACGCTCCGTCTGTGCCTACACGCCTAACAGAGGCAGCGCGAATGAGAGCTAGAAGAGAGGAAAAAGCAAGCGCTGCTGAAGGGGAGATGATAGTTGCGAGGCCACTCTGACAGTCTAAAGGTATTGCTTCCTGAAGGGAGGGACCTAAAAAGATGACACATGAAACAGGTGAAAAAAAGAATTAGAGAATTAGAAACATCTAAACTCCTTTCACTCTCAAAAGCACAGATTGGTGCTCAGGTCTGCATCCAGTTGAATAGATGAAGCCTAAAACACGCAGCTCCTACACACATGCTCACAAATGTCAACTAGGCATTCATGTGCACTAAATAGACACGTACAAGCAGAGAGCAGGCGCACATACCCTTTGCACCACATGCTCCTGGCACTTTGACATCTACCCCCAACACAGCAACGGTCTGTGGGAGGATGAATAATCTCACTTCCGTGAGGCAGAGAAAATGGGAGAGGAAGGAGGGCAAGAGGGAGGTTGTCCCCAGCCTGAGTTTGTTGTTTTTAGAAAATACAGAGCCCTCAAACAGACACAACAGCATTCCACTGCCACTCTGAGACACGGCAGAAAGCATCACAGCAGACTTATGTTGAAAATCACTGAATATCACAGCATTGTGTTGCTCCCTAATACATATGGCATAAGTCAACGACAATATGCCACCTCATCTTTTGGAAACAATTGAACACCAAGGTACATTGTGCAGTGGTGACATTTTAGTGGCTTTTGTACACAAGCCAAGCCGTTTGGTATGTAAATGCACTACTTAGGCGTACATGAAGGATGTAAGGAGGCGCTCGGGGCATACACGCTACACTCATAGGGCAGCAAAATAATTAGAATGCCAAGTGTCTCCCATTATCTAAATGCTAATTTGCCTTGATATAGCCTGAGCTAAAATGTAACGCCACATTATTGTTGCTGTACTGCACTAAGGCAACGGCGGAAGCATTTCCCTTTCAATTAGCCTAGCATACTGTATGCTGTATCTGTTTTGTTTGCACCCATCACATGGCCTTAGCAGCAATCCATGTGGATCCTTGTGTTTCACGGGCAGCTGATTATCTTAATTAAAAGGTGAAAATAGTGCTGTGTTAATATTTCTGTGCCTATTATGTTATCAACAAGCTTAAAATCATGCGTAAATGTTATCCTGCCTCACTCTAGTGTTGAGTTTCTGCAGAATTGGTCAAACCGGTGTTCATAAGGACACTGCCAGCAACATTGTTCAGTCTATTAAAGGCTCTGGTGCTTTTGCTGTGACTCAGATTTGATTTAAAAAAAAAAAAAAAAGGCTGAGTCAACAACTGAAAGAACTGACGGGCGGCATTAGAACTAGGTGCTTATCAAAAGCTTTTTGCATGAAAATCCATCAGTGCCAACAAGGAGGGAAACCGGACAAAAAATATTATCACAGATATGAGATGTTTTTGCTGAATACACAGATACAGGTGAAATTGTGTTGTTTCTGCTTTTCCATCTACATCCTGATAAGACTGTCAAAGGACATGCAGGGTGGGGATGAACAGCTGTTCAGAAAGCTGTTTCAGTATTTCAATGGTTCAAGAATCCTTACTAAAGTTTACTGAGCTCGTTTGATGTGGGCGCTGCTGATTAATAGGTTTGAAAAGCTGAACTTTTTCTTAGCTCTTGGACGCCCTTGAAAGGTGTTTTAGCCAAGCTAAGCCATTGTTCTCATTAAAGGCAGTGCAGGCTGCTTGTGCAACTCAGTCGAGGGAAAGCAATGGTTCGCCCCAAGGCAAAAGCAACAATTCCCCCTTTGTCGTTTCACTAAGACAAATGCTTGCGATTGCTACGTTAGCAACCAAACAGGAGCAGTTCCCCATCAGTGATGGTATATTGTGGCACTCGAACAAGACATTTTATTATGCAGCTGAAAATGAATGAATAGCTTCTTTTTTTCCAGCCCCAGTTTGGAGATTGAAACTCAAATGAAACGCTACATTCAAACAAATGTCAGTACAGGAAATCAAAACCGTTCTGTCAATGCCTGGCATCAAGCAAAATACACAGTTTGACATTTGGAAGTGATTTTCTTTCCCTCAGTCCTTTTTTCATGTCAAATTAACTTGGAAATTGTCGCAAAGAAATGCAAATAATCCCACATCACACAAATAGTCTTTGCTTATTTTGCTCTACATCTAACATGCTCTTAGAAACATGCTCTATGCAAGCTCCCACAACCCAATACAATCCACCCCCGAACACTCACAAACATGATTAAGACACTGTCAGGCCTGACATTGCCATCTCCCATGCTGTCAGTGGCCCTCACTGGGAGTCGCTGTTGACTGACTGCCTGGATGTGCCTTATCATTAACAAGGATGCCTGTGCCACCACCGAGGGGCTTTGATGACAGAAACTAAGGCCCCAGTGCCTGCCCCTCCCTTTTTGCCTGCCCAAGTGTCATCTAAATGAGATAGGGCCCAGGAGCTAAGGGATTAGGCACTGCATAATTACCTATTTAAAGATCCTAATTGAGCATTTCATTAAGAGACTGGCACTGAGATTTTGCCAATGAGGGCACTACAGGGAAACAGATGTATTTGGCTGTGCAAGCATGTATGTGTTCATATGTTTGTTTGTGTGTGTGTGTGTGTGTGTCTGTGTGCGCGCCTACATAGGCCTGTGGGCATCATGCTATAACCATGAATTTATGGGTTATGTATGTCTTTTTTGTTTACATTGTACTTGACTGCTACATTGACTGTTTGGCACATGAGTGTTTGAGTAAATTCCATAGAATGTCACCTTAAGAAATTGATTGGCAGCCATTAGTAGTAGTAATAATAATAGTAGTAGTAGTAGTAAATTTTCACAGAGGAGTACTGTGCGCATCTCAATCAAGTTACAACTTTACATAAAGGTGTTGGTTTTCTAGTGATAACTAATGATAACTAATGATATATAATGATATCTAATGAAACAAAACCGTAATTCTTGTCCTATTCTTATTTTGTAACTTACTGATGGTTAAGTTACTCTGTCTACAGTATGAGTTAGTCGAGTGGACATTTCCCTGGTTTCCAAAGATGAGCAAATACAAAATCAATGTCTTTCTGATTCTATAATGCTTACATTTAATATTTTTAATGCAGCATTGTAATGCATTCTGCTGTGCAGTTGTAACAGGCTATAGATGAATGCATTCACCCCTTGCTTTAGCCAAAGGAATATTGTTGGGAAGATATGTACAGTCTTTGTGTTAATGTAATGCAAATTCTGCTCCAGTTGCTCCATCTGCTATTCTGGGTAACATTGTTATTGCCAGACAAATAAAGCTACAAACTGAAGGAGAACATGTGAGAGTACTAGACTCTGCTACCCATGATAAAAGAAAAACACTACAAAGCTAAAACACTTCCCATCTCTATGAAGCTTATTGAATCCTATGGAAGCCACTAACATTGTCGTCCGTCAAACTCATTCTTTCACTGATGCCACAGAGTGTCAGCCCCTAGGTCTCCACTGCCACATCCAAAGCAGTTTTGTCAGACGAGATGAGATAAAAGAAGGATATGTATCTTTTTATCGACCTTACAGAAGCTAGCATAATACAAATATTGATTGTGATGTTTCACACGGAATTTGAATTCCTGATGTGGTGTAAAGGAACATGTTACGTTTACTTCAAAAGGAGCTTTTATTTTTGCAGTCTTGCTTTTTGTAGTCTTGATCTTATAAGACATACCACCAGTTCAGAGCAGAGAAAATGCTATTAATTTACTTAACAACATTTTTGGGTGGCCTCAGATTCCTTTGCAATTCCACAACACGGCCGTCTAACTGGCTCATTTGCTCACGTATTTCAGTGTGTTTGTAAAAGATTCTCAGTTCAGATCATGCTTCTAAACTAAGTTATCAGATACACAATCTCAATCTTTAGGGGGCTAAAATCAATGAACAGAGGTGGACTCTGGACGACACCAGATGCCCCTTGATATTTTGTAATTACAAACAATTTCAACAGTGACAATCAGAGCAGAATGCTTAAAGCCAGATAGTTTACTGATGACCATTTTGCCCCCTCATTGCTCTCTGGGATCACTGGGGACATTGGCAGAGTCACTGGCTGTTGCCTTGCGCATGATTGACTTGTTTGCTAAATGACTAGCATCTGAAGTGGCAACATTAGCTGGGGGTTATTGGAGTCTTTTGGGCAGACACCAGCTGCTAACTGCTACAGATAAACTGCCCCTCCCTCTGGGGATTCATAAGCGCACTATGGTGAGGGAATGGTGCTGAAGTCTGGCCAAAGATGCTCAGGGCTGAAATGACACTGACACATCATGAGTCAGTCTGTGCTGTTCAAGCACAAGACCTATTATTCTTCTCTGACATGATGGAAGTTGAAAAGGTTCTCGCGCCAGCAAGAAAATGAGAATGGATCTCATACATGACAGGTGAGAAATCTCTCCCTGATTCCCCAATGATAACTACTCAAAAGTGATTGTTGCATCTTTCGGGTATCACATCACATTGTAAGCTGAGTATCTAGCCACCTTATGTATCTAAAGCAAAGGTTCATCCAAGCCACTTCTAGTCTGGCTTTCACCAAGCCAAGCTCAATAGATTTGAGAGTTGGTCTGGGGACTCTGTTCTGTATTTTCAACGGGCATAGTTCAAATGACTCTGTAGACAATCCTCCTTCAACCAATCAAACCAACGATCCAGGTGACGGCATCACTAGGCACTAGTTGGCTCTTACACTAATTATTTAAGATATTTAAGATTGCGGAAAACGAAAGCTGCTGTCAACAAATCTGGAACATTAGCCTTGACCAATAATTTTGTTGAGTTTGTATCAGCTTTGCAAGGAACTGCTGCTGTTGTAATGTCTTATATGTAAACATGGGTAGCTGGATCGTTAGTGGTAGGTTTGTTAGTGGGAAGGATGCCTTATCCAAATCTCTCACTTTGTTCTCTCAAAATAGTTGTCTAACTCCCTATCTCACTTTGTTGCCTTACAATGAATGTGAACAATAAGGCGTGCAATAAGTTTCAGAGTCTGAAATACATTCACTTGCATAAATTAGCAAAGGGTACACATGAAAGCAATACATATAATCTCAGAGAGAAAATCTCTTTGTGTGAGAAAGCGTGCCTCCGCTTGGACTCCCAGCATAAAATTCTGTTGGCCTTGTCACCGCTGTGATTTGTTGACTAGAATTTAAGCCTGTATGTTCGATATTAGGAATGCCTAAGATGCTGTGAATGATTGTATTTAGCTTTGGACTTTTGGACATTTAATTTGAGTTTTTTGACTTTTTTTATGTTCTCCTTGAATTTTGCAAAACCTTTTTTTTTATCATGACCAGTACTACATCATATGTTTACGCTATCTTGGCACAGATGTTGACCCTGCTTTGATCCCATATTTAAGGCCACACACCAGAACAGATTTAGATAATGTCTGCAGAACAGATTCCATATACTCTGCTGCTGCCTTGTTTTAAATTCTACCACATCAATGGATAAGTACCTGTGGGTTAAATAAGACATAATGTAAGAAAGCCAACTTATTGAATACTTTTTTACATTTGTGTGTTGTCTTTTACTACCCATGTATGGACAAATGGTCTACTCAGCATGTCAGTTCCTCATCTGAAAACACCCATGGCAGAATGATCCTCTGAACCAGGTAGTTTCTACTCCATAGTTGCTTCATAGTTCTGGCAGCCCTAGCGACAGGAGAGCCAATCTAACGGGTGGCTACCCAGTGTGGGCCCTATCAGGCCCCATCTTGGCCTTGCACATTCCCTATCGTCCCATCTCTGTTGGGGAGACATCCATCTTGATTTCTGCTGAGTGCCAAAAAGAAGTTGCAGGAGAATGAGAGGGAGAGGAGGATGGAAGAAGGGTTTTTGCTTGATAAGGCAGCTAGGAATCAGAGGAGAGAATCTTGGGAGCGTGGCCCCAACGTGCTGGAATGAGGAACTTCATCTTTATCTAATTACCACAGGGTCGTTTTGCCAGGGTAGATAGCGTGAGCGTTTATGGCGGCTGTCTGGTATCGCAGTACTCGGATGCTTTTACAAGCACGCTCATTCTCACGCACAAAGTTATGCAGATATAATTAACATTCAAATACACTTCCAGTGACACACACAAGTGCAAGCACACACACACATACAGGGGGCCCAGGGCTGAGTGCCATAACAGCCCAATGAAATATATTCAGATTAGAAAGGTGTCGCATTACTCTCCAGCCGGATGATAAATACGCGGTTAGCACCATCATTAATCTTGTACCCCTCCCCACCTTCCGCCTCCAGACGCGGTGATGTAAGGGGAAGGGAGCCAACATACACAGGATGGAGCTAGTGCCTCAGTTAAGGTTGTAGCGGTGCAGCTGGTGAATGCACGGAGCAGAGGCTTGTTCCAGTAGGTCTTGCAAGCACAAGAGGTCAGGCCAGTCTGACTCAGTGGGCTCGCTTATAATGTTGCTTGTAATGTTCAGAAAGGCAGGTTGCTAGGTTGAACTGAGGTATTGCTGATTCTTTATTCAGGGATTGTTGTAATAAAAAACATACAAAACCTCCTCCCATTTGATGCAAATGCTGTCTCTTTTGTTCTCAAGCTGTCCATAGACTCTCACTGGTATTCCTTTCACATTGACCTCTCTTTCCTTTTGCTCCAGCCTTCTCTTTCTTTTTAAGCACACTGCTTTCTGCTGCCACCCGCCCCTTCTTTCATCCCAAGGGTTTGATGACATATTGGCCTGAATGACATTTTATCGTAAGTGGCCATTGTCTGGCTAATGAGCAGCATGCATAAAACACTAGAGGGCTGAGAAGACAATGATAGACATACACACAGAGACAGTAACACATGTTGGGCTGAAGGGTGGATATCAGTGGCTTAAGCAGCATATTTCCTCTGTGTGTCTCTAGGGAGGCTTCAGACAGTTCAGACAGTGGCAGGTTTTCTTCAATACCAACACAGCCCTTGGGAGGGGTCAAAGGTCAAGAGCAGAGGAAATTACATGTGATAAATTGGTGATGGTGGCAGTAATGTTGTCTATATGTGAGCGGGAGGGGGGGGGGGTCATCCTCCCTTCCCCTTTCACTGCTGTGTTTGATAAAGTGTATAGACTCTGACTTTCAGCATGGAACACAGGCTGTACTTTCAGAGTTTAAGCGGGATCCTCCCACATATCCTCATTCAAGTGGTGCCTCATGGGAAAAACAAGGGGGAGCACTTCATTGGATTTGGTCCAAAAGGACAACTAAAAATGGTATCACTCAATATGATTCAACATTGAGTCACCAAATGCTTAAGTAGCATTATGTTTTTTTATCATATATACTTATCTGCTCATAGCTTGCTATATGGAACAATCTGTTAGTCATATACTTTAAATCTCCATTATGAAAACTCAAAAGAAGACCCATTAAGTTGATTCATAATGTAATTATCAGTGTACCAACAGCTTGGCAAAATGATCCAACTCTATAGCAAACTACTCTGCATTACAACAGTTTAATTAAAGCTTAACAAAACACTGGCACAGACTAGAATATTTGTCCTTATCATACATTTTCAACAGAAAACAGATTCAACCCACTGGAGCACTGCAAACGGTGTCCCTGAAAAGTGGTTAGACATCATATTAACAAGATGTTTTGCTGATTCAGAAGTCTTGCACGGAGGGAAGTGGAGTTGATTGAGAATTCACAACTGATCTCACATTTCAAGGGCAATTTTTCCAGGGACATTTTCCCATGTTGTGAGAAACTTCTGTTCAAAGACCAGCCTGCAGTTGCAAAAAAAAAAATGCATTGGGCCACTTTTTTGTCCTCTTAGATTATGGTCTTTTCTTCCTCCTGTCTGTATTCAGTAATCACCAAGACAGCAACAGGATGAGTTTCATTCTTGCCAATACCTTTGAGCCCAACAACAAGCGTACACTGGGACTATTGTGTGAGAAGGCCCAATATAAACTTGTTTCATTGCAAGATGGCTGATTAGCTCTTAAGGGGCTATAAAGAATGTGGTGCCCTCGTTTGGGGCTTCATTCAGGAGGCGCTAGTTAAATTAGGGCAATGAAAACTATTCTGTACATGCATTGCATACACCGCTATATAAAATGATACTATAATCAAGCACGCATTCCACACAACAATTGTCACGCTTGTGCGGTTACCTTGGTGTTGAGCCAATTGTGTTACCACTTTTTTTTATTGAATCTCTGTCGCCCCATCTCTCTGTGGTCCATAAAATGCTGGCAAGTGGATTGGGGCTACTATAATGGCGGCTCAATGCAGAAATAAACTTGTTTTACTGCTGCAAACAAAGTGATTTGACCTGGAAAGGTTGTATTTCTTTTGCTGGGGATAATGACTATATTTTAGAGTCAGTTCTCAGTGTGAACTCTAATTACTTGTCTGGGGCCACTAAGCCACATTGGTCTCAGGCACTTAGTAATGAAGTCCATATTGGTTCCATGTTTACATGAATGTGAGGTGAAAATATCTTTCCTCACTGCTGATGCTCTGGATTTATCTTTGTGTCAGTTTTTTTGGTTGTGCAGGAGAATTCGAGCACGGAATATTTAAGTTAAAATAATACTGTACATGGAGTTTAAGTACTTGTACACCACTTTTATCTGAAAGTTTTTTATTTTGCTTATTCTCATCACCAACTCTGCCACAAGTTTGAAAGAGACGTGTTTTAAGAAAATGTCCTTGGACTTTCACATTTTATATGATTTCATTATCCACACTCTGCAGAACTGGCTCCCAGTTAACTTAATCACTGTGACACCCATTTCTCATAAATATGCAAATACAATACAGACATTTTGACTACTTTAAGCGCAAAGGAGACTTTAGGCAAAGTCTTCCTGAAGATGCTTATTTTCAAATCTCAAGTGAACACCTCATGTGGGGCATGTTTTTTTTTCAGAAATTATGAAGTTTTTGGGTTCCCGCTACATGTTTTGCCAAAACACAGCATGCTTGCTTGTCACAGTAAATGTAATCATACAAAATGGGAGCACTCTGTGCTGCTCTCATCGCTGCCACTTCTTTTGAGTGGTTTTGTTTCCACCGTAAATTGAAGCAGATAGAGTGGAGGCACAACAAAGACAGAAAACCAACTCTCCAGTCTTAATGCAAATAATATCGTAAAAATGGAGGCACAATGGAGGGCTGGTAATATAGCTAGAAATATAATTTTACACTCAGGTCCTTTGTGTCCCTCCAGACAACTGGCTTACTAATAAAACAGTCCTCCACAGACTGAAAGGTGGCATGGGTTTCTGAAATGCTAGGGAAAAATAAAAGGGACATGTGGCAGGAGAGCGAGGATTTGTAGGGGTATTAAGGCATTGCACGCCTGCTGGCTAGTGCCTTATCCCGCTGTATTGTCTATTCCAGTGGTGCAGTGTGCAAAACTTTTCTGTCCTTAGCAAACAAAAAACATTAAGAGTTTGGTAGTTCACATTCAACTTTATCACCCTCGAGGACCATATCAATCCATTTTCTGTCAGCTGTCTTGTCTCGCCGCTGTGTATATGCTTGCGTCTCCACTGATCTACTTAATCTCTGAGAGAGGGGCAGAGCTTGTGGACTAACAGCTGGGAACCCCCCCCCCTGCTCTGCCCTTGCGTTGCTTCTCCTGCCACCCACTCTTTCTCCCTCTCAATGCCCTACCGGATCGGCCTATTGATGGCTAATAAAAGAAGCAGCCCTTGACTGTGAACAGCTGTGTTCCTGTGATCTTAACTCAGCAAGCAGCTTGCTGGCGCTTTTTCTCTGTGAGCAGAATAGTAAAACACATAAGAATAGCACAAGAATGAGGGGGACAAATACAGTACACAGAGAGGATTGGGATAAATGGATGAGAGAAAAAAGGGCATGAAAGTGGAAATGAGAGAAAAAAGTGTGAGAGCAGACTTACTTGCATGCAGTGGTAAGCCAAAGGAAGGGAGCTCAGTGGCTGTCTTGTCTCTGGCTTTTCACGGCCTAACCAACTAATCAATAGCACAGAGAAACACTATTTCAGCTGGCTCACTGAGCCCTCTGTACAGGAGAAATACTGAGAGTGCCAACTCAGTATCTGTTTTTTTTTCTTTTGCAGTGTGTGACAGCAGTATTTCTTTTAATATATTTAGCTGATACACAGGAAGTGATGTATCTTGTGGAGTGGTGTGTGTGCACCTACGGAGGAACCTGTTGGATGTAAGAGGGAAGGCAGTGAGTGGGAGCAGCTGAAGTATGTCATTGATATGAACAGGAGAAAGCTCTGCTTTCTCTACATTTATATAGCAAAGACTGCTAAGGTTTGAAGACTTTGGTGAATAGAATAATTGAATTTGAAAGAATTAAAAATCAAAGGTTGCCCATAATAAAGCAAAATAGCCATCTCATCTGCCGTTAATAAAACCAAAGAGAGAGAGCAGTGATGGCAAAAGGCTGACAGGAGATGTGTTAATGGCCCCGCTATGCTAAAACAAGGACTCTAGACGGGGCATGACTGGGGGCTGTGATGTGAGGAAGGCTTAAAATGTAGCAGACTTAAATAGCTGCGCATATGACCCGTCAGGCCTGACCTACGCTCTCTTATCACACTGCTGTTCCATAGATATCTTTTCTAATTTGTGTGTGCGTGTGAGAGAGAGAGTTGGTGAGTATGAAAGACGATTCCAGATGTTCCCAGCTGGCTGTTGCCCAGTGAGGCTAATACACTTCTGCCTGCCTAATTAGAGTACACACTCACACACACATGCACAGTCGACCCCTCCTCACCACTCATGTCCCGCTGTTTCAATGGGTTTATGGTAGGAAGAACATATGCCCCCCTGTGTTTAATACAGGACACACATGCAGACAGCTAAACAAACAGCCAGGGGCTTAATTACCTCATAAGGGAGGCCAGGGGTGAGGGCTGCGGATGAGTCACAGTAGCATAATGTAAAGGGATGTGCAATGTAACCCGAGAAAATGCAGTAAACTCTGCTGTAAATGCAACCGATTTGTGGATTTTGATTAATGTGGTGACTCAGTAGCAAAGAACTATTCAGCAAAAATGATCTATGATTGCAAGCTGTGTGGGAGTCAAAGTGGCTCGTTTAATATCTCAGCTGCTTCATGCAAACACACAAAGACCCCCCTTGACTTGCTCAAATAGGGGTGTTTGTGTTGGTTCTCATGGAAAGCAAAGAGGATGACATTATGAGCTTCTTCAGCTTCTCTCTACTGGTAGGCCCTTAACATATGTAAAAGCTGATAGCATATTTTTCTTGTCAACCGTAACCCAAATTGACTCTGAATGCCATATGGACATACGTGTGTCTGGATGTGCTTGCCACGCTGACCCTTTCTGTAGGCTGACGAACAGCAACACGGCACCCCGGCAACAGCAGCACTCGCTCACAACACATCTTGTCAGGCATTTCCTGCCAAGCTGTCAACGCTGGGCTGTGTGGCAGCTTGTCTTTTTCTCCCTTTTTTCTTTTGTCGTGTTGCCGCACACACATTAAATAGCAACATAAAAACTCATACCATCTGCAGGCAGAAATATATTTTGAGTTAAACCACAGTTTGCATAATTATCTCTAAAAATTACAAACTGTTTTTGGTTCTTTTTGTTTGTACATGCACATCTCTGTTATTAGGTTTCTAAGCATAATTGTGAAATTATATTATATTACATAAATCAATCTTTAATAAACTAACTATATTGGCCAGACTTATTAGAGAAAATATGATTAGAGACTTATTAGAGAAATTATGATAACAATATACAATTGACAGCATTTACTCAATATTACATAGAAGCAGAAATGGGGGCTTGTCACTGCTAGAACACTGTTTTGCAAGTTATGTCTGACCACAACGCAAAGTCTAAAGGGTAAATGATATCCTCAAAACAACACACACGGAAGCATGCAAAATGAGGCCATCGGGGGGGGGGAGGAGGATCGTTGCATTGGAGTAAGAGATCCCAAGGTCAGTGTTTTGGGGCCGGCTACAGACGCGGGAAGAGAGATGGCGTGGACAGATGTCAAAAGTGATAAGCGTCAGGCCTGACAAGCTCCAGCTTGGCTATCAGTTACTACTCGGAGCCTCGGGTCGGGTCAGTGCCAAGACAATGCCAACGCCTCCCTGTGACGATCAGTGCCTCCGGAGGTTGTGCAAAATGGCTGCCGCCATGCCAACGCATTATTACGAGTCACTGGCTCTGCAATTCTTTTTTCTCAAAGGAAGTGCCATCTGTGAGTGACAGCGGGGCCTCAGCCATTTATTTTGAATGCAGTAAACAAAGCTGCCTTTTTTGCATTTTGAGGTTCTAGATGCTTGTATATTATCAGCGGCAAGGCTGTTTGTTGTCATGGGAGATATTAAGTGCAATGTGATGTATATCCTTTCTCCATCTCCATTCATCTAGTCGAATCCATGCTCTCTTATAAGCATCACTCAGGCAGTGGGACAAAATAAATCCTCATTTTCACATTTGAAAGCAGGGTAGACAAAAATCCAATACTCGGGAGAGTGCTTGGTCTTGCTTTAAGCATACGAGGAGAGAAGCGGGGCATTGGGAAATAAATCAATATCAGGCCATTTACTATCATATTCTGTGGTCATTGATGATCTGTCAAACCATTAATTTCAGAGTCTGAACTGCACACCAACATCATTTTCCAAAGAACTTTCTCTACATCCAAAACAAATAATGAATAACCAGCAAATCAATACAGTGTGCTTTATTGAGCTTACATGCTTGACTTGAGTCTGGCACCTGGCCCAATTGTTTTTCATTTGCCAGATATCCTCTTCTATCGCTCCTTTGCTCTGCTTTGTATCAGGTTAAGTAATAACAAAAAGGCGAGGACCTTGAATGAAGTGCATATGCATTGTTGAGCCATCATAGAATGACTATATCATTTATTTACGAATAGCAAAGCCAGAAAGGAGAAACAAACACAGTTTAAGCAGAATGATTATACTGTTAAATATGTAGAGGCTCAGCAGTGTGAATCAAAACATCCGGCACCCTTGCTCAAGGCTTTTCTGAGGGCCTTGGATTTCTCAATGGAATCGGCATTGGCAGTGCCACATCAACCCGGGTTACACCCCGTTGTTCTACTGAGTGGGGCTGAATCAAATCCTCCCACACAGACTGAGAGCTCGCCAGGGTAGGGTCAACTGCTCTGACCCCTAACGGGATGCCAGTCCCCATCTTCCTGACGAAAACACTACCAGAAAAGCGTCCGTGTCAGCAGGATGCTAACACAATCACTGAGGGAGAGGTTCCGTGAAGACGTTTTGAATGACAGGCAAAGCAGCGTTTTGTGCAGTATTTGACAGGGACGCAGACCCAGCTCCACTTTTAAAGAGCATTGGTCATGAGCCAAAACGGTTAGCATGTGCTGCAAAATGTTTACGAAAAATAACGCTATGAAATATATTAAGGATATGAGAGGAGAAAATAAGAAAGGCTATTTCCTTAATTTAAGTGGAGAGAAACATTATGCATCCCCATTTTTTGCAGAAAAACCTACAGTATCTCTGCACTTACAGGGGTAAGTGCACAGTAAAAGTTTTTCTTCATTCCCTGCCTCCGGCTTACCTAGGTGAAACTAGGCCATTCCTTTCTGTCTAAGCATGAACAAGTGACTACCAATCCTCACTGACCCACTCAACTCCACTGTCTTAGGGTCTCTCTTGGGTCACGACCTCAGTGTCACATGCCAGTGGACAAGAAAGGGATATTGATTACCAATAAACTCATTAAGAACTAAGGGAAGGACTTTCCCCACAGACACAACAACAAGAGCCTAGCAGTCAGATTGCTTTCACAGATTCACTTTACTTGTTTGCCCTTTTTTAAATTATTGTTTTACAGATGAAACCATATCAAGGATTGAGATCTGCTATCCCTAACTACATTTAAAGAAATTAGAAAATAAAATGTGCATAATGTCATGGCTTAGCAGTGAGGGTAATGAAGTGACTTTAATTCTGATAACACTGATATTCTAGCAGTGGTTTCTTGCCTTGGGAGACAAGGCCATTATTTCCCAGAATAAGCAATTGACAATGTCATATATCTCCTGTTGTGTTGTGCATCTTTTTTTCCTGATGTTCATTGGCAGCTGACCATATTTGTTTCTATTCTATCTGCAAATTATGTTTAAAGGTCCCATGACATGGTCATTTTTGGATGCTTTTATATAGACCTTAGTGGTCCCCTAATACTGTATCTGAAGTCTCTTTTATATAGACCTTAGTGGTCCCCTAATACTGTATCTGAAGTCTCTTTTATATAGACCGTAGTGGTCCCCTAAAACTGTATACTGTAATATACAGTAAAAAAAAAGGTGTGTGTGTGTGGGAGGGAGGCTGGGGGGGGGGCACTTTTCCCTCGGCGGACAAAGCAGAGAAAGTGGAGGTAACCTTTCCCCTTATGACCTCATAAGGAGCAAGATTCCAGATCGGCAGAGCAGGATACCCACGGCTATCACCATGTCTAGCCACTAGGGGACCATAGACAGGCTGGGGGAATACATGTTAATGAAAATGTTAAAAAAAACTCATAAAGTGAA
Source organism: Etheostoma perlongum (assembly GCA_026937815.1). Classification (NCBI taxonomy): domain Eukaryota; kingdom Metazoa; phylum Chordata; class Actinopteri; order Perciformes; family Percidae; genus Etheostoma; species Etheostoma perlongum. The sequence goes on along the minus strand of CM049389.1, from coordinate 4,926,846 downwards.
ATTGTCATGCCATGGGACCTTTTAATACAATGTGCAGCTTTTAAGGTGGGCCATTCTGGCTTATTAGAATTGACATGCATACTGCCTGTGTTTTTATATTGGCATATAGAGCCTATAAATGTATATAGTTTGTTTCATTTTCTTTTTTTTTTAATTTGCCCTCCTAAAGTTTCTGAAAGCACGCCAACCTTCACCAACGCAATTCTGTTTCAGGACAGTATCTTTTCATTCATTCCTCTTTTAAAAGGAAGTTCACATTGCATCTGCTACCCGAGACAGCCATTTTGTGTCCGGAATCCGGTTTGCTGTACTGGGGATTCAGGGAATTAAACTTTCGAAGCATATCAATGATAAACTGTCAAGTCATCGTCCCTTTGCACCCACTGTGACGCTTCTGCTCTTCAGGCCCTGGAAAGTATGTGCCTGAAGATCAAGATACCAACTAGGGACGTCAACGTCTGCTGTTATCACAGCGCTGCCATTAATAAGATCGCCTGGTGGCTTGTGTCCCCAGGTTTGCAGGTCTGTGTTATCACGCTTCAGGGACAATCTAAAATGAAACGCTGCTGAAAATATGGCGCCACTGTGACGAGGTAAAAATGGGAGAAAATGTGATGAGCCATGGTGTCAGTATGTTTAATCGAAAATAATGGGCAGCAATTTATAGTTGCCATCCTGACCAGCACTGGATGTACTGATGCAGGAGATCAAATTTTAATGTGTACATTCCATCACTTCATACAGGCTACTGATGTTTAGGGCCCCGGCCAAACAGCACATGAATCTATGGATGGAGGTTATCAGAGAACTGTAATAAACCACTCGACATACTCTGTTGGGTTTGTGCATGTGTGTGCACCAGCTCATGTTATAGATCTTTGTTCAACATTAGGGCAATTTGACAGTCATCTGGTTTCCACCTGCGGCCATTGTCATGAATAAACAGAAACACGAGAGGGAGGAGGTAGGCTAATGGGAAATGCAAATAAAGGATACCTGCTGTGTTGTTGATACCACAGGGAACTGTGAGACCGATCAGTATATTTCTGAGTATTTCTAATCTCCCCTTCCCTTGTTCCTCTAACTGTGCTCCCCTGGTGTTAAACACTTGAAATTGGATCCTGGGAAAAAAAACAAGCCCAGATGCTGAATGTTCCCATGGTGCTTAGTTATACAGCATTGGTTTATGCTGTCATTTAAGCTACTATGGTCCTTTAATAACTAGAGCATTTGTCAGTGTTTAATCAAGACCAGATAAAACTGACTGTATTACGTCTTGATAGTTTTTATTTTTTTGTAAAAAAAGAAGGGAAAAAAAGCAGACTTTTTGTATTGCCCACAATTTTTACAGGTTTAGTACATGCAAATATGCCTACTTTGGTTGCAAAGCTTATGCAATTTTTTTGCAAACTGTGACATGGCAAGCGAGCATCACTGATACTCCTTTCAGACTTAAACACGTTAAACCTGCATTGGATGCAAATCTGAAAGGATCTAGCTTTGTGACCCAGGCAACAGTACTGGCTGTCTTACAAAAGGAGTTGGGAGCTTTGAAAACATTATAATGAAGTTGAACTCTTGCAGTATTTCAACTTTTATTAAATGACATGTCACTCCATAAACCAAAGACAACCAAAAACAGATCTAATGTATTGCAAAGAAAGCACGATGAATCAACGTGTTCACTGGTACGTAGGGATGGATCTGGTAATGGATGAATGAATTGACGGACTGGCCTGAATTGGTCCCGACTGCATGTCTTGTTTCTTGAAAAAAAAGTGCTTACTAGGAAGGAGAGGAGATCAATGACACTTTCTGTGTGATCTAGGCTGTTAGCAGACTACAGGCAGCACTTAACCAAGACAATCCAGGGCCTTTTGCTTATTTTTTTTATTTATTTTTTTATAAATGCCTACCTGGAAGGGACTTGAGCAGTGGTAGACAATTGTTAAGGGAGACAACAAATGGCAGTAGAATAAATATGGATTTTCATGATGGTCTTTGGGAATAGAACCCGTACCGTAGTCCATGGGAAGATGTGATCTGATTGCTTTTGTTTACGTAGAAGTGAGCACAGTCTGACTAATCAAGAAAAGGGGCTCGCTATGAATGTCATTCCAAAGAGCTTCTGATCAGCAGGTCTACATTTAAACACAGAAATTACACATCAGCTGTGACTCATCAGATGCTCCTCAGTATTAGGTAAACTCACTCATCAAGCTCAGACTGTATTGTCGGTTTCCTCGGCTCAGAGCACAAACACTAAATAACCTCCTATGGGGCTTAAGAGGTAGAAATCAGCTTCATACAATTTTTCTTTTGCATCGAGTCATTTTCTGCATTTCTCTCCTGACGTCAGAGCTCTTAATAAAGACAGCGTAGTTTAGCGCTAACGAGTTTTACACAGCCAGTCTAAAGATTTTATTTCACTGCTTCCACAGCTTGCCTTATTTCACTATGGCTTAATGAGAGTCGTTTGGAATAATAGGCTTCCATTGAATGGAAGGCATCTGCATCCACACAGCTCTAAATGAGTGAGCTAATTTCCAAAGATAATCACCTCTCCTGCTGTGTTTTTATGCAGAGATGCTGTAGATTTTTAGCCTCACATTTAATGAAGTCAAAAATTACCTCCAGTCTTCCGGTAGGGCCTACGGAAGATGAACATGTCACTAATATATATCTTTAAATCATAACAGAAAGGGTGTCATTTTCACAAACAAAGCAGTTTATGAAAATGACTAATGTCACCACCCTGGAAAATTAGAACATTTTATTATATTACATTTAGCTATGGACAAGAGTTACCTGTCATTTAGGGTCCATTAGCACTTATAAAATATGGCCAAATTTATGTTTTCCTGTCTGATTTATTCAATAAATGTCTAGGTGAACTAAACAACAGGCCAAAATGTAAATTTATTATTTAAAGTTAAATGAGCATGTCCTTCAATTCTGCTGCTGTAAAATATATTGGCAGAGAGGGCCGGCTGAGGGCCGGTAGACCTGATTTCTGCTTTTTCAAGGCGATATTTTTTGTAGCCATGCATGTAATCATCAAAACTTTCTCCTAATGTAAAGAAGACCTTGGCTTTATTAACTGCTCAAAATATGCCTCTATTTGTGCTACAGAAACATTTTGACTAGCCCAACTGAAACACTTAATGCTGCTGTAGATACACAAAAAGAACTACAAACGCTCTTCACATGTTTCCAAGAGCAAACAAGTGAGATTTCTTAGGATGCCTGGGTAATGAAGTCCACTGGGACATTCACAGAGACACAATTAAAGGATGAAGTGAGCTCTCTTTCTCACTGTCTCTTCCGTCTCCCTCTTTCTTCCTCTCCACTCTCGGTCTAGTCCCTGTGTGTGTGAGCGCGTTGTCACTGATGACACAGAAACTGTGGCGTCATGCAGTCACTGCAGATGGCAAATATGAAATATAAAGGGGGAACAGGAAGGGAGGAATCGCTTACAAACAGCGTAGGCCATTTTGACAGAGAGAAACCCTGGCATGTCAGAACAAATGGGAAAGGTCACAAACTGACAATGTAGTCAGGTCCCATTCACTGAACTACACTCGCCTTTATTTAACTTCCCAGTTTCATGTCAACTAAATTGTCTTACCAAAACAATGCCATGCCCTTTTATTTCTGTAAAGGTTGCACCGGAGGCAGCCACAAGCAAGGGAGACCGAGCTGTTTATCACATTGACTGTGCATTAGGCTAGAGAGAAGCTGTCAGTAATTTGGCAACATTTACAGTAGGCTACTTTTCCCCTCGCGGCTCTGTTGAAGGGACTGTTGCAAAAATGTATTCAATATGACAGAAACAGCAACAGAGGTTAACTCCCTAGTGTAGTAGCAAGACAAAAATATTGCGAGCAGCTAGCGCAGGACATCCTCCTCGCAGCTTAGTGTTTAGCTCCTCACAATAGATGGTCGGGAAGGTTTCCAAATAACGAAAGAGGGTGGGAAGACGAGGGAGACATTGTAATGTGTTTTCATGGCTACAAAATAGACCTTTCTATAGACTGTGACACAAGGAGCCTAGTACTGTAAAGCACACACACACAAACACTATTCCTGGAGTGTCACAGGAATAATGCATTAAAACACTGAGGTGTGATGGCCAGCATCAACAGCCGTCCACACATTTTCTTTGGTGTATATTAGATTTCTTTCTGAGTTAATACTTTTGAAACACTCTATGCTCTAATTGAGGCTTTTTTATTGGACGAGGGCCAGCCTGGGGCCAGTCCCAGACTGATGGCTGCATTAATGTAGGGCCCAATAGATTCTGTGATAACAGAATCATGGGGGGGATCGTGAAATTGAGAATTTAAAAAAGCTGTAAGACAGATTTCATAGGGCTCCACATTAAGTCAGTGCTAAAAGCTAACTGGAGATTTGAAAATATGACTACTTCTAAGTTTCACACCGAGCCACCCCGCTGTAACTAGTTTGGAAAAGGTCTTTAAAATACATTCAAGTGGCTTAGGCCTGGATGGGGCCACTGGGCTTGCAATATACTGGGGGGGAAACGCTGGTATCTGGAGGGACTTTTCTCCTGAGTTGCCTTCAAACCATTCATTTTACCAGTTAATTTATAGATAGCACATAAGTCCATAGAATGTGTCTTTTGTTCACCCACCTTTCCCATGTTTTTGCCTTGTCTCTATACCTTTCATTTATCCATATCTCAACTCCCTGTCCTGCTAATTATGTGTCTGCCCCTGCCTTTCCCTCTCATCCCCTCATCTAATTCCACCACCTCTCTTTGCCAAATCCTACCAGCACTGTAGTCACACAAGCCCAAGATGCTGTCATCACATCTTAAACCAAACCTCCTATTAGCCTTTCCTGCCTAGGGACCTGATCTCAGGCTTATTTGTTGCCTTACATCATGTAACCCAAGTAGCATGTCGTGTTAAACTTTCACAGATTGGAGGAAAAAAGAGAAGGCCGTACCCAAGCATTCCAATCCCCTCGTACAAACTCTCCCTTTCTCACTGTCAAACACACACACACTTCGTGATGGTGTCCAGTTACAGTGATGCTCAAACTCTCCTGGAATGTTTCCTTAGGGTAGATTGACAGGAGAACGAATGCAAGGACAAGGTAGGGGTAGGTGGAGGACTAAGTGTGGCAGCTTGGGTTGCGCTGCCCTACACTTGACATGGACTTTTCTAGAACAGCATGGGGAATTTAGTGGGAAATCTTTGTATTAGACGTCACACACATTCTATTTAACTTCACCCTGTAGGTTTTGGGGATTTCCGGGATCCTTCTCATTGGGCCTATGAATGGAATGGCATAATGTGGTTGTGACTGTGGTGTGACAGCATGCCAAAGCCAGTTTCTCAGCTGTAACTCCCCATGACTTGATGACTTGATATGCCACTTTCTTTGTTGCTTAGTCTATTTCCCGCTTGTGCAAATATTAACATTTAATCATGATGTGGATCTGCATTACATGTGGAGCCATAATAACTCAGTGACTTCATGGGGTTTGGTATGCGTAGCTTATTTTTGCCATCTATAACTTCGAGCTATTTGTGGAATCTTGAGCCATTCTGAATGACGTTCATTTAAGAGTAACCCAAGTCTGCTAAACAGCTCTGGCTAAAACGGCCTTTCTATGTTTAACTGTTGCCATCTCATCTCCCAGTAGATTTGCATTTACACAGGTCCAAATATAGTGAATTGCCAAATGGGGCCATAAAAGTTAGTGGATACGATACCTTATTTTCTGATTCTGTGACTGGCACCAGACCAGTATGCTTCTCTAATCTCTGGATGCTGAACTGAATGAGTAGGACTGTTGTGAAATGCATGTTTTAAAAAAATACCATAGCAATGCCTGGTACCTTTTTAAAATGTAAACGCTGGTGTTATTCTATAAATATATATATAGGTGGGGCAAGTGCGCCATAGTTTTCTAGCCTGACTAAATATAAACAAAGCCCATCTGTACAGTGGTATTTGTAACGGTGTGATGCAACTCTCCGAAACCCCTTTGAAATAGTTCCTAAAATATACATGAAAAGAGAACGGAAAGATACACCCGTTGTTCTGTCGGCTGTTTGAAGACGCGAACGCAACCTTCATCTGTTGTCCCTAAAATATCACAACGAGGAAAGAAATAAAGGAGGGAAGGTGGGGACAAACACTGAATGGAAAAGACAAAGAAGACTCACTTTGGATTGATTTGTCAGCATTGCTAGCACCACTGAAACACATCTGTATGAGCAACATTCCTATTATAGTATGAGAAGGAAATGACAAAATACCAATAGGTTTCCTTTCAGGTCTTGGCAGGTTTGAAATAGACAGGACAAGGCAACGCATACTCGCTCATTTCTTTTCCCACACAGAGCTCTGTCTCTCCCCCCAGGCTACCATTTGTTTTGCAAAATGCATGCATGAAATTCTTGAGACCGGCCTCCCCACGAGAGTCTAAATAATAGATTACCAACACAGCATCCAGCCTGCGCTATAACTTCAGACCCAACTGTCTGGCCTCATTAGCGAGGGAAGTGTAAGAGATAGCCAGCAGCTAGCCCAGGTGACGGCGCTCAGCTCTGGCCTTTTGGCAGTACTAGCCCACCCGGGCGTCTTCCTCTGTGCAATTCATCTTGTAATCCGCCTTGAAGTTGCTAAGCTTCCATTGATGGCAAATGAATGGAGACCAATGGCAGAAGGATGGAGATAGAGAGACATGAGGGTGAGGGTTTCAGTGCACAGCAAAGGGAGGGAAGAAAATAACCAAAATGTGGTAGATTCATCTAAGAGGAATGATGAGGGAAAGGCAGTTGGTTTGGGCCGTCTGGTCAGAACCAGAGGTGACCTAAGCCATTTTCATCCACTGATTGTCCCCCTTTCTCCCTCCTTCTGCCCCTCCCTCCATCTTTTTTCACTCTCTCCTCTGTTGCTCTCTCCCTCTCTCTCCATGTTCGCTTCCAAATGGCAGTCATTATACTGGACATGAAAAGTCATTTTAGTTCCGCCTGGCTTCTTCAAAGCAGCTAGCTATAATTGCAGATTGAGTAGAAAGAGAATGCTGGGGTTACGCAGAATTTAAACATTGACTCCTAACCTTGCAGTGATGCAGGAATGTGAATTAAAAAAAAAAAAGGATACATGAACAATACAGGAGAAATAATTATACAATGTTCATGTTAATCAGTCCTAATTCCCTGGCTTTTTTTGTACAATGTTTCTCACTTTGCGTGTGAGATATCCCTACATGTTTAAACATGTGGGTCCTAGGCTCTGTGAGCAGATTGGAGGCCAGGGATCCCATTACAACACGTGATTCTTCAAGAGTTATGGCACAAATTTGGGAACCGCTTCCAAATTATGAAAAATCTATCCACTATTAAATGCATTCCTCATTCGTGAAATTGCTACGTGGCAATGTCACTGCACTTTTATTGGAATGTTCTCCTCTTTGCCAATTCCAGTGGGAGTCTGGGAAATGCAAATGGCCCACAATCTCAATCACAACAGTCTTAATTTAAGATAAAAGTTAGGTCTTACTTTACCTTATGCACATAATTTATAATAAACAGAATGTTTTGTCTATTCTGTAAAACGTATACAGATGTATACACATACATATATAGAGAGAGAGAGAGAGAGAGAGAGAGAGAGAGAGAGAGAGAGAGAGAGAGAGAGAGAGAGAGAGAGAGAGAGAGAGAGAGAGAGAGAGAGAGAGAGAGAGAGAGAGAGAGAGAGAGAGAGAGAGAGAGAGAGAGAGAGAGAGATTCGTTAGTTTTTCCCAGTTTACGAGGTAGCCACCAGCCTGAGCTGAAAGTCCCTCCTTTGCACTTATCTCCTGCCCCCTTCTATTTGGCACAGCAGGTAGCGTAATTGTTCTTGGAAAGAGCCTATCAAGAAAAGGCTCCATTTTTGACTTCTTGTTGCAGAGACTTTATCATAACACCCCATTTTCGGCTCCAGGCTCTAACCACAGAGAGCCTCTGAACAAAAGTGTTTCAGCTAAGTCATTGCCTTTTGTTGGAGGATGGAGGGCGAGTTAGGAGGGAGTTGGATAAATGGAGAATATAGACTGAAAAATATGTCTTCTGTAGGAGACCCTCCCCCCCCTTTCCCAACCCATAAAACACAACCCCTACTAGCTCTCTTGCGAGCAGAAACAAATTCTAAAACTGTCATACTTTAATTGAAATTCCATCACTTGTATGGCTGCTATTGTGGCATAATTTGATAAAGCTGTGTGACATGAATGCACAGGGCCGACCGCCACTTCCATTTCTTCCTCCAGCTTTTATTTCCTCATTCCGCCGGTTATTCAAATGATCCTCTGTGGATTCTGCTCTGTCTTTCCAAAAAAATTAAGATAAGAGAAAATGAGACAATGGGAAGGGAATAAAAATAAATGTTTTGGGTTGCAACACAACCAAGAGGTCTTAGTAAAGTATCACCAAGATACCTTTTTTATGCCCCATCACTTTCATTCATATATGAAACCAGAGTTATTCTCTTTCACTTGCTCTTCAGTTTTCTTCTAATTAGCCTGAACTTTCTCAAAGTGCTAATAATCACTGTTTAGTTGATGGATGGTTGATGATCCAAAATGGAAGTCTAAGGAAGAATTCCAATCCTCTGTCAGTGCCACTGACCCCAATCCAAATCCATACCAGCATACTCCCTCCCCCTCTATGCCTTCACAACTGGCTACAGGCGTTTGGCATCCATCATATCTTCTGAAACCCAATCTGCAAGCAAAGGACAGCTGCGGCAGAAAAGCAGTCCTCCTTTTTTTCTGACACATCGTTACTCCCCCCGTACTGCAAAGCCTCTAGGCGAAGCATTCTAACTGCGTTGTACCCAACGCTAAGTTGAACCATGTTAAAAAGTGACACAACGCTTTCTGTGTTAGAATACTTAAAAGTACATTTCACTCAGGAAGATACATGTAGCAAAATCAGGATGAAAGGCAGGGGAAGGCAGGGGACTTTGTTACTTTGTTTTGACTCAACTGAGATATGGAAAAAAAGGAAGAATATGAGCAAGGACAGAGAAAGAAAACAAGTGTAACACAAAGAATAAGAGGAAACGGGAAAGAACAAGCTCAGCTATGGCCCTGTGCTCCTTCCACTGCCGAATATTTGCACCTCAGCTTTCTGCCCTGACAGGGTGATGGACAGTAGAGGTGATTTTGCCTGGGCATTGAAATAGGCCTCTTATTATTCCAACCCAGTGGCAACTTGAATATCAATAAAAAAAAAAAAAATACCTGCTAGCCTTACCGTATGTGTAAAACCAATGCCCCGTAGCGGTGGTTTTTTATCAAGCAACCCACCCTTGACGCTAGTTATGCAGTACTAGAGGTTACGGGAGGAAATGCTTGCCAAGTAAATAAGTGAGTGAAGCCATTGAATAGAGGGGGTAAAACACAGCGGGACCGGGGCCAAAGTGAACCAAGGGTAAAGTCATGATCACTTCATTATGCTGGAGTGCAGCTCAGTGTTGTGCGAAATCAAACTGCTTTCTCATTTGTCACAATGCATCAAGCTGGCCTCTGTGAAGTGGGTTTGGAGTCGGCTGGAGGCCCCTGATGCACAGGCGCACACATCCGTTGATCAACGTGAGGAAACTAAAGTGCTAGAGGTACAAAATGTAGAGTGTGCAGTGCATATACCAACACTGCTACAATGCATGGGCACACACCTTGCTATACTTTTTTTTTTTTTTCTCCTCCAGAAAAAACATGACCTCTACCAATCAAACTTCCGTTGCATCCGCCAACCACCCACCCTGTCAGCTAGCCAGCCGGCCTGCCAGTCAGTGGGTAGTTGTTAAGGGTTGTTTCTGGCACAAAATAAACTAGAATACACCCACTGGATTACAGAGGGCAGGCAGTGAGGGGGGTGATTGCTAACAGGCCTATTGGCACTGCATCTCCTCCAGCTCCAACACCACGGCGCCTGATAATTGTGGCCTCTGTGTTTACGTATCCATTTTTGCAATGTAAGTGTTGATTTCTCACTCCACATAATGGGGTCCCTGGCCTTGGAATTCTTGAAGTAATGCTCACACACACACAGGCGTAGGCACACACGTAACACAAAGTTTTTTCTCGCTCTTTTTGTCTGCACTTGAAAATAAACCAGTGCGTCAGAGCTACTTGGTTGTGTGAAGACAATGGGGCTGAGAGGTGCAGGCGCACTTGTTTGTAAGAGGGCTTGGCTTTGTGCCGAAGAAGGGCTTGGATAAGGAAATGTTGAAAGCTCCCGAAGTCCTTCAAGATGCCTCTGTTACATTAAATGCACTGCTGTCAATGAGCTTATATCGACGAGCTTAACTTCTAACCCACATATGTGCTGAAGCGCTTGTAAGAACACTTAGCCAGGGCGCCCGGATAGCTCAGTTGGTAGAGCGGGCGCTCATATATAGAGGTTTACTCCTCGACACAGCAGGTCCGGGTTTGACTCCGACCTGCGGCCCTTTGCTGCATGTTATTACTCCCTCTCTTTCCCCTTCACTTCTTCAGCTGTCCTGTCTTTAAAGGCCTGAAATGCCCAAAAAATAATCTTAAAAAAAAATAAACACATAGCCAGGTAGGTGCACATTCGAGAGCTAAGACACGTAAAAAGGACATCTGAAAGACATTGTTGACCTCTGTCTAACGTTCAGTCTTGAAAATACCCCTTTGTCCCCTCTAGACACTGTCAAAAATGTGGAATATGATTTCAGAATGTGCTTCAGGCACAAAAAGCTAGAGAAAAAAAATAGATCGGCAGGCACACAAAAATGGCCCAACTCCCTTATAGGCACTTTCTACACCTTTATATCATTTTTCAATTTAATGGCTTGCATGCCGTGAACTGTTTGTATCCTTCACACACACACACACACACACACACACACACACACACACACACACACACACACACACACACACACACACACACACACACACACACACACACACACACCGGTGCAGACTTGACTTATTTATTCTATACTTTCCTTTGCACTATAATGCGGAATTATCTTTTCACAATTCATTTTTTCAACAAAAAGCTATATGTTATGTTGGAGGAATTAAGTGGAGGAGGGTTTGAGAGAAGATGGCTGCGTCAGTGCCGCTTTCCCATGACTGAGACACTTTGCTCTCTTCAGTGACTTTGGATAGCAGTATTTTAAGCGAGCACCACCTTATCCATTTTGTCTCGTCTTTTGTGCGCCGCTGTCACAACAGCAGCAAAATTGGAAATCGAACGTGTGGTGACAGCATTGTCAATTTGTGTCAAAACTGGGCAAGTGCTAATTGTTTGAGCTTGGAACTGTAAAACATGCAAGACAGTGGAGGTGCTGGGAAGTGTCTGCTAGAGTGCTTACTGGCTATAAACTGGGAATTGACAGACATGCTCATTTGCATGCTTAAACACACACACACACACACACACACACACACACACACAGACTTGAACAGTCACACTCTAGCCTTCTCTACCTTTATTCTCTACCTTTTCATTTGACTCAGACAGCAATATATTACTATGCATATGGTCAGGTAGCCTTTTTTAGGCCTTTTGTTGCACCACAATGCCTCCTAACGTGTAACCTATTGCAGATTACAAATTCATAATTTTTCAACCATCTGATGGAGACATGAACCAGTTATTTTGTGAACTTTGGAAACCACTACGCCTATTTATGTTCCTATAGTTTTCTACATAGTGCCTAAAATCCCGTCTTCATGACTTGTAGCCTCTCTACTGCATTGCCCTCACTGATTGGTAAGAATAGTATAGAGTCCCCTAGTGGCCCAACTGGCGCACTGAGCGCACAGATCGACTGGAAATAAAGGTTCACTTTCACCGGACTGACAGACTGTGTTGCCTGACTGACTGACTGACGCTCCCTGCTTCACTGATATGCTTGCTGCTTTGGGTGAGCTCTTTAAAAAGCAAAGTCAACTTTAAACCCCCCACACACCGCACACCCCGCGAAAATAAAATGTCTTCTAAAAATAAGACAGATGAGACGAGAGACCTCTGGAGAGTTGCAGGAATGCACTTTGAAAATTCTTCACAAATCAATCAGGGCTCGCTGAAAAGGCTTCCGCAACTCTAAAAGAGTCCACCACATGAACTGTAGGCTACGAACATGACAGCGAGCTTAGAATAACATGTTTCAGCTGGCGGGGTTTATGTTATTTAAATGGGGGGAAAAAATATCAAGCGAAACAAATCAGCTGTAACCTACTCCAAACGCAATAGTAGGCCTATATAATAATATAATATATGCACTACGACGTGTGGGGATGATTTATTAAAAAACATTTTGACATGATCGCCTCTCCAAACCTCAACACAAACCGCACATCCTGACAACAAATATTCCACCTGCACATCTAACCATGTAGACTATGTGCACACACTTTCTCACAATAGGTTCATAAACGATCATGATATTGAATGTCATACAGTAACGTGGCTCGGAAAGCGCTACTGTATCCAAGGTTGCGCGCATTCATAATTATAATAATAATTTATAATAAACTGCCTAAAACAATTACTGACAGCTAAATAAAACGGTTAGATCCCTCAACCCGCCAGCCAGCATACAGCCCATACGCATTAGGAGAATTAACCTGGTAAATACAGGTAGAACTCCAGCTCATATGTTTGAACCAACTTCATGAGGCTCTATACGCACACCTGAAATCACTGCGGCAGCAAATTCAGTCCCGACTGGCCGTCACAGCCTCCCAACTCCCAGGCTCGTCCAACACGCTTACCTTATCACCATTGTGCGCTCACTTTGGAACTCAGTCTCTCCGTTTTTCATGTACACAGAGAAGTCGAGAGTTATTTATTTTTTTACATCCAGTAATGACAGTCTAGTCCTGGGGAAATAAAAATAACGTGGAGGAAAGAAATCCGTCCTCAGGTTCTCCTTCTTCTCTTTCCCCCGTTTTTGTTCGCTCTTATTTGGTTTCTTTCCTCGAGTTGTCCGTCACCGGCGCATGGACGGTCTTCGGGGGCGATAGGGCAAAAAGAAAACCACGCACGTGGAGGCGTGCATGTGATAAATATTCTCTGGTTGGGGTCTGTCTATGTTGTGCTCGTTAGATCTCCACGGAGTTGAACGTGGCGAGACTGTGGTTGAAGAGTGCGGTGTGGCTGGGACACACAGCCCCTCTCTCTCTCTCACTCTCTCTCTCTCTCTCTCTCTCTCTCTCTCTCTCTCACTCCGTCTGTCAGTCTGTCTCTTTCTTTCTCTTTATGCGCCGAGACCTGAGCACAGACTGAAACCCCAGGCACAGAAAAACACGGGAATGGGAGAGCGAGTTTTGTGTGTGTGTGTGTGTGTGTGTGTGTGTGTGTGTGTGTGTGCGCGCGCTCGTGTGCGTGTGCGTGCGTGTGTTTAGGAGGGCTGACGTCACTCAGCGAGGTCCCACTTCCCCAACTCTCCTGGATCAACTCCCCCCCAGTCCACTGCAGGAATGTGCACTTGGCTATTTTAGAGGAAGATTTTGTGTGTGTGTGTGTGTGTGTGTGTGTGTGAGTGTGTGTGAGTGTTTGGGTCTGACTTCATAATTGTTTTTAATTTTTTTTTGTTAAACCATGAGAATAGGAGTGCATGAGTAACACCACATATCTGCATGTTGGTGATACAGCAACATTAACATGGAGGAGGATAGTAAACATAATGCTGTATATTACGATACAACCAACAGCATATCATTACAAAGTAATTTACAAGAGCAACTAAGAGAAATGTGTAAGGAATGGCACACAAAAGTTAAATAAAAAAAATTAATCGCCATTGGTGGAAAAAGTATTCATTAATAAATACCTCAATTTAAACCGTTACAAACCAAAACAAATTCAAATCGTACTAAGTAAAAGTATTATGTGCAAAATAATTAAAGTGAAAGTGAAAAAGTGTGTACTCAGGCAAAATGGCCTTTCGTCAAATTAACATTATTAGGTTATTTATTGTACTATTGAATGAGTATTACTGATGCATTAACATGCAAGCAGCATCTACCTATTTTTATACGGTCGGGTGAATATTATTATATTATAAAAAATTAAGTTAAAAGTGCAAGATTCCCCTGCGAGATGTAGTAGAATATGAGTATAAAGCAGTACGATAAAATGAAAATACTTAAAGTAGCTCAGAATTGGCATTAAGTACAGTACTTGAGTAAATATATTTAGTTCTTTCTACCACCTCGTCCTCGCAGGTTGGAGGTGAGGCCTGGCATACATGGATGCTTTGTTGTTCGGATAATGTCAGTGCGTACTCCATAAAAATGCCATCTTGTACAAAATGGTCACTACAAACTCATTGCTGAGAGCCACAGGCACACCACAGGGCCCTGTAGGGATATAACATTGATTTTTCTGTCAGACTGGGCTTGACTCTGTGTGCATTCATGTCATCTAACATTCTGTTTATTTGTATCAAAGGCACTGCTTCTGTATGAAGGAAAGCTGCCTTCACATACTGCATTGTGTACAAGTGCAGCCAAGTTGAGATGTTAGCTTTATAACCCATGTGTAATGATCACACACTTGATGTAATTATTCCGAGATGTCCACATCCACACACCCACATCACTGAATAGACATAATGGTGCACAACAATGCATAAAGGGACAGTATTTCTCCTGATAACAGTTAAGTGCATGGCACTCTGATGTAGGGGTTACTGAAAAATAACAGCCATGTCCCGGGGAGACAGTTGACTGTGACCAATTGTGTTTTGAAAAAAAGTTGTTTTTGTGGCAGCAACTCAAACCATCTGATGAACAGCCTAGCCCTGCAGACACCAACATCTAGCACCCAACAATAGTACTCAGATAGACAGACTACTGCAGTCAGCAGATCTGTTTTCTTACCTGCACTTAGACATGTCATGTATCTGATTGAGCACCGGTAACTGTGATGGTGATTTATACCTTCAAATTATACCAAGCTCCATTTTCTTAGGGCAGAATTTGATACAGCCTCCGCATGTGGATGTATAGGCCAAAATAAAGTGTGGGCTTTGTGACAATGAACAATAGAGAAACATGATAAAATTACTGTTATGTGATCTATTACCTTTGATTGCAGATGGCTATAAGAAACCACTGTGGGAGTGATAGCTAGCGGTGTCTAGAGGCAGAATGTACCGGAGATCACGATCTCAGATTATCAGACTTTCACTAAAGCAGTTGTTTGGGAAAATATTCATATTTATCAGGAGTGTAGGCTAAAGGTTGGAATGATATGTTGGTTGTGAAGAAGATATTCAAGATTGATCAACATCTGCTCTCTTTACCAAAATGAAATCAGTCCTTTAGCCTAGGCCTGCTGACATACACCTTCAATGTGTGACTGTAGGGGGCTTCTTTTCCTTCTTCTTCTTTCTTTAAATCCCTGTATTCATGACCTTTGAATGTAAGGGGCAAGGGTAGGATTTATCAAGAGCCTGCCATGCTGGGCTATCATAGACTACCATCACACGGTAGTCTATGATCCTACTGTCGTATCTGAAGGATCCAGGCGAAGATGCAGCAATACAACATGCTGCACGTTTGCCTAATAACCCTGGTGTTGTCTTCCCGTCGACCATGCGACTTTGTGTTTTTCTGGGTGGAAATTTTAACACTTTATTTTTTTTTTAATTTTTCTTGCCGTTTTTGTCAATTTTATTCCATTTTTTGTCACTTTTTTGACTATTTTTTAAATTATGTTTCATTCAATTTTTTAAAAACATTTCTTTGTCGCTTTTTCCAATATTTTTGATGTTTTTTTTGTTACTTTTTCCAGTTTTTGGCTCACTTTGTTTAATTTTTTTTTTCCTGTGTTTTTGTGTTTTTTTTCAACATTCTTTTGTCATATTTCTGATACAGACATTTTTATAAATGGATCAAATTTGACCCCGAGGACACCAGGAGGGTTTGTACTCTTTGAAGTAGGAGGGCCATTTGACTCACTTGGTGTTTTCTTTGTTGTAGGACAATGGCCACACATTACTATTCGTGAGCCAACAGTGTTTGATATACTGCCTCGGGCATGTTTACATGTGTGGGTTCAGGCAAAGTGTAGCACTGATAGACATTATTATTACACTATGTAAATACCATGCAAATACAGCTGCAGATGCTAAAGGTTAGACTATCAATATGCATTTGCTTTGGATGAATAACTTGAGCAAATCTTTTGATGTTTGGGCTTCTCTGTGCACCTGCCTACACAGTGAATCTACAGGGACTATTTGGATTTTACAAAACTAATAAGCATTGACTATTCTTATTTATTTTGAAACTCTGTTAAATTATCTCTTTTTGTCTCACACGGAACAATGGTGATGGGCTCCCCCTACGTTGCTCTAGACTCAGTCCTTGACAGCCCCTTTGTGTCATGCTGCTAGAGCGGTGGTCATGCTTTTCTTATATGTATCAGCTTAAAACGGTCTGGTTCAGAAACAGAAGGGCAACATGGGTATAAAATCAATTAAGGTCTTCTTTAAGTTCCAAGAAAATAGGTTTGACTGGATTTTGTTGCCCAACAGGCTGAGGTCAGTTCCATTGTAACTCATTCCAATAACTGCCATATCAGTTCAACGCTAGAGCTGACATTTATTTAAGAATGTTTTTTCTCCTCCATGAACGGCATTTCAATTCTGGATACATTGCATTTACTTCTGATCATACAGCCTATTTATAATTCTGCATGCAAAACTGGCAATTTAATGTTAGGCAGACAGACATGAAAATACAATATTTTTCACTGTCAATATCCTTATAGCCCGGAGTGCAGGCCTTTTCACCCTTGACAAGTCACTGGCAAATTACAAATGACTGTCAGTCATGTCATTACTCCAGTCTCGGCGACCCAAAGATGCCACGTATAATACTGCGGAGAAGAGAGACAACTTGTCTGAATCAAAAACATGGACTGTTGTTTTCAGCTTCTCACGCCCCAGAGATGATACATTTATAGTCCCCCTCCTCCCCAACAACTCTGATCACGTAAACCAGCCATCGTAAAATTAATTTCCCCATCAAGCAAGGCTCATGCTCTTCAGGATAACAATCTGTCTTAAGCGGATAAATCTAATCCAATGTGTTGAGATTGACTTGTTTATGGCCACTGCCCAAGCAGTCAAGAGATGGAGAGGGCGGTGGGCGGCAAGGCGGGGTGGGCTAAAAGCGACAAATGCCAAGGTGATATTACACACATCTCTAAGTCACAAAAAATGTAAACTGTAGTCCTTGGCCGAGGCAATACTTCTCTCCTTCTTGGAATCTGTCAGACTTGATGGATGGCTAAGCATACAGCCATGCATTCATAGCCATAATTACTTACATGACAGGGAAGAAGTGGTTAATATATTGGTCTGATGCCTGACAGCTATATCCAGAGTCTTACACAATCAGTAAGAACATCAAAATAATTCACCTATAGTGACCTACACTACATTACTTGGGAACAATAACAGCTGTATTGCACTTTCCCCGGAGCAAAACGGTCTTTAAAGCACCCTGAAATCAGATTATTGAATTAAACCTTGTTATGTTTCCAAATTAGAGTCTCCCGGAACTGAGATGGTTGTGTGATGGTAGTGAAACTGTGTTAATTAATCACACAATGGGCTAAAAAAAGGTATGGCTCTATAAAGGCAGTACATTAAAACCTCTGAAAACCTTCTCAATTATTAAGTATTTCTCTCAAATTACACAGTCATGACTACGAGCAGCAGTTGAAGGTAAAATGTGCGGAAAACATCTTGAAATATTATATATTGAAAGTTTCTCGCTAATCAGCTTCATTAGGACTTTGTGGGTGTAGCTTGATCGACAGTGCAGGCAACCTGAGCAAAACATCCCCCAACTGTCATCACATTTTTATTCCAATGTAGTTCACTTTTGATAAGCGCACAGAAATATATGGCAACAACATTTTATGTAAAATTAGGCAGAACATGTGTGCATGTAGGACCCCGTCGCTGATTGAGAAAATAAGTTTTGGACCTGGAGAAAGCATTGTGGTAATACTTTAACTCTTACTGCTTGAGCGGCCAAACGTTTTATGTTAGATATTAACTATATTTGTGTCACAAATAATACCACAATAGCTTACTGCACGCAGTCTTAAAGGTCCCATGACATGGTGCTCTTTGGATGCTTTTATACAAACCTTAGTGGTCCCCTAATACTGTATCTGAAGTCTCTTTTATATAGACCTTAATGGTCCCTAATACTGTATTTGAAGTCTCTTTTATATAGACCTTAGTGGTCCCTAATACTGTATCTGAAGTCTCTTTTATATAGACCTTAGTGGTCCCTAATACTGTATCTGAAGTCTCTTTTATATAGACCTTAGTGGTCCCCTAATACTGTATCTGAAGTCTCTTTTATATAGACCTTAGTGGTCCCCTAATACTGTATCTGAAGTCTCTTTTATATAGGCCTTAGTGGTCCCCTAATACTGTATCTGAAGTCTCTTTTATATAGACCTTAGTGGTCCCCTAATACTGTCTCTGAAGTCTCTTTTATATAGACCTTAGTGGTCCCCTAATACTGTATTTGAAGTCTTTTATATAGACCTTAGTGGTCCCCTAATACTGTATCTGAAGTCTCTTTTATATAGACCTTAGTGGTCCCCTAATACTGTATCTGAAGTCTCTTTTATATAGGCCTTAGTGGTCCCCTAATACTGTATCTGAAGTCTCTTTTATATAGACCTTAGTGGTCCCCTAATACTGTATCTGAAGTCTCTTTTATATAGACCTTAGTGGTCCCCTAATACTGTATTTGAAGTCTTTTATATAGACCTTAGTGGTCCCCTAATACTGTATCTGAAGTCTCTTTTATATAGACCTTAGTGGTCCCCTAATACTGTATTTGAAGTCTTTTATATAGACCTTAGTGGTCCCCTAATACTGTATCTGAAGCCATAACTTGACCATGACCAATTGCCATTTTGTTCGTTTGAAAGCTGTGATGCCTCTCTCTAATGGGTGGGTCAAATTCTTTGGGCAGGCAAAAAAGAGAAAGGAGAGGTAACCTTGCCCCTTATGACCTCATAAGGAGCAAGATTCCAGATCGGCCATTCTGAGCTTTCATTTTCTCAAAGGCAGAGCAGGATACCCAGGGCTCGGATTACACCTATCACCATTTCTAGCCACTGGGGGACCATAGGTAGACTGGGGGAACTCATATTAATGTTAAAAAAACTCAAAGTGACATGCCATGGGACCTTGGGGACAAGCTGACAACATGTTGAGTCTAGTGTTGAAGGAGCTGACTGCAGGCGTATCTTACATACCTTATCAGCTTTCAAGCAGCTTTGGACTAGAGTACCCACTGTGGCACCAGCTTGGCAAGTGAAGGCCACAGTAGTGAGACCACAGCCTGTGTGAGGCAGCATCTACCGTATTTCTTGTGTACATCAGTGTTTATAATCCATAATTCAGTGTGCAACAATGCATAATATATTGTCTGCCACAGTGAGGGTTGCAAGCATATTGTCAATGAAAACACAATGGGCTGCACTCCTAAAGAGGGCAGCTTGAACTCTTACATGACTCGAACAGCTCCGCCTGTCACGGCACGCCGTGACGAGATGCCCACGCTTACTCATCTGTTGTGGAACTGTTGTGGAACTGCTGAGTCACGAGTAGTCAATATCACCTTATTATAATGTCAAGCGAAATCAGATTTGCGATGAGGCTTGTGGATGGGACCTCGGTTTGATTTAGTTTAGTGTTGGCATGGAGTGCAATGAGCTGAAAAGCAATTAGGTCCATTAAGAGATCAACTGGGATGGTGCGAGCAGACATGGTGTGCAGCAGGCTGCGCAGAGCGGCAAAGAGAGATAGCGAGGTAGCGAGGGAGAGGGGCTTAGACAGATTGAGTCAACTTCTGCCTGACAGAGTCCCTCTGTGGAACTCTGCTCAGGACACCTGTCCAGTGAAACCATGCAAATGTGTATCCCAATCTTTGTATAGTTTGAACATGCATATGCAAATGTTTGTGTGTGGTATGTGCTTTATGTTGACTTGGCATGTATTATAGGAGTCATGAAATAGTAGTGACCCAGTGGAAATGGACAACAGACGCCGGGCAACAAAGAACTTTCCACAAACTGATCGCGACCCTGTTTTCATTTCACTGCTTTTTGTCAACCGGCATGGAGTCCCATTTGCAGCAGTGGAGTGCACCCCCTGTTAACAGTGAGGATATACAGCACATAAGTGGACAAATTGTAAGAAGCGTTATATGGTGTGCTGTTTCTATGTAAATGCAAAAAAACATCCCAAAAAAATGAATATGTGGTCTGTGCTTACTGTATGTGTACACATATAATAAGCTAGCACTGCAATGCGTAGTCGATCAATCAATTTGTTAAATGACTCAACAGCAATTTCAATTATCAACTAACTGTTTAAGTCAAAAAGCAAAACTGCTTTTTCTAGCTTGTTAAAAAATTACTTATCCTTAATGCTTGAGGCTATGTTGTTGTAAATCATATATAAATGGACTGTCGGACTACACACGCAATTCTTACTTACCTTATGTTATAAGATCTGGTTGTTTATTTTATGAACTAGTTTTCTCCTTTTTTCTTCTCTTTTCTAATTGTTCCAACTTCCCTACATTCAGATGGGTATGTCTGAACAAAAATCATGCAGTTGCTTTTTCAGTGTGTTGATATTTTTTTCCCCATCCACCTCCACTCCCCTCCATTGTCCTTTCATTTATTTAAACATTGCCTACTCTAAGAGCCTTTTACCTTCTCCTGCCATCATCTTTCTCTGCTGCTCATGTATCTGCCCATTCTTTACTCGCTCTACAACCACTCTTTCTGCTCTCTACCTCTCTGACTTTACTTTCCCAAACTAATAGTGACACATACCTCATCTCTGTCCGTGTCTTTCTGCCACTCCCTCTTTCTCTCCATCCCTTTCTTTCTCTCTCTCTTTCTCTTTCAGCGTGTGCGGGCTGGCATCGGGTATTTACGAGAAGCCTCTCACTATAGCCGATTGATCACAGCCATTGTTTGCACTGCGTCCTCCATTTTACAGTTCAGTGTTCATGAAAAGGAGCTTTTTCCACTCCTATCTGTCACCCCCTCCACCCCAAAATATATCCGCTCGCTCGCTCTCTCTCTCTCTCTCCCTCTCTCTCTCTCTCTCTCTCTCTCTCTCTCTCTCTCTCTCTCTCTCTCTCTCTCTCTCTTTTTTTCTCTCTTTGGCTAGTTATTCCCCCACTGACATTTTCACAAGCACACCTTCATCAATTTCACACCTCTGATGCCCTCCTATGCCAGTGGGGAGGAGGAAGTGAATTGATGGGCGAGTGCTGACAAAGCTAGCTTGAATTCGAAGCCAGGGAGTGACAAAGTTCTTAAAGTGCCAGACAAATAGGACATGGAGGGTCATCAATATATGTGCCGTAAAAGTCCACAAAGTAAACAACTGCATGATGTCAAACGGGTGTTCCAAGTCAAATGTGTCCAGTAGCGTGTATGAAAAGTGCTTTTTCATGACGTTGACCACACTGCCACAATGTGCAGTGCAAGCGTCTGCACCTCAGCTTACTATTTGCTGCCCCCTGTAGTTTGCATCTTTCTCATTAGGTTCCTCCAAAGATGAGTCATGCGTCTTGTGCTATAAATCCAGTAACGCAATAAAAAAAGGTGTGGTGGAAAAAAGCCATGTAGAAGGTAAACATCCTCTGTGCTCGCTTCCTCCCGTTAGTCTTGGGAAATTAGGCCATTCTATCATCAGCCAACTGGTGCATTTATGAGCTCCTAAAGTAATTGGCGGTAGCGGCGAAATCTCAGCTGAGGCAAAGGTAGCACATTCACCTCAACAGAGCCTTAAGCTAAATGCTTCAATGAAATAACAGAGAGGAGATGGAAAAGGAGGCGGCGAGTGGAGCAAAAGAGAGAAGCAAGGTGCCTCATTCACTGTCTCAGGGGTTTATGGGATTGCTCCCAGCTGTCACTCTGTGTAGTGAATCTGAAGCACCGTAATATCTTAATTGTTTCAAATTAAATGCTCGTAAAATGGCAAAGGAAATTAGTTTTTCTCTCGCTGATCCAAAGCAGCCCCTTGACTTACATCTGGGCTTGCTTTAAAATGAGAGGAGTTTTAAAAGGTGGAATTGCTCCCACATGGTGGCTATGGATAGGCTGGTGTGGAATTAGTTTTTATAGGCTGTGAACTACAAACCCATCGCTGTGCATATGTGGCTCACGTGTCTCAGAGCTCTTTTTTGTTCTTTTTCTTACTTTGTCTCCTTTTCACTTTCTCCTATTGTTACCTGCCCCGTCTTTTATTCTTTCTTTACATACGTGCACACAAATTTATGTGTGTACTTATGTATGTTTATGTACAGAATATGTGCGTTCAGAGGCTTATAATAAAAAGTCTAAATATCCTGTGGCGATTCACACATTTAGTCTCCCCTATGTCCCTCCTGCAATCAGCCTTGCTGCCTAACACACACAGATGTATGCATGCATGTACAAAAAAAAAACCCTTGTTGGCATACATGAAAACATGTAAAGCACTTCACACCTCAGTCACCAAGAATAATTGAAATATACTGCTATGTAGGCCTACTCATAGCACATATTATACAAGCAATTTACACACTACAATCCCCTGTTCTGAATGGAGATCAGAATTTCCCATTAGGTCCCGTTAACTTGACATCTTCCCTTGCATTCTTGTACAAATCCAGCTCGAAATGAAGCCACTATCAGGCAAATCCAGAAGACAATTGTATGCCATTACAGCCGCAAAGTGGCTTTGTGGTGGGAGATGTAGGTGGTGGCGACAGTAGGGGCAGTGACGTAGGTTATCATAAAATGAAACACAAACAGAAAAGCCCTGACACCTCTCCACTTGGAAGCAGAGACTGATTGATTGAGAAAAGAAGGAATGAATGAAAAGCCTAAGTGTCATTATGGCCTCACAATGCAGGGAGTAGCATCACTTCTCCTCAGCAGATGGTGAGAGAAAGTGTGCTGTGCTAAACGTTAAACTGACAAGTGCTTGAAAACGTTTGACACTGCTGTCATTAATACTGCCATCTGCAGTTAGTAACATTTAGACTCTTAGAGGAAAGCAGAGTGTCTACATTTAGAAAGAGTTACACTATACCGGGTGTCTTTGTGAATGTGTCTCCCAATGAGGTCCAGGATGAATTGTATGATTTACTTTAGAAAAAGCTTTACAAACTGATTAAATAAAATGAAAAAATTAGGATGAATGTATGATTATTTGGCAAAATCAATTTTCTGATTTAAAAATCATTGGCTCAGAAGAATTAGACAACAAATGGAGGTTGAGGTGAGATTTTTCTGTCAATCTAAGTACATATTAGTCAAACGTGGCCTAGAGGCCTGACTGCTGTGACTAGCTATCAGTTTTTCATTTATTGGCCGATTTTAAAGCTGAACTTTTCTATTAATAATGGATCATATTGTTTAATGTGAAAGCTATGACGTCATAGTAACAAACCCACAGAGGATCATCATCCAACTCTGCTGTTCCTCTAAGCTATACTCTATTAGTTCTATGGCCTGCAGACTCCAGCATCAGCCTAGCTTCACACTGTGCACTGCCTGCTCAGCACTAAGTGATAGATAGAGTTTGCCAGTAGCTGGTGAACAATGTTGAAGCATTAAGACACAGTTTCTCAGGAGTTGGTGGAGACCAAAACAAAGCTAATAGGAGAGTAATACTGGATTTCCGTTCATCGGGTGCTTACAACTTAACTCCAAACAAAGGCTAATGTTGCTCTGTGTCTGCTGGTTGCCAAATAGGAAATTGTTTGCTAATATGTTCACAATTACAACTTAATATGTCAGATGTTGTTTTTTCAGCTTGTTCTGCTGCCCTCAAGTGGCCAGACAAATAAATAATTCCTGTTTTGAGTGACACACAGTGCATAAATCTGACATTAGCATTTGTTTTGACCAGACCAGTTAACCTAGTCTAAGAAAATGCCTGAATGCAAAAGGTTACAATCGTGGCATAAATAGGCCTTTTCACAGCAGACAGTGTGACCTATCAAGGTGGGAAAAGGACAGGGGATGCTTATAACATTAATAACTGCTCCGTTCTATTTAAAGTCCTGATCTATGACAGTGTGACCTCGAGGCAGCGTTAACAAACCCAGGGACCTAAAACTGAATTTTATTATTTACACCTGTGCTTCTTCCATATCAACATGTTTGTCTGTGCTGAGATTAGACAGAATATACTTGGGGCCATTATGATGGCTCTAGATACTGAAAGGACACATGTGTATGTAGTCCACTGTCCTTCACTAATTCCATCTTTAAGTCTTATCTGTCGAACTCTTCCTACCACCTATTTTTCTCGCCTGCGTACTCCATTTTAATGTACTGCAGAGTATTCTCCATCCTTTCCTCTGGTGCTTCACATCCCATCTCTCGCTCCAATCTCTACTCCTGGTCCTTTCATATATCTCTCACCACTCCTCCCCTACCCTCTCTTCCCTTCTTTCTGTTTTCTAGCATCCTTGTTCCATTTTCTCTTCCCTCTCATGTCTCTCTCATCACCTCCACTCCACCCATCAGTTTAGTTTAGTTTAGTTTTTTCCCCCCTGCTCACTAAACAACTTCTCCTCCTCTTCTCTAATCCCTCAAGTGCTCTCGGATGGTCTCCCACTCTTCCTCATACTTATTCTGCTCATCTCCGTGTCTCTCCCTTTACCATTGTTATTACCTTTACTGTCCTGTTTGTCTGATTATCTTGTTACCACTGCTTTTGTAGGAAACTCTCTGAACCCAATCTTTTTCTTATCTTTACATATTCCCATCTAACATCTCCTTTGTGTCACTTTGACTTCTGTCTTTGCACTATACTTAAACAGACATTATTTTTCTTCTTTCTTCCCTTTCCTCTCCTTTAACCTATCCTCCATTAGTTTTTTTTCCTATGCCCTTATGCCAGAATATGCTCTATCACTTCCAGTCTCGCTCTCCCCTCTCAGTCTATTCCAACTCTGCCATGTTTGTGGCCTTTCGCTCTGTGCACATCTAATGGCTGGGGTGTAATCCACTGGCTAATCTGTTGACAGCCTGTGTGACAAGGCATTAGCTTTGTGTCAGTGCCTACCATGCTGCTTCACAGCGTGAGTGCATGCGTGCGTGCGTGCGTGCGTGCGTGCGTGCGTATGTGTGTGTGTGTGTGTGTGTGTGTGTGTGTGTGTGTGTGTGTGTGTGTTAGAGAGCGAGAGAGTATGTTAGTGTGCCTGCATGCAAACGCAATATGTTTGGAGAACTTTGAGTGTACGTAATGGTTTATGTGTGGTTGTTGCTCCATGTCAACTGGATGCCCAAGCGTAAAATTGACACTGTAGCTCTTCAGTTTTACACAACCTTTTTACCTTTCCATTTTTTCCACTATTTATGTCCACTGCTTCACTTTCTTTCTCTATTGGTGATAGCTGTTTTAATAAGATGCCAGGTCAGAGTGCTAGTGGATGCTGCACCGAGACAGACAGGCCAAAGTTGGGGTGCCTCACCCATCTGTCATGCACCCAACCATGTCAAATAGGGCTCAGTTTATAACCAAATATAGGATTTTCTATTATATCCACATTTTTCACATAATATAACTAAAAATAATTGAAACCATAATTGTATTTTTTAATCATATTTTGCACCAAATGTTACTGCTCATCTTTTTGATTATTTTCATTATTGATTAATTTATTTTAGTCCATACAAAGATATTACCTTTACAGTGATACATCTGAGAAAAGTACATAATCATAACATTTGAAAAGCTGGAAACCACAAATGTTTAGCAATCGATTATTCAAGTAAAGTAGTTGTTGAGTAATCAATCATTCCACCTCTAGTCTTGGCCTTAGTGGGTGAGTGTGCTTTTGCATGCTGGCCTACATCATGTGAGAGCATGTAAATCCATGCGTGTCCTGTGGCTTTGCTCCAAACAAAATCCTCTTCCTCATCTGAATTGCCACCTCCACTTCACCAGCAGAATTCACCTTGCATTCACTCACATTTCTCTCTTTTAGCTTCTGTCCCTTTCTTTAGCGGTCCCCCCTCCTGTCTACACCTGAGTGATCCTGTTATCACAGCTGACCCGTTGCTAGATCTGTCAACAGCCAAAGAGATTACACCCGAAGGCTGCACAACACATTGGGCTCCCCGTTTGAAGTGGGGGGGGGGGGGAGATTGCCTGATCCCCTGATGCTGATAAACTGGGGGAGGCTTTGGGGATTCAAGAAAGGTCCGGTAAGGTGTGTGTGTGTGTGTGTGTGTGTGTGTGTGTGTGGGGGGGGGCCTATAGTTGACTTTAAGTCCACTTCTAATCACTGGGCTTTTCAGATGGGATAAGGGACAAGAGAATGGGATCTTGGTTTGGTCTGGAATTAGGCCCTGATGAAGCTGGGGATAAGGTTGTTGGGCTTTGATTGATCACACAGTTTGCTTGAAAGCTTTGGAGTAGCATGTTTGATCAAATCTACTCTGCCCATACAACATGCTATACAGCTTTGCTAAAATAACAAAAAACCTAAACAAATGCTTAGTATGAGTCATTCACCTTCTACGTGCCACTAGGTCAGCTACAGCTATAGTTTTATTGCTATTCACAACTCTTCTTGGAACCTACAGTATGTCAACAGGCATGTGTCATGCATAGCATAACCTTGCTTTTCATAGACGCTCATACTTAATATAATATCATATCATATAATATCATCATAACTTCATGTTAGTCTGCCGATGAATCATAATCCCTGGTAAAACCGTAGTTTGTTTCATTCTTGCCAATTTCTGGGTATTCCTTGATCCATCCCTGCAAACTGCCCATTTTTGACTGTTGCAGAATGGGTGATACTTCTGCCATTCAAGTGAGAACAATGATCATCAATTCATGCATCATGAAGGCAGAGCAGAGTGAGACAGACTCTTATGAAACGTGGCTTGCCAAAGTACCGTCAGAGACGGAGGTTTGATGGCTCACTCGTCCATGGCCTCCGCATCATGTTGTCTTCACCAGCTGTTGTTTGACAGAAAGGGATTCTTCCCGCAGTGTGCAAAGACACAGCTATCAACTTAAAAGGCTTGACAGCAGCACACTATGGGGCTGTTTTCCTACTGCATTATATAAGGTATTCCTGGAGGAGCGTCTGCAAATGGTGAAACTTAAAAAAAACAACAGCAACAAATTATAAAGACATCTCTGAAAGCAGAGCCCTGGTGGTCTCATTCTTCATAAAATAGTGTATTCTTCCAAGATTTCAGATTTATAGTAATAAAAGCTGTTGTGCTGTGAAATGTGTGTTTGTAAAATACACTATTAACATTTTATGGTGGTGTTATGTCATCATGGAACTAAGACCTAGAAAAGTGCACTGACTAATACAGTCGTATGCAGCAGTGAAAGAAACTGCCATTTATTGATCTGCCCTAATCACAGGAGTCAATAAAATTTATGATTTCTGGCTGGCCAGAAGCCTCTTATAAAGCATAGTGAGTTCAGCAATCACTTCTAATAGCAAGTGATCAAATGATATACTGTTCTGCCGAACAAAACCACTACCGAACTAACATGGAAGGGGATAAAACCCGGTCTGGTGCCACATGGCCATACAAGGCTGTCAGGGCTGAGCAGTTGTTGTTTTTATACTGTGGCTTAACAATTGATTGAAAATCATTAAATTAACCACTACCTGCTATTTTGTGTGGCTTCCCAAAAGTCAACACAGTTCTGTAGTTACGTGTAATTATGTTCCTTTTAAATAATTTTCCCATTGTATACATGCCCTTACAGTATTGTGTACTCCTGTCTGCAAAAAGCGCAACATTCTTGCAACTGCATCATCGCTACAAATCAGCATAGAATGAGGGCAAAACCCCCCGTCTGCCTATGTAGACTGTCAAATGCATTGTTTGCTTGTTGATGCCGATTGTGAGAGCAGGGCCGAGTTCCCAACCCTTAGTAGATCTTCATAATTAAAACATAAATTGGAGGTATTGAGCGTCATGCAGTCACCAGCGCAGGCTCAAGGGAAGCATTGATTCATGCATGCACTTGGAAACAATTGCTCTGATTTGCACAGAGTAAAATATAGAAGCCTTATGAATAAAATCAATAGCAAACAAGCTGCCTAGGTTCCTTAAATAGTAGACAGTGAATTACAATTGTGCAAATAATCCTAGTGTGCATGGGCACATAAGATATGCAAGCCTTAACGTGAACACCTAAGTTACGTGTCTGAGGAGAAATCTCTTTAGAATACTGAATTATTGAATTACTATTGAATGATTTTAACAGCCCAGTGAGGTATTTTGAAAGACAAGGCACTGGTTGCACAAAAGTATGACAGGTCAGTCCTCATTTTGCTCTTTGCCTAGTCTAATATGAATTAGACAGTTGCACGGAAACATACACTGCACCTTTCAAGCTTAAAATGTTAGCCAACCCAGTGCTTTGTGCTGTGTTTTCATGTTAAGAATCAATCACATATGCTGACAGCTAACACAAAAGAAAACATGAACCACAATTTGTCATTTGAGGCAATGAAAAATGGAAAATAAATTCAGAGACCACAGCCAACCCATATTTTGTCTGCCATTTATCCACTCAATATTGAATGTAAAATGCCCTTGTAATTGTTGAAGTCTCCCACCAAAAACACAGGTTTTCTGGTGTGAGCAGAGCTAGGCAGTGTGGGGCTTTATCTCAGTCAGCCATATTTTTTAGTTTGAAAGCAGTCCTAATTTCCTTTGAATACATGGAAAATTAGTGCTACTTAAGAAAAGAACCAGAAAGCTTCTTGCAACTAGTGGACTTTGGTTTGTTTCTAAAGTCTGAATAAACCATAGTCAAAGTCTGTCTTCTGATGAGGGGTAATAGAAAGGATAAACGTCTAGGGTAATAACCCAGGCTCAATGATACAATCGTCATTGTATGCTGTTTATACTGAACAATACCAATGTTCTGCTAAATATGCCCAAAATATGGGCGCTATAGAAATTGAAACCTGCTGCAGTGCAAGGCCTGTAAGAGTATCCATTTAGAAATCCACATACCTAGCTTGTGAAATTGCATTTTCCTCGGTTTGTATTTGTATCAGTATATACTTCATCTGGGATAGAAGGGCTTCACACTGTTTGGTCTGCTCGGGAGGTTAGCTGAGGAACAATGCAATCAACCAAAAGTGTACAAATCTGGCTATTTTCTGACATTGCTTCAAATTGAAGGTTCAGTTCTAAACACTGCAGAGTCTTTTTTTTCTCTTCTTCTTTTCTTCATAAAGCTAATGTGGCGTGATGAAAGAACAGACGCACAAGGGTTCCTATCTGCAGAGGTGCCATGTGCTATGGCTGAAGGAATATTTCCTACAATGGCTCTGGGCACACACCTGAACCCCGTGCTCCACATTTAGGAATTTAGATCTTGGTTGCAAAGCAACGAGGCTGCACTAACTACACAAACTATAGTAAAGTGGCAAGTGTATTTGAAATCCAGATAGGAATATGAATGATTGACTGGAGCCTAACTTATGCCTGTGTAATCCTTGATTCCTGGGAATGTTGCTTGGACTAATCATGCTGTGGGCATTGTGTCCTTAACTGCTGCCAGCCTCACATTGGGGAAAAGAGGAAGCGAACGGCAAAAAAAGTAAAAGAGGGATGACAGAGAGAGGAGCGGCTTCAGATGAGCGCAGGCATGAAGACAGTTATGAGGGGAGGAGGGGCTACAGAGAGAGAGAGTGGACTGTATGTATAGGGAAAATTGGATAGGGAAACAACAGAGGGAGGGTAGGGGCAGTCAAGAGGAGATAGCAAGAGTGGCAGCGGAATGAGAGAAGGTAGAAACGAGGGAGATGAAGGAAAGAGTAGAAAATTGGAGAAAAGCAAAGGAAGGTGTTAGAGGAAGAGCTTTTCCTCCTAACCGTATAGTGTATCCTCAAAGCGGCTTTCATCCGCCCTCACATCAACAGCCGAGGTTGAACCCCTCTGTAAAATACACACACACACACACACACACACGCACGCACACAGACTGGCATGCCAAAACCAACTGTCGTCCAACAGTAATCATCACAACTCTACCTTGTGACATCATGCAACACCTTTTTTTTATGAACTGTGTTGCTACAGGGAACTACTTAAAAGAAATAAAAGCCCAAAAAGGTTTCCTCTAATTATAGCCAAAATGAGCCTCGCGAGCCAGCTGAATAATGAAGCCTTTCTAGCTTGAGAGACAAAGCCAAAATGGGAACGATTTGTTCCCCTTTTGTTCTACAGGAAATCAAAGGGGCACTCACACAGGTATCTTAGTGCAGACAGACAGAAAACACAAACACGAGCACGTAAGCTCAAACGTACATTCTGATTGAATAACCTCCCTGTATTACCATAATAGTATTATATAGGGTCAAATGGAATTTGACTACATGCATTAAGTATGCACACGCACTGTAACGCCTGAGCGAAGATACGCACTTCCATACACGCAGCCTGAATGAATGCTAGGAGCAGAGAGAGGAGACAAAGGAATTAAAGCGAGGCTGACTAACAGAGTGTGACATGTCCAAGGCCTATCACTAATTATGCCCCCACTGCTACAAACTGTCCCTTACTATGATCCACTAAAACGGGAGACAGAGGAAAAGGCTGCGGCAATTACTGCTCAACAAGTGAAGTGTGTGTTAGTCATAAGTGACAGGATGTGTGAAATTTGTTTTTATTAATAAAGACATCCTACTTTTAGTAACTTATAAAAGGGTTCTATAATAATTCATTAGTTTGAGATACTGATGGCTTTAAAACAATTTAAAAACTGTAAGAGTAAAACTTAAAGTGATAGCATTATTCTAGTTGCACTATTCACACACTTTACATGTCAGTATCGACATAATCGGGACATGGCACTGTCATAACTATGATATGACACTGTCATGAACGTGTCATAAACCTTTTAAACAAGTCATTACCGTTTATGACTTCTGTCATTAAGTGTCATTCAGTTTTTGTCACAACAAGTTGACATTGTTTGGGTTGTCTTGATCATGACTACTTGACATTAATCACAGTGACATTACCAGAAGTTGTCTTGGTTATGACAAGTTATTAAATTAGTTTGGGATGTCTTTGTAATGACAACTTGACATTAACCAGGATGTCATTACCAGAAGATGTAGATATTTATTACACTGTCATAACAGTGTCATGACAGCCAGTTGTGTGACACATGCTGTCACACATCTATCTGACCAAGTGCTAGAATTGCTCTCTAACCTTGACATCCTGGTTAATGTCAAGTTGTCATTACAAAGACATCCCAAATTAATTTAATGTCAACTTGTCATGACCAAGACAACTTATGGTAATATCACTTTGATTAATGTCAAGTTGTCATAATCAAAACAATGTCAATTTTTCGTAACAAAAACCGAATGACACTTAATGACAGAAGTCATAAACGTTAATGACTTGTTTAAAAGGTTTATGACACACTCATAACAGTGTCATGTCACGGTTATGTCGATACTGCCAAGTAAAGTGTCACCCACTATTCTCATGCGGTAAGTTCATGCCACAAGTTGAACAGGCTTCTGTGACGGAAATGAATGCCCAGGAATAGGTAATCCATTATTCTGTGACAGGGAGTTTCCAAACACTAGTTCATTCATGTAGCAAGAACACTTTTTGTTACAAATTCCAACATTTTAATACCGAAAAAGAGCTCACGGTTGATGTGGAAAAGTTTGCATATCAATCAACTACAGGAAAGGTATTCAGTGAAAATCTATATTCAGCACTACATTTTGTAAGTGTCTTGTCTTGCCCTGATTTTATGTGTTGAGGACCACAATGGAAATAAGTCCTGGACTTTATTGTGTTTTTATCCTTGATTGTATTGGATGTCTATTCCTGAGTAAGGAATTTGTAATGCAATTAAATAAATTTAATAATAACAAAGCCAGAAGCTTTAAAAAAGTTAAACTCAAGTGGTTCCCAGACTGACATTTCCTTTTTTGGACTGGAGACTGTGATCAGGTTCAACCCCGTGTTCAGTTTGTTCTAGACCCAGCACTCAATTCAATCAATTATTTGTCATTCAAGTGTCTTAAGAAGTTGCTATTCATTAGTGGAGTGTGGATGATACTATGTTGCACACAGTTCAGTTTAATCTGTGATGTAATCTTATTCTTAGTGTTGTCCCTTTTACAAATGGTAGGTTTAACACCACTGGCTACAACTCTTTAGGTGGTTTTATTACATACATAGACTGTAGGTCTCCTGTATGAATTGGAATTCTGTATTAATGTATTCAGTGGAAGCTCTCTGGTAATCTAGTCTTTTGCACGGATGAATAACAGTCCCCTTTTTTCACTGACGGACCAATTTTCAGACATTTTCCCAAAACATGCTCTCTTTTAATCAAATATTCAGCTCCAAAATGCTTTCAGTGTTCAAGTGGCAGAATGCAGAATACATCAACTTTCTTTTGTGATTGGCTCACATTTACTCCCTAAAACCATCATAAAGTCCCCACCTATTGACCAGACCCAGCCGTAGAATCTCATTGGGTGAAACAGCGCAGATTAATAGCATCACAATTAGGAAATATGGGACACTCTTCTCTAATGTGACCCCACTGTGTGGTAACGGCTGATAAAAGAGGTGTATTTTTATCTCAAACTTTTCCGAAATGCACCTTTTTGAATCTTAAATTGTCAAGATGTTGAATATACCGTATGCTCAGCAAACAACCGTGCATACAATGCAAACACAAGCAGCTCTGATTCATTTTGCAAGCACACTGAAAACACCCACATGGATTTATGCTGTTATCGAATGACCCACATGCCCACTTAGATTTGTGGCACTCCTCTAGTTTTCCCACAGTGCTCTATTGCATGGGTAACAGAGATGATGGGTGAGGCTGAGATGTTGCGGCGTGCCATTTATCTCTGTCAGACGTGGTTGAACAAAAGTTCTCATTGGCTGGGCAGGATTCGTGATTGCTAAAGCGGCACCCCAGTCCCTGAGACCGTGCTAATTAAACAGTGGGGAGAAAAGAGCAAGAGGCCTTCACTCTTTACCCTCTGAAGGCTCCATTCTGCTGCAACCAGCATTAACACACACACACACACACACAGTCCTGAGGTTGGAGCAGAAATGGAAACCCAGCTTAAAATGCCATGACCCATCTTTGTTGTTGACTATACAATGACTCGTGCTTCAGATGTGATTTGTTAAAAGCTTACCTTTCAGCACTCAAGCAACCTTCCCAACAGTTCAAGAGCTGCAGGACAACAACATTAGAAAAACACACGTTAGGTTACAGTTTATTCACTGTCTTAAAGGCAGTTCTATGATAAGAACTTGATTTCATTTGTGGGAAAGAGTTCAAGAGGCATGGGTGAAGATAGCAGTGGGTTTTTTGGATGAGAAATAATTTTAATCACTGCCCCAACCGCACAGTGATCTATTGCCCTGAGCTCGAGTACACATTCAGTACTGCCATTGCTTTTTATAGTGTAAAGGGCAAACATTTATTACTCACTGATTACATTTGGCAGGCATATGTGTCTGACGCTTAATCCCTTGTAATTCTCCAAGGCGTTACAAAAAACCCTTCTTTGCCACTGATATTCAATCACTGCTTGAATGTGGTATATCTAACAGGAATTTTATTGGGACACAGGAAAATTAGTAGTGAGAACAAAGGGGAAATAGGAGTGTGTGTGTGTGTGTGTGTGTGGGGGGGGGTTATGGAGCAGCCTTTTAGGTTAGTACTAATTAAAATATGGGCGGCAAGCTAAAGGTGGTCAGAGATTGACCAAAAAGGAGAGAGAAAAGTGACACATCACTGCCGATTGTGTGGACAAGGCGCTCAAGGTCTTGTAGATTAATTCAAAGGGGAATCAAGAGAGAATTAGTTGTGTGACCGATAAACAGCATATCTCCATGCTCTGTTTCCGTCCCCCCTTTTTTCCAGCTGGGAGATACAATTCAGGCCTGGCAATGGTTGCCAGCGCAATTGATTCTGGCAGTGGAATATGTCTGCAGAATATGAGGGCTAAGTATCTGAATAGCTAGTCAAAATGCTGAGAGGGAAATTTATTCCTAGTTCACATGCAAGCTCGTATCATGGAGGTACTGAGACTAAACGGGTACAGTTGTGATGTACAGTATGCTGGCATTTCACTGGCATATATTCACAGAGCTGATCTGGACACAGGCTTCTGGGTGCTGTGCCTTGATTCAGTGAATGCAATGAAAAACATTTTCTAGGATATGACATTCCCTTTACATTTCAAATGGTAATTTTTAAAAATCTTTTTGTAATTACCGCAACCTTAATATTGGTCTGCATGTCAGCTTTTTGTGTGTAAAAATTGACATTTTGTAAATCTTATATACTTGAGCTTACAAAAATCCATTTTGAATGAATCTAGACGGATAATGCTCAGCATCGATTATATCTTGCATTTGAAGAATATAGTGTGAGCATCATTTGGGAAAGAGTAAATAAGAGAGAGAAAAGCACACAAAATAATTGGTAGCCCTATTATTGCTTATCCTTCCTCCACTAAAAAACGGTGTCTTGTCCGGTGGGAAATACAGCAAATGATTAATAGGTACACTCCAGCAATCAGCAGGCAATAAGAGAGCCACCTGTCAGAGGTCCTACTGCCCTTCGTAGATTTATGGGCAATAATTGGCCATGAATGCAGCCAGTCCGGTGCTATCAGAACCTCACAGGGCCCGTTGGTTGGAGATACAAACCGAAGGAAATCATCTGTTTGTTTAATGCTGAATATTGTGAGAGTATGTGGAACAAAATATATACATAAAATAAGAGTAATTTCCAGCTGAATATTCTTGAGCCCTTACAAAACTGAGAATATCCAAGTCAATAAGTTACCTTACCTTAAATAGACACAAAATCACACTAAGAGTTACCCAAGACTGTATTCATCTTACAGTATGAAAAATGGTAGGATGGCAGACATTACAGCTAGTCACTCTGCAGCACTGCAAGAGTACACTTAACATTACTAATTGGATATATTTTTAAATAAAATGCTGTTCAGTGTACGGTACATTTCCATCTTAACCACTCCACAGAGAACTCCACAGAGTCTAATAAGCACTGTCTATTCAGCTGCAGTTGTAGATTATGCCTTAAATATCCCCAAATAATGAAACTTGCACTTGTAACAACTGGGGAAATAGACACGATGACCTTCTTAAAACACCATTTGTTGTGCAGCACAACCACAGCGAGGCGAGATTAGCCAGCGAGGCTGAAAGAGGCACATTTCTGACACCCACAGTGTCCCACTGCGCTGTAAATGGCAAAACACAGTATCTCTACTTTGCTTAATTTGAAATGCTATTGTGCGTTCACAATGATTTCAGTCAAAGGAAAGTGGAAACATGTCTTAGCTATTGTAGTTAATAGAATTGTAGCGTTTGATGGGCACAAAGGCTACTGTAGATCACTATAAAAGGAGAGAATGAGAGCACTGTAGATGTTTGACATTTCCATTTGTATCTGTAACAAGCAATCAAACGCGCAAAGGAAGTGATATTATCCTGCTGTATGTAAACAGTCTGGGAATATCAAACATGATGAACAGTGATGATGTGCTGCTTACCTAAATAACCCTGGCTATGACAGGCCTTGGTGCTCCATTTATTCAAATACTAATGCATAACACCATTTATTCCCCCTTCACCTCGCCAATAACCCTTCCCCCATCCCACCCCATTTTTTCCAATGCCTTCACTTCATAATATTTTTTTATTTGAGACATTTCTTTTTCTGTACACTATGGTGTCAGGGTCATTGTCCTCTCAGCTCCCCTCCCTCCCTCCCTCCTGCCCGCCCTTCCATCCCTGATCTTGTTTTTCCTCTTTCGAAATTCTCTGTCCATTGCCCTCCTGACAGCCACCCATCAACCTGGGTGCAATTTAAAAAGCCCTTCAACAGCTGCCATTCCACAGGGCTGGCTATCAGTCCAGCTGCCAAAGCCCAGACAGGGACTCTGCTTCAGCAAGCAACTTTGAACGTCAGGTTGGTTCCCCCAATTCCAAATAGACTGAAGGTGAAAGACTTAATTTCTCAAAGATTGGTTCAGCTGCAGACAGGGTGACTGAGGTGGAGCTTCGAGCAACTTCCTGCTACTTCCTGCCTGACATGTTGCAGCCAACATCTGGCATGCAGTGTTATGGTCTGGAGACAAATAGTTTGACTTCATGTAGGCTGAGGAACATGATTCAATAACACCAGCATGAAGCAATGTGTTGAATTATATTTGTAAATATGATGCTTTAGGAAAAAAATGAAAGGCTCCTGGGAGAATACTGTAAGGGAAGAATATTTGTGGTTCTGTAGAGATTTAGCACGTGCCTTTGTGTCTGTGCTGAAGCTAAAGCAGCGTGTGTGCCTGCCAGCCTGCCTGCCTGTGAACATACACTGCTTGTCTAGATGCGTATGTTGCCTGAAACAATCAAGTGAAAACGACTCAGGCTTGAGGCTGGGCAGCCTGCTGCTGTGCACTTCTCTCCGCCATATGTCTTTGTCAAAAATATTTGCTGTGCTGTGAATGAGGGATGAAATCAATCCAAGTGCTATTTTCCCAGTTGCTCCTTCTTGACAGCAGCAAAATTGTACTAATATGTGCCAGATCAGCCCACATTGTCAAATGTAACAACTGGCCACCAGTGACATTCGCAGACAGACCATCTGGTCTCCATCGTCCAATAGTCGTTTAGGGAGAGAATGGAATGGCTAAAGCTTTTTCTCCACTCTCAATTAGTAACTGCAGGAGATGGATGTGAAAAGTGCTCTGGCGTTATGGACCAATCAAAGATGTGTGTGACGTGCCAGTTGGAAAATGCGTAGAGGTTGTCTATAGGCAGACTAAAATATGTTCACTTAGAATGACTGGACAGATGTACACATGCTGGCCTTCATTTTTGTGTAGTTTCACCCACTCAGCTGGACATGAGGCCCACTCCATCTACACTGCCTGGAGATAAAGTCATCAGCACAGCAAGTTGTGTCAAGGCACTCAATAACACAAAATGTAGTCTAGTAAAAAACTTTGTTAGTTACTTAGAGTTCAGCTTTTCAACATGCTATACAGGTCTGTCATATCTGCTTTCCATTTTAATAATCAAATGCAAACATGTCTTCCAAATGGCCACTTCTGATGCTGAGGTCTATTTAGCAAAAGGCCATTTCATGAATTGAATTGTGTGTTGCATTTAGCTAAAGGAGTAAAGATATTTTCAACTGCTGCTTCTGGACAGGCTACAGCCATTGTGTCGGGGACTTTTGCAGTACGCCAAAGCTTTTAGTGCATTGTATAGCAGCACTACTTTAGCCCATAGCAACAAGACCACATGAACAAAAGCTGTAGTTGGCTGGGTCACACTGCGATGTACCTGGGGGATGTATGCGTGTTTTGCATGGACCGGGGAGTGTAACTGTTGGGTCCATTAACATAAGAGAGAGCTGCAACTTCCATGGTGAAAAATTGCCCTAAGCGAGCTGGTATTATGGGGAGGCATCTTCCCTGATTCCATTCAGCAAAGAAAGTTAATGGAGTTGAAGTGGGTCGTCTACAGTTAAATTGAATCTGCTACCAATGGAAAGTCTTTGATGTAGCAAAGATTAAGCAATTGTTGTAATTGTATGTGCAAACCTGGAGTACCATCAGCCTCAGAGAGCAACCCTTTCAATATCTACTTCGTCCGTCAGTGGATGCCTTCCTCTGTAGGTAACAACATGATGTAAAAAACACTCTGAAATGTCCATGAATGTAGGAAAAGTGTGATTTCTTTTTTTCTATTTCTTTTTACCGGGAACCAGGTCTGTATTTATTTATTTTTATTATTAGAGGATGTCAGTATGTGAAAGAGGCTACACCGTCCAAATTGATAACTTTAGTTTGGTCAGCATGCTGTTGTTGAGTGAGGCTGGAAATTACACTGGAAAGCAAAATGAAACAAAAAGGAAAACAAAAAGGACACAATATTTTTACCATAGAATAGAATCCAAGAGAAATACATTCTAGCATGAATAAGGTTATATGGGTCATTTTTTTTTCATTTCACCACTTTGCTGTAAAGCTCTAACAGCTTCTCTTTAGCCAACACGTGTAAGATAAGTCATGGATCTCTGGTGGGATATATCAGTTAATAGTAGAAGTGTCCTTCCCTTGCCCTTCTGTAATAGCCAAGCATCATTAGTGAGAGGGTTAAGAGAGGGCTCAGCCATCCATATGTTTCAATAATTACCTTGCACTTCTGTCAAAGCACATGTAGAAAGACAGAGCTAACATCACAGTGCTACAGATAAAATAAATGATGAGAAAATGTTTCTAAATGGATCTCTTTTCCTGTAAAGTCTCCTTTTCTTGTTGCTTTTCAGTAAGAACATTTAAAGCAGCTGAAGGTGAAAGGTACAAATGTTCAGGTTTTATCACATGAAAAAGGCTGCGGGTCATGCCTCAGCCTCGGTTGCAGAGGCAGCAGTTTCTGCACTGAGTGACACATTATTTCTCTGTAAACCCTCGCCACTCCCATTCTAACTCCCAAATTGCAACCCCCAATCTATTTTCTGCCTGGCTAGTCTTATAAAACTGCATATATTCTGTCAGAATCCTCCCATCATATTCCCACACTGTTTAGTTCTCGGGTGTTTGAGGAGCAGATTTGGAAATGAGAGCCAAAACAACACAGAATGTGTAAGCTGATCAGAGACAAGCTGCACCTCAGAGATTTGACGATGGACTTTCGTGCTTAAAAAATTAAAATGATGGTTTTCTGATCCTGTGGTGTGGTGAATATATTTGGAGTTGTTTAATGAGTCAGCGGTACATTATTTCATGGAAATTCTAATATTATGATGTGCATTTTTCAAATTCTGCCACATCTTTATGGCTATATAGTAGGGATGTACAACCTTGCTTAAAGATAAATGGATGCATTTTAAGTAGATATGCCTTCAAGCTCACAATTCATATTTGTACTCTTCTTCTAATATGCATTTGTTTTGAAAGGCTAACTCAGAAGAAAACCCAATGAGCAAATTGAAATGACCTTTAATTCCATGTTTTGCTTAAGCAGGCGTAAAGGTTCATGATATCATTAATATGATCTTACTGAGATGAAATATTTTCTGTCTCCATCTTGTTAAAATAATGATTTTCCAAAGAGTGCATTGGCTATAACCAAAAAAAAAAAAATAGATGACAGTGAAAATGTAATTTTCCGGGAAATGGACTTAATGTCTCAGTTCATTCGGAGTCTGAGCTGGTGTTGTACATAAACATGGCTAAAAGAGACACAGGAGCTAATAAAGTAAAGACAACGGTGTGTCGATTCAACAAATCAGATGTAACGGGGCAGAACTATTTTTATGTACAACCTAGAGGAAACCACCAGGCCACCACTGTGAACAAACAGGAGAAAAATATGGACAATTCTTTTATTTTAGGGACAGCAAAACAAGCTGTAAATATAAGATTAGCATATTATCACCTAATTAAGTGGGTATGTAGATTGTGTTAGGATGCAGGGAAAAATGACCTGAAAATCACTGAACTGCTGTGTAGTACAACAGGGGGGAACTGCAGAGTTGGGTCATAATTATTTGATGGCTCATCACTATGAGTGACCTTTTTCACATTAGATATATTTATTTGATCCATTTTTAATATAAACATATCGATTAGGTGCAGCTTTAAATATGCAGGGTACACAATATTAGGAGACCCTCTCTTTTCC
Source organism: Etheostoma perlongum (assembly GCA_026937815.1). Classification (NCBI taxonomy): domain Eukaryota; kingdom Metazoa; phylum Chordata; class Actinopteri; order Perciformes; family Percidae; genus Etheostoma; species Etheostoma perlongum. The sequence continues at coordinate 4,887,022 of CM049389.1, read as the reverse complement.
AAAAATCTCAAGATGTCCTTTTGCATCCTGCTCATAGACAACTCAAAGTGAATGCAGGTAAAGTTGCAAAACCGCAGCTGCTCTACAGAGTGAATAAGAAAAAAATAGTTTTCTAAAATGCACTTTACATGCTGACAATCTGGAATTTTATACTAAGCCCTCTGGAGCATAAAAGGGGAAATGGCAAAAGCAACGCTACAAAAAGTCAGTATGTACTCCTTTTCTATGTAGCAGGAACAGTGCAGCCAGATGGATAAACTGTCCTTAGCCACTGCAGTAACATGATTCATTCAACACACTGTTATGAAAATGAACTGCATTGGCCTAATGATCATTCAATAATGTGAATTTGAATGAGATTTCCCGCTGCACTGATTAATGCTGATTGATGCATTTACTATGTATGTGCTGATGACCATCGAGGCGATGTATTGATGTGTTTTGAAAAGGAACCTAATTCAAAAGCAATAGAGATGACAAGATTTGAGGACGCAGGAGTTTTTTTGTTGTTGTTGTACAGAACTACTTATGAAGTGAGGGGAAAATCAATTGCATTGGAATTCAAAGTGCACTGTGTTCTATCATTTAGATCTTTTTGATATTGTTATCCAATTACTCATCTGCCCTGGATTTGGTGTCAAACTTGTTAAGATAATGCTGTTTACTCTAAAACACATCCAATTAACTTCTTCCTCACTTGAACCAAGTGAAAGATCTGTCTCGAACGATTCACACCAAATCATTGAACACTTTGAAAGCAATTTTGCATTTATTTACCGCAATGATTTCTTTCTCTCCTGAGCTGAAAAAAATGCAATGTCAAAAAATGCTATCATCGTCATCATTCTCCCAATGGGAGCAGTATTTATTGTGCCAACCTAAAAAATGATAACTTTCAAATTGGAGATGGACTGAACATGAGGTACATGGAATGTCTCTGTCTGCTCGTGTCAGCGTGCTCCTATCTGCCTTTACTCTAAATGCAGCACACAACTTGTTTCTTGATGCATTCATTCAATCCCCGTCCTATCTTCTCTCCCATGAATGAAAATCTCCTAACAGCACACCACAAAGAAGTTGCTAAGCCGTTTGGATCAAGAATCTCCCCCAGGCAAATCAGCAATTAGAGCCTAAGCTGCCTTGCAAAATCAATTAAGAGTTGTAGTATGTGTTACAGGTACAACAGTGGCTACCAGCTCTCTAATGGACCAGGACGAGTGGTATAAATATGCCGTGCAAGAGTATATAATCTGCAGCACCGTGTTACAGAATTTCTATGAAATATTCCTCTCTAGTGAGGAGTTGCTGAAAAGCTTTATAACATGTTTAACAGCAGGGAGTTACAATGCAAAGATAAAGAATAGTATATTCTTTCTACAGCATTGCATATTTAAGCTGATAGACGTTATTTTTGTCTTTGAGTGACTTTGGTCAATGATGTAATAATCTCTTATATATGGCAGTTAAATTGCATCAGAAAAACTAACTTATATTTTTAAGTTTTGTCTCTTTTATGCCACAATGGCAAATTATCAATGCAATATAATGAGTGAGAATGGCATGGTGGCTCAATGGACAACACCATTGCCTTGCAGCATGGATGTCAATGGCTAGTCTGCTTTCTGTGTATATGTCAGTGTTTGTCTGATAGTACATAGCAACCTGCACAATGCATTTCCTTGTATTGTGACCCCAACAGATAAATGTACTCTAAGTCCAAATATTGTGGCGTTTTAATGACGTTTCTATCATGCAGCTAGTGCGAAACCGGAAGAAAACAAAGAGCGAATGGTGAAATTTACACAAAGACGTCTAACTGAAGAGACAACAAGATTTGGGAATTTCTGTTAAGTAAGGCCAACGCCAGAATTGTCAGACAAATTCAAGGGATGGCAAGAGACTCAGTTGTTTATGACAAAATTACGACCTGGCTAAGTAACCGTGGTGTAATCTGCGTCATGTCCTGCCTCCTTCGCACTCTACCCAGGTGCCAGCCCTCGTATTTCCAGTATGTAAAAACACCCCTGACACGGACAATCTCCTGTTGTGTGCTACATGTGAGAAAGGGAAACTTCAGGCAATGTCCACAACTGATTTGTCTGACTTTGTCCCGAGTTCATATGAGAAAACTGCTTATGAGAGTGGTAAGATGTTATGGGCAATACAATCAATTAGCTGAAAGATGCTTTGTAAAGATGAGCATTTTATTCTCTGTTCTATTGTCACTACAAGCAACTCCTTTTACATTACACATAGTCAGTTGAATCCATTGTCAATATAAACATATTGAATGCAGCTTTAAGCTTTTGAGATCACTAAGTATTGGCAAAAGGTTTTGCTGTGCAATATGATTTTGCTTTGTAAGCACTCGGGTCTGAAACTATCACAATGAGCCATTTATTTTCCAATGAAAGCTGCCTCTAAAACTCTCACCGTGATAATTAATGAGTTCGACATTTTCAATTATCTGTTTCCTGCCTTTACTTGGCTGTTGGAGTGCACAGCAAAAGAACAGCTGTTAGCTTCGACGGGGTAGGAAGACGGGTGATGGAGAACAAAGTGGGCAGCATCTGCCTCTCTGAAACAACGTGTTATTTTTCATCAATATCTTTGTGTGACATACCACCACCAGAGCAGATTTCCTCCAGGTGTGTCTAATATAGTTGGACACGACAGAATGTACCAGTATTGGTTAAGTTATGCAAACAGACGTGTGGTTTGTTTAATGTTGCCTTATGGAACTGAACAGTTGGTACAGAGGCCCACAGTGTGTCACAAAATACAGTGGCTTGCATAAGTTTACACACCCATGCTAAAGTTGATTTAAAAAGAGGAATAAATTGATCTTAATGCCTTTAATTAAAAAGATTTAGGAAAATCCAACCTTTTAAGGACACCAATTTTCGTTGTGAATGAATAGTGTATTGTAAATAAATACATGTTTTTATTTCAAAGGCCAAGGGAACTATAGCAGGATGCATAGTATCCTGGATCCATGAAACAACTGCCTTCCTGAATTTAACATAGGGGGGTGTATACTTATGCCCCCTGTATTTTAAGGAAGAACATGTATTTATTTACAATACATTATTCATTCACAAAGAAAATTGGTGTCCTTAAAATGTTGGATTTTCCTAATTTCTTTAAATTAAGGCATTAAGATCAATTTCCAAAATATGTTTTTTTATTCCTCTTTTTACTCAACCTTAGCATGGGTGTTTAAACTTATGCAAGCCACTGTTAAAAGGCTGTTTGATGCTGTTTAAATTCTCTATCCTTAGAAACATTGCCGTATAGGTAAAGCACTTCTTACTGTATAACGTCACTGTACACTCGCCAGGGTATGTGGCAGATGTTCTTCTTCTTAATGTACGGAATGTAAGGAAGCAGGTTTCCCTGCATCCCTCCCTATGTTTTAAATACTATTCACAGTAGCCTTTCAGAGTTGTTTAATGTGTAGCAAAGATGTAATGTCAAAATGGGTCATGAAGAGGCATGGGGCCCCTTTTTTACTTTACCAAGGTCAGTAGGTCTCTGTTGGCTTATGGCCTATTCAGCTGGGAGCTGCAATTAGGCTGTGAAACCATGTATCATACTGGGTTAGTCACCAGCTTCAGTTGCCCACTAGTACTATATACATCGCCCCAGTGACACCACGTAGAGTTTTTGGAAGGCCACAGTCAGCCCACAGGGGAATCATTAGTTCATATGTAAATATGAGGAATGGATGCAGAGTTCACCTTGCCTGCATGGATCGAGCGTAGTAACTTGGGAATGACAAATAAGGGTCATATAGCCCAGCCACTGCAAATGCCTTTGGTTGCTGTTGTTTTTATGATGCTGAATGATAATTGGAGCCTGGAAAAAAGAGGAGACCAGTGCAAATACCTGCCACACAAAGACATTTAAATAAAATGCAAGAATAGGCATGGGATGACGACCACGTGCTGTTTACTGCAAATACTTGTAAATAGAATTAGGCAGCAATATTTTTTCTGCATGACTATTTTGCTTATTGTCTCCCGATACAGTTATTCATGCGCTCGCATGAAAGCTTGGCCCCATTATCATGTGGTTTTGCATTTGTATAGTTTTTGTAAGAGAAGGCAAGCCCTGCTGTGGTGAAGTAGTTTCACGCTGAGATCAGTGGAGCGCATGTAGTTCAGTGAATGCTGTTGTACAGTCTCACTTTTGCACATCAGAAAAGATGCAACAGCTCTTTCTTCCTCACGGGGCTAGAGCAAGTCAAAGATGCAAATGTGAGCATTCAAGCATGGAACCCCTGACCTCAGTAGGCAAGTCTCAAACTATAGAAGAGCCAGCACTTTCCTTTCTCTATAAAGAACGTGAAATATGCATTGGCTCATTTTTTTGTGTTTCTCTACAGAACAAAAACATCCACAGGGCTGTTTTTTGTTTCTTTTTTGTGTTCATCTTGCTCGTGACAGCCAAAATGAAATGATCAGAAACATCACAGAGTGACAGATGTAGTCTGTATTTCCATGCTGGCATTTCAGTCGAGATCATATCTGCTACGCTGACGTCAGGAGATTTTACAGTCAGGTCAAACCACAGTAAAAACAATACAAAAAACAGTTCTGATGTTGACTGTAACATTGGTATACAGGTGAGCACACAAAGTACCAACCCATTTCACATCAATGCAGACAGCTAAAAGGCTCCAGGCAGCATGGTTGAATGTTTGCGGGACATGTGAAAACAGTATATCCGGAAAATTCCGCGTGACAAGCAACACAATGACACACTTCTTTTTGATTGCATTGCTGTTTCGCCTCCATGTCGGTGTGTGCTGTTGTCTGTGGCTGTCACTAGTGGCATCACTGTGCACTTTGTGAAAAATAGTAGTATAAAAAGTATTTTTCTGATGCAAATCACCCTAAACAGCATATACAAAATGATTTAGATGTTTTTCTATATATGAATTTACCTGAATGTCAACACTGAGAGAAACTCTGCAGGAAATTGGCTCTGCACAAATCTTATTTGGTGGCAGAAGCGAAGAGCAAGAAAACGCTCCATCAGCTCTCATTTCAAAACAGTCAATAGTGTCGAGGAACCCAATGTGTCACACTGCTGTGACACATTGGGACACAATTCTGCCTGCTCTTGTGTTGGGTGCTTCTGGGGTAAGAAAATAAGCAACAACTGGGCTGAGTCTGCGCGGTCCTGCGCCGTGAGCCACCCATGTGGATCGTGCCGGAAAATAATTAGCACAATAACGTGGTGAAAAAGGAAATGCAACTTGAGGAAATCAACTGTTAAGGAACATCTGAGGCCGCAACAAGCTGTGCCTCAGCATATGCTCCTCCGGTGTTTTCAACAGTGCTCAATGCAGGAGAATGCAGGAGAAAAGTCTCTCATAGTTGAACTTTAACGGTTCCTGAAGATGGACTGTGGCTTTGAATTTTTCATTCTGGGCTAATTTCCACCCTAGTGCTTTAGTATAGGACATTAACTTAACCACACGTGGACCTTTTTTGTTGGAATTTCCATATATTACATCAAAAGGAAAAAGCAAACATGTGGTTTTGTCTGTAAAATCAGTCAATGTTATCAAGGTAATTAAGAACTGGAAACTTTCTATAGACACATCACACTTAATTGGAAACACATACGTAGCCACAAACACGACCAGAAGTCTATGGTTTTTTTAAAAAACCTCATTCAGGAAAAAGAAAACTTCAGATGGCAACCTTTAGAGGTCTGTTTTACACATAAACCATTCTGAAAATTCCACTTACTGAACAGTTTTCAGAACATCTGACAGGGGAAAATCCAGCTCCACAGTGCTCCATCTTACTCTACCACGTAACCAGTTGGTACCCTCAGTGTCTGGTTTTATATGAGCTGGAGTCATATACTGTTCTCTCGGCTCTATGGAGTGGCAGGACTGCTGTCTTGGTTTATCTTGCTTTAACATCACACAATTGGACCGCTCAAGCTGAGTCTTCAAGATAAAACAAAATTGTCCTGGCCATGTATGAAGTACTCCCTGGTTTACAGGACACCACTGTCAAAGCTGTGATAAACTTTAATCTATCACCGCGAGGAGGTTGATTCAGTGGTACTTGGAGACAGTATGTTGGCCACCACCTCATATAATCAGGAGTCCATAACAGCAAGTTGTAATTATCTGTACCTATATAGTCCGCCCACTCAGTCTTTTCTGCAGGGGCTTACTGCAGCAGCTCGTCTGAATTGGGGGTATTTATACATGAAATTAAGGTGTAATTAAAATCGGTCTGGTGCTAGAGGGGCTGAAGGTGATTATGCTCATTTGCATATTCACTGATTTCTTTTTTTAATGCTGCCTTCGCAATTACAACCGGTTCTAACACATTTTAGACATCCATCATTTTTAATATTTCAAACAGAGCCCAAACTCTGGGATGATTACAAACAGTGTTTATGTGCGATAACATTTTGCATTCTTAATGTAACTCCAGGGTAAGGCTAAATGATTGACATGCCACCAATGTTAGTTTGTGAAATGCTGAACTG